>VXAC01007939.1:1228810-1272518 GCA_013399225.1 Rhipidura dahli | reverse complement strand
TGGTTTGCTAATATTCACTAAGCTGATTTTTTAATGGGTGCAGAAATATTTTTAATTTTTCATTTCTATAATGTAAGCAAAATCCTAAGAACTCTTAATGTTACAAGTGATAGAAAGTAATTAGAATCAATACTGTACTGTTTGGCATGTATTTGGGGTAGGCTTGGTGTTATTTTATTTTTATTTTTAAAAGGCTTAAAATTGTGTTAATACATAATATACGCTTAGATTTTCATGGACATGAATGTGATTTTTGTTTTAAGTTCTGTGATTTGTAGATAAGTCCTTGGGTTTTTTTTTTCACAGTATTTATTTGTACTTAATATTTAAGGTTCTGTAAGCTGCTCTATTCCATCTCTGTGCATTGGTGAGGAACAAAATGAAATGCAGTCATTTTTTGAGAATCTGCTTTATCTAATACAGCCCTTAATAATATCTCTTTTTCATGTCCCCTCTCTGACAGGAAATTGTGATCCTTTACAATCAGTCTTAGGTGAACAAAGAGTACATGGGGACTGTTGCACTGGAAAAAGATTGGATTATTTGCATCTGAAAGAACAGTTGTGCTGGTTCCTATTTGGTAGCTTATAACTAAGGAAAGACTGCATAATTAATTTGGAAGCTCTTTCAAGAATAAACCTGTTTAAGTTTAGCATGTGTCCAGTACATTTTTCAGAGGCACAGTGGATAGCTGACAAACATCTGTGCCTTCACTGTGGTTGGATCACTACCCCAGCAATGTCCAGCAAGGCTGTGTGCTTGCAGATCCCCTCTGCATTATGTCACAGATTTTTGTGGGTCACAACATGACCTACATGTTGCTGTTTTCTTCGAACATACAGTGGGTGTCTGTGACCTGCATGGTATCCTGTGTTAGGTGAACTCAATGAGGATTTAAGCATTATCCTTGGAAATTTATTTGAAATTATATACAGTAGCTTAATGCTTATTTTCAAATCTCTCTGAAATTACCATAAAATAATTTTTAGGTTTCAGCCTTAAGGAAAATCTGCATGTTCAAGACAGCATCCTGAATGTCTTATAAATGAAATCTCTTAAATTTTTTGTGCTTTGTCACATCATGAATGAACCAGCATCTCAGCTGGATCTAATGGGTGTGTTTCATGCTTACACCTTTTCCAGCTGAGAATGCAGCTCATCACCTCTTTATAGGGGAGGAGAATACTGTTGCCCTGGTCATTATCATACAAATGGAAGCTGCTGCTGCTTCCATTTTAAAGCAGCACAGTTCAGCTAAATATCATCCTGTAAGTTTTCAGGGGTACTTTTTAAATAGTAAACTGTAAGGATAAATTCTACATTTAACATTAATTTCACTTTATTCTAGTTGTTTGTTTGTAGAGTTCTTTTCTTCCCATTATGAGCAGAGCTACTTAAGTCAGCATGTGTGGTGTTACATGGTACGTTTTCATTTGGTTTGTTTTGTTGGAAAACTTGGGCAAAGCATGATGAGTACTTGTTTCTCAGCTGAGCAATGCCACTGGTGGAAAAAATTTCTGTTGTTTCAGACCATTCTTAAAGAGTTCACAGGCTCTAGGGATGACAAAGGAACCTGTATTTTTCCCCATACGATAGAAGGGTAAGATTCACAACAGTTCACAAATGAGAAAAAAACATTGCCTGTAATATTTTTATTTTTAGAGGTATTTTGACTCTAAAAGATGTACAGAAATGACTGATGTAAAATACGTGCTTTCATTTCTGCTGGAAAGCTAATGTGAAGAGACAAACTGTTCGCTTAGTTTTTGCTGAACTTCCCTAGTAATGGGAACATTCATATTCTTTTCACAGAAAATGGTAGGAAAAGGCAAGAGGGATACAGGATATGGGAAATTAGAGCACTGTGTACATGAGGTTTTTTAAGGCATTAATGGCGATAGAGTGGGAGAAGAAAATACATTTTTTGAAACTATCTTGAACTGCAAGCTAATAAGAAACTGCGAGAAGGTAGTAATCCGGTTGGAAGTTAGGTATTCAAAAAAGAAAACAGTTCATTGTAGAGATCTGTTTTGTTAAAAGTTAGTGTGGGAGGCCAGAGTGCTGATTTTTTTCTGATCTTTTCAGAAACCAATATCTGTGTTTATTGGCTGTATCAAGAGCTGAGCTAAAAATGGCAAAAACTTCCAAAGTTAACCTTACTGCTTTAAGTAGAGAAATTACTTAAATATCTGACAATTTTTAGTAGTGAATTTAAGATAGCTTCTTCTGGTACCTGTAAGACAAGAGATGATCATTCATATGGCCTTAGAAGGAAAAGGAAGTGTTTTCAGGAGAAGGATCTGGAGCATGAATTTTTCCTCACTGTTGTTTTCTTGTTTATGTGCATTTCAGTTAAATAAGAGAGTGAATTGCAGTGTTTCTCTTACAGGTGGTACATGTTGTCTGGTGGTTGAGTGTGATCTGCTTGCATGAAGTAATGCACAAAGTACAAAACCACTGAAATGTTTTATTAGGTCCCCATCTTGCAGTGAGCTGGCAGGTTGATGAAGCTTTTCCTTGTTCTGACAATCCTGCCATTCTTAAGTCAGTGTCCATTTGCAACTTATGTTGAAAAGTACTGATTCTGGGAAATGTCCATTTCCTTTTGGGATAGGACAGGATTTTCTTTCTCACTGATAGTGTTCTCAGTGTGCATTGTGTTATGCCAACTTCAAGAAAATAACTGTATGAGAAAGAGACAGATGGTATTTTAGCCACAGAATACTAGAATATTGTTTTAACAAATCTGCTTAGCTTTGCTGTGGGTAACAATAATGCTTCTGTCCTCTTTTTACTGTTTCCATGGAGTCGCCAGCTACTTGGATAGGGTTTTTTTGGTTCACGTTTTAGAGCAAGGGCCAATGATAATTTTAGCATGAGCAGCCTAGCAGCACCAGATTCATCCTGTATTTCTTATGTAGAGCCCCATATGCAAGGGGTATTGTGAGCTCAGTTTGGAAGGTTTTTTAATATTCCTGAAAATTATTATGGTATTGATTAGAAATCTAACTACAGTACAATGATTTTTGCTGTCATTGTAGCACTCTAGAGAAGAACAGGGGTGAGTGAACTGCCAAAGGAAATGTCTCCAGATGACTGGTGGGACTTACTGGAACAGCCTCAAAATTCCCTCTTGAAACACAGGGAAATGAAGTTCTTTTCTTGTCCTTCCTTCTACTGATGCATGCAAATTTTTGTTGAGTTAAACAGGCTTTCCTATTTGGAAGTCTCTTTCCTTCTATTTTAACACAGGAGATTATGATTCTATTTATGTTTTGTACCTAAAGCAAATAAAATATAAAAATTAATGTGCAACCTGACAATAATGCAGGAAAGCTTGCCTGGAATCTAGCATTGGAGCACTGATGGTTGTTGCTGGAAAGTTTTACCACTACCACTACACTATGCTCTGTCCCCTTCTTTGCAGTCTTAATGTTTCAGTGCTTTTCCCATCTCCAAACTGATATACCAGGTCTCCAAACATTCTCTCAGCTAGTGGCCACAAATGGGAATAATAATGCTATCAAATTAACATGAATACAGGGATAATGATGATGTTTGTCTAATGTCCAGGATTTTATTTTATACTGTTAATAACCAGATGTTAAAACCCCAATTGCTAGATTACGGTGTGATATTGTCATTTCTTGCTTCATTTGTAAATTAGGATCTTAATCCTCCAAAAGGCATGGGCACTCATTTCTCACTCCATGGGGACAATTTCTGGTCTGAACAGGCCCTTGCATGTTATTAGTTTTCTGGCTCTACAGAGACCTGGAATGCTGATGAGGACTTCACTTGCCCTTTCCTCCTGTGGCAGATGGTAGGAGTGTTGTGGAGAATCTTAGAGTTTGGCACTGGATCTTGCAGGGGATCACAGGTTGGAAGGGAATGAGAGTGATATTGTTGGTAGATCCTTGAGACTAAAGCGTCTGCTTTGCGGTTACCTCAGACTGCAAGGATTGGATTGAATAACCCATCCCTTCTAGTCCTGTACTCCCAACGGCACTAATCTTTATGGTAAATGAACTCTTATCTTCAATGCATGGTGCCCCTTTCTGAGAACAGAAAAAGGGCAAACATGGAATTCCCACAAGTGTTCCAGGCTGGTGTTCAGAAGCATGGTTGTGCTGGGATCTCCCTTGCAGGTTTTCAGACAAAGATTGCAGTATTTGGAGATGGGAGCTCTCTGCTGTGTTCTGTAAGCATGTGAACTGTCCAGCTGCAATGTCCACTGACCAATAATAGTATGTCTTATTTCCCACAGGGCTTCTAAAGCAGCTGAGTCCAGGACCTTAAGGAATGTCATGCAGTAGTTGCTGAACTAACTGGCACTGAAAATAACAGAAAAAGATGGCAGTCCATATTTGAAATAAACACGTGGACTCTCGTTGATAAGAAACCATGTCAAAAAAAGGACGGAGCAAGGGCGAAAAGCCTGAGGCACTGATTGTTGCCCTACAGGCTGCCAATGAGGAACTCAGGACTAAACTAACAGACATTCAAATTGAGCTGCATCAGGAGAAATCTAAGGTGAGTGAGAGTTTGGTTTTAAGTAAAAGTGTCTGCTGAAGAAGGCAAACATGTGGAAAAAGCGGTATCACACAACTCTTTCCTAAAACAGTGGTCTGTCTAGTGGTGATTCTTTCTCAGCTTATAACATTTACTGTGGATGTTCTGTGGCTTCTGTGGAAAAGACTCCGTTTTACTGAGCTACAAGTTGGAGAAACCTCTGGTCCTCAAATGGAGCAGTATGTGGAAGTTGTAGGAATGTTGCTGTTTCTGAGCCCTCCAATTTGCTGATGAATTTGACTGCTAGGTTAAAAAGCTTATAGACAAATGTACACATATACACAGAATCTTATTTCCTAAGGAAATATTAAAAGTACATGTAGCATCGTGAAAGGCAGGCCACCTGGAGAAGATGGGTTTTGTTTGAGTAAAGGCAATGTAATCTATGTGAATACCTCAGAAGCTGGGCCTATATTTTGTTTTAGATGTGTGGAGGATTGTCTGGGATTTCAGCAGGGTCTTTCTCAATTTGACATGGACGTATCTGGGTGGGCTTGTTTTGATAATGTGACATTGGTATCAGATGACTTTCATTTTATCTCAATGTAGGTTGCTAAACTTGAAAGAGAGAAGACTCAAGAAACAAAGCGTATCCGCGAAGTGGAGCAACGCAAGCAGACCGTGCAGATCACAGAGCTAAAAGCCAAACTCCATGAGGAGAAAATGAAGGAGCTGCAGGCTGTTAGGGAGAACCTCATCAAACAGCACGAGCAGGAGATGACGAGAATGGTGAAAGTCCGAGACAGTGAAATCCAGCGCCTCAAGTCAGCGCTGTGCGCGCTGCGAGATGGGAGCAGTGATAAAGTACGGACAGCGCTGACTATTGAGGCTCGTGAAGAGGCCAGAAAACAGTTTGACTCTGAGCGCCTTAAGCTTCTGCAGGAAATTACTGAACTGAAGTCTGCCAAAAAGCAGGTAGATGAGGCCCTTAACAATATGATCCAGGCCGATAAGATCAAGGCGGGTGATCTTCGGAGTGAGCATCAGTCCCACCAGGAAGCCATTTCCAAGATCAAATGGGAGAGTGAAAGGGATATTCGACGCCTGGTCAGTAATCAAAACAGTTTATGTGTTCTCTTAGGCTGCACTGAGTTTGCCTTTTGTGTCTCTTAGCTTTCTATGTGTAACAGAACTCTGCAATGCAACTCACTTTGAAAAAGTATTACAAATTTCTCACCGTCATTTTTCAGGAATAAATAGATCACAATGAGTCAGCTATAGCACTGTGATGGCAGTTAACAGCTTAAGTAAGGAGAGTGATTGGCCTAATCCATAAGGATTTGGCTCCCTGATTTGCTAATACATGCAAGGTGCAAATGGTTAGATAAAGCATAAACTGCGCTTGCAGTTTTTTGGTTTCTCCAGACTGGTTTGGTATTCTAAACCATGTCAGGAGAGGAGATATCTTTTGAGTTGGCCTTGGTGTAACCTTCAGTAATTACTGTGGAAAATGAACAAAAAGAGGCCCACACTAGCAAAGGTGCAGGTTGCATTGTTTCCCTATGTCATGGTTTAGGTACTCCCCGATTTCTGCTTCCACTTAGACTTTCAAAACCATACTGATGCTTGCTCACTCCCTGTCCCCATCCCATGCAGTGGGCTGGAGAAGAGAATTGGAGGCACAAAAGGTAAAGATGAGGTAGATCATGAATTGATGTAAGACTAATTTACTGGACACAGCAATGAAATAAGCAAACAGAAACAGCTGCAATATTAATAACAAAAATATACAAGAGAGACAAGAGTGACTTACATGCAAAATGCTCACCATGCCGCCTGTGACCTGACTGCAGCCATGCTATCCTCATCCAGAAGGGAACCCTTCCCCTACCCCCAGAAAATGACATGAGATGGTATAGAAAAACCTCTGGGTCCATGCTTCTCCTGGCTACTGCAAAAATTAACCTTGTCCTGGGCAGAACCAGGGCACACTGTCATGTGGAGAGCTGGACCTGCTTGTAATGGTAGAAAGTTTAGCCTGAAAATTGGAATTCAAGAATTGACAATTAAGTAAAAGAAACAGTAATTTAAACTGCCAAGAATGATACAACCCTCCCAATTCATAGTCTGCATCCTAGAGGTGTATTCTTACGTTGCTAAAATGCTCAATGAATGTGCTCCCGTGCCAGATTAT
This sequence comes from Rhipidura dahli, assembly GCA_013399225.1. Taxonomy (NCBI): domain Eukaryota; kingdom Metazoa; phylum Chordata; class Aves; order Passeriformes; family Rhipiduridae; genus Rhipidura; species Rhipidura dahli. The sequence goes on along the minus strand of VXAC01007939.1, from coordinate 1,265,812 downwards.
GAGTATGGCTCAGACTGTGTTGTTTTACAGGCCTGCTGCAGTATGGTGAAGCAGATTTGAGGAGTTATCACTGTTCTTAAGTAAATCATACATTATAAGTTGAAGAAATGCTGTTGCCTTCACACAGTAATATTGTTCTGGTGTTTCATTCAGATGGATGAGATCAAGGCCAAAGACAGGATCATATTTTCATTGGAGAAAGAACTGGAGACACAGACGGGCTATGTGCAGAAGCTGCAGCTGCAGAAGGAAGCTCTAGATGAACAGCTCTTTTTGGTGAAGGAAGCAGAGTGTAACATGAGCAGTCCCAAGAGAGAGATCCCTGGAAGGGCCGGAGATGGTTCGGAGCACTGCAGCAGCCCTGTATGCAGGTTTTACCGGTCCCTGCAAAGATGTGTGTTTCTTGCTGACATATCTCAGGCCCTGAGAAAACATTCCCACTTATTCTCTACAGACAAGTTAATGTCCGTAGAGTCTTCAGAGGGCATGCTAGTTGGACAAAGCTTTGTACTGTTGGCTTTCATCAGTTGTTCTATTTACAAATATAGCACATCTTTAAATAATCAGTGCCCCTCTGAAAGAATCACTAATGAAGATTAACTACCTGGATAACTTGCATTCTCAAAACCAAATGAATTAGGAGGATGAGCACAGAGGGGCAAGGAGAAGGCTGGGGGTGGAGAGTCTGTGAGACTCTTAGGAGATCCTCCTCTTTGTCTGTCTTCCCGAAGACAGTCCTTGGGGTGTCATTCACAAAGCATGCAAGTGACCCATTGTGTGACTAAACTGAAGATGTTTACACAATCAGTGTATCTCTAAAAGCATACTTAGAGGTATACAAATGCGGAATAAGAAAGTAAATGTAATGGATACTGAAAGGGTTGTCCTGACTTTCTCACCTGATGCAGTGGCTCAGCAAATAAAAGCAATCTATAGGAAAAGGCAATAAAAATTAGAATCTTTTAGCTTTTTCATCTCCTTCATAAAAAAATATCATCTGTTAGGTTGTTTTCTCTTAATTTTTTTAAATGGCTTAAATTTTCGATTAAAGTATCCCCCAAACCAGATACTTCTTCCTAAAAAAAAAACCATATATATATTTGCCAACATGTTCAGTACTGTGTGACATTGTTGCCCATGTACAGGACTTGCGCAGAAATCAGAAGAGGATAGCAGAGTTGAATGCCACGATACGGAAGCTGGAAGACCGGAACACGTTGCTTGTTGACGAACGAAATGAACTGGTATGTGAGCTTTGGTACTGTCAGACAGAGGATGTTGAGAGCCATGGGGAAAGGCAAAGAGGGGGAGGGTCCAAGGATAAAGCTGGTGATGACTATGCCTTGTCCATCCATCAGGCCCATCACTCAGGAGGCTGAGGAAGACTTTTTATCCTAGAATTAAACAATAATTTCATTGAAGTTATGTGAGTACAAAATCACAGCAGAGGTCGAGGCAGCAAGGCTTATAGGATTCTGTGTGAATGCTTCTGTTCCCTCCTTTTGAGAACACAGCAGTGTATGGTGAGACTTACCTTGTAAATGAAATAATGTCTATAAGGTCTGTAGTCCAGCATTTGGCCAGGTTGAAAATAGTTAAGTACTGAGTCTAGGAAGAATTGACACCAATGAATTGATCCCTTTATCTGATTTTCTACTCTGTGGTGATATCTGTGTGTTGAATCAGGACCCTGGCTATTTAACCTGTTTATATTCCTACTTCTCTGCATAAGGATGAGGATGAGTTCAACTCTTAAAGGTTTATTTTATTCCTGAGCTAGAAATCTTAATGCACTCCTTTCATATCAGTTTAGCTGGCTTGAATGTTCTTTATGTCATAATTGCAAAATAGATGTCAAGATTGCAAATTACAAGTATATTTATGTGTCTCTCATGACAATTATTAATTGCGTTTATCAATCCAGTTGAAGCGTGTCCGAGAAGCTGAGAAACAATGTAAACCTCTTCTGGAAAAGAACAAGTGCCTCACAAAGAGAAATGATGAACTTATGCAGTCTTTGCAGCGCATGGAAGATAAACTCAAAGCAGTCACTAAAGAAAATATAGAGATGGTTGGTACTGAAGAGCAAAATGAGGATTACTGTATGATCTGTGTGTTGGTGGCCACATCTGCGTACTGCATGATGTATATAAATACAGAATATGTGTTGTATATTATGTGTAATACTATTGCTAAGATACAGTCATGGTTAGGTCTGTATTATTATAGATTTACATACCATAACATTGTGTATTATGCATACATGGGCAATATATTTACATGAATGCATAACCACACTCTTTAATTCTATTCTTAAAGTTAGAATATTGAGTTTCAATTGTTTCAAAATAAAGAGAAAAATGTAGTTATATCATTGAGGCATGCTCTACTGTGCTATTTTTCATCTGGAACTCAAAAAGGAAGCTGTTAAGAGTCATGTTTTCAGCCAGCATTATGTTCTTGCATTATGCACACATTCTTTTTAGAGCTGGTGATGACAAAGTAAACTTCTGATATGGCACTAAGCTCATAGACTCTTTCCATAAAATATACACATGGTAGATGGATATGGGAAAGGGAAAATGGTGGTGTTTAAATTTGGTTAGGGCTATACATTTCCCATGTCAGGGCTGTATGTAGTGGGTCAAAGTAGTTACGTCTGCATTTCCTTCAGATGGTATTGCCTTATCAATAAGTCTGCTTCCAGGCCCTATATTCACATATACATATACACATGCACTGATGTTGCTTTGGCATTAATGAAAAAGGAGGTGGATGTTCTGGGTTGCCAGATGTAAGCTGGCAGACTGAGACAACTTTCCCTGCTAAGGGTGTTCATGGACCTTGCCCTGACTTGTAGTAGCCACTGTCCTGAGCAGGCTAAGTGCCCTGCAGTGGGAGCAGCTTTCCTGGTGATGGGGAAGAGATGATGAGATTCACTTTCTTGTCTCACAGGAAAAAGACTTTAGTGTTACACCGTTAATCCACTTTAAGACTCTGCAATTTACTCGTGCCTAGAAGACAGATAAACTTACTGCAGGTGTCATGGGTCAGAATTATTCTTCTGCAGCTGTGGTAGTGCAGATCACAGTCCCTTGGGGTCTCCCACAGCGAAGAGGAAGGACTTGGGAATCTGCATGCATTAGGCATCAGTGGGCAGCATGTATGTGCTAAGTTAGCTCCTTGACATCTGCTCTTCACATTATGGATGCCAAAATCATGAAAGTTAACAAGCTGTGGGTGGCTAGAATAATAATCACAGGTTTTAGCCATCTCTTTTCCCACATATGCTCAGGAGCAGGCATGATATTGACCTGTGGTTAAAAAATATGTGTTATCGCAGTTTTTGCCTTTCCTCCTTGTCTGACTGGTTGCATGTCTTTCACATGAGTAAAACGTGTCCGTTGCCTCATTGTGTCTGGTCCTTCATTGAGTATCAGTAAGGACATGGGGTCATGGGAGCAGATACTATTTACCTACCCGCTGGACAGGTTCAACTCTTATGTGGGGGCATCTTGATGCATGGCCAAGGAAGAGCTATGGTGTGTGACCTTTAAGGGCTGCAGAGGCTGTATTGCCACATGGTAACTAGATAAAGCTTGTTCTGGTTGAAGAACTCAGCCTTGCTGTGCTACTTTATTGTTAAGAAGCGCTGACGGGCATTAATGAAAAAAACAGTGTAGCTGAAGCGTATTTAAAGGTCTGTATAGCTTAAATGAAAGATAATGTTTAGTTTTTAACTGAAAGGTGGCATTTTAGTTGCTGAATCATATTTTATCTCTTTTATCTTTTCTTCTTACCACAGAGAGAAAAAATAACATCACATCCTCCTCTAAAGAAGTTAAGATCTCTCAATGACCTGGATCAGGCTAATGAGGAACAAGAAACGGAATTTTTAAAGCTTCAGGTCATAGAACAGCAGAACATAATTGATGAGTTAACAAGGGTATGTTCAGAGCACTAGGAAATTAGGAATGATTGCTGTGTTCAGTTTACCACTGATAGTTTTTCTTCCTATAACGAGGTCTGAGCATTAGCTGTAGGTGTGCATGTGTGCAGTTTACTGAATTTGTAGTGGAGGATCAGCTACTACAACTCAAAGCATAACACTGTGAATTGAGCTCCAGAAAGGAATGCAAACTAAGAACTGTGGAGCTTGGGAAGGTACCTACATGTTCACAAGGCAGGGCTGTGCCAGGTGTTTTACCATTATAACTATGCCATGCTTAAAATGTTTCCTTAACAAGACGCTGACCCACAGTGTCTTACCATGTGCTGGAAAAGCATGTTCAGCTAGACAGTGGGTTTCCATTTTTTCTGTCATTTAATGCTGACAATTCCTTTGTCAGCTGACTTTCCATTAAGATACTGAGGAGAAAGATTTCAAAACAGGCTGTTGTCTCTTCTGAGACATCATTGCTAGGAATGGTGAGATCAACATTCCCATCATTTAATGACTTTGAGACAGAGGCAGCATCTCCTCATCAGGGAAGGCAGACAGCCCCTTGTACAATGCCCAAACTCATGTGCCAGGCCTCCCAGTGATTTTAGAGGGCAATCCATCAGCTCCTGTTGTTTGACAGCTGCTCAAGGCAAATGCACAAGGGCTTTTTTCAGGTGGTTTTCAGCTGATGCACATACAAGTTTGGATATGAATCCTCCCTTCTACCTGGAATTGGATTCTTGTTTAAACATATGGAGAGAGTCACTGGAAGTTGTGTTATTTGTTTCCTCAGTATATTTGGCCATCTAACAGCTGCAAAGAAGGGAAGAGAGAATAACTTTTAAATCTTACTTTCCAGGACAGGGAGAAACTTATTCGTCGGAGAAAGCATAAAAGGAGCTCAAAACCAATTAAGGTGAGATGAAAAATTGTTTCTCATTTACAAAGTTCAAGTAGGCTCTGTAGGAAAACACACTTTAGCAATCTGATTAAAGAGAGCTTTGTGGATTATAACAATCTGCTTTAGTGATCAGGTTTATAAATTCCTTAGTTACTCTGGGGGAGCTTTTTAAATCCACTTTGAAATTCAGTTATGCAGCTATTTTATTTTCAGCAAAATGGGGCTTCCCATCCCATCTGTTGCCCCCTCCCGCCCCCAGTAGTAATAATTGTCCTTCCATTTGGTTTCTATAAGTATTGGTCTCAGGGTCTGTTAGGATGAGAGGTATTTACATTTCCAAAGACCTTCCCATCTTTTTTCTGTGATCTGTTTTTTACAGCACGTATGGGCTAAAGCCAAATCCTTGTGCATCTCTGTTCTTCAGGTGGAAATTTCTGCTTGAGATACTGTGTCATTCTCTCCTGCTCAATTCCACATGCCTTTTACTCACCTTTGTATCACCCTAAATTGGGTTAAGTCCAAAACTGGTATAATTTACAACAGTTTTAGAGCTGAGTAGTCAGGAGTGGTTCACATAGCTCCTTTATCAGCTAGATGTGAAGCATGACTTCGCAACATTCATGTCCCACCTCCAAAAAGTGGCAATACTGGTTGCTTGGTTACTCTCAGTCCTCCAAGGACACCCCTTAGTGCATCAGCTGTGTTCTATGAAAGTAACACAGCACTGTCTACATACTGGGAATTTCAGACCAATAAATCCTAGCTGTGTCATCACATTGTTTCTATGCGGGTTGTGAAGCAGTATACAGCAAACACAACAAGGACCGAATAGTATTTTCGTCAGAGGTTGTAACATTGGAGAATATGGCAATTGTCTTCACTTGACAACAAAATGAGCAAAAATTACACTATATGCAAAAGCTAATTGACATCTTTGGTACATGTTTTTTGTGTGATTCAAACTCCAGGTTTAGAAGGTTTTAACTGGTCAGCAAAGTGAAAAATGTTGCAAAGAAGTGCATCTTAATTGCTCGTCAATCCATTTGTCTTCAGAATTATCCATAAGCCAAGTATTTAAATGCTTGAATCTGTACCCTGAAACCAAGCCTGCAGGGTCAAGCATCTATATCTTCACAGGACACATCTCACAGTTTTAATTTGATTTAGTTTGGCTACAGAGATTGGTGGTAGTGAGGTGTCAGGCATACAACCAAACTGTGGAGCTTGAGCGGTTTTTTGTAACATGTGCCAGTTACTGTAGTCCTGGAAAGATGTAATAGAAGTTCCTTCACGTTAGTTTTGTATTAGCATAGCTTTCACTCACATGGTCCAATGGCAATATCAGCGAGAGAAGCACCTAGACATTAAAAGTATCAGCAATGTCTGTAAGAGAAGAAGGAGGGCTTCCTATTGTACACAAGTTTTCAGCTCTGTACGGTGTTACCTTTGCACACTAATCTGCATGTTGATAGATGTCTTCTGAAGAGCGTTGTGGTTAACAAACAATTCTCATGCCTTCCTGCAAGGGCAGAGACTTTTCCTCTGGCATGTTGCTGCTCACACTGTTTTCCAATTAGGCTGAGACAGACCCTCAGAAAAATTATTCAGAAAACTTATTCTCCACGAGCACAAGACCTGATCTTCAGTGGGTTTCCATTGAGTTTGTTTGAAGATGGTGATTGCAGGTGTAACCCACTGTTCATTTTTCACACCTTGTCTTTTAAGTAATAGCAACTCTCCCCTCTTCCCCTCTCCAAAATGCATGCTACAAGTTTATGAGTAGGTTCAGAAATCATGTTTTTCCTTCTGTAGAGACATGTCATGGATACAGTTTTTGGGTATGATGATGATTCTATGGACTCTGAAACATCCTCTGTGGCCTCATATAGAACAGACAGGACACCAGCAACCCCAGATGATGATCTGGATGAGGTAAGATCTGGCTCTTTCCACAGACAAGTTACATGTTTTTGCGAGACGATGACTTTCAAAACAAGTGGTCAGACTCTAAAGAACACTTACGTTTTTATAGTGCATACTGAATGATAAATACTTAAGTTTGACCTTATTTTTGGTTACTCATACACTGAAATGCTGAGAGTTTCTTCCATAATCTGGTCCATAAAGTCTATAGATATGACTACCCTGCAATTTGAGGTGATTTTTTTTCCTCTCCCCTTTCAAGGAAACAAACCTATCACATTTCTTTTAGCTTGAAGACATACCAAAGGGTTATAGTGAATGGGATGACATCATATAGGTGACCTGTCACTAGTGGGGTTTTGCAGGGCTCTTAGGCCCTGTGCTCTTCAGTTTCATCATAAATTACTCGGACACAGAACTGGGGGGGATACCGAGCAAGTTCTCAGATGATACAAAACAGGGAGGAGCTGTTGACTCCCTCAAGGCAGGGAGGCCCTGCAGAGAGACCTTGACAAATCAGAGGGCTGGGCCATCACCAACCAGATGAAGTTCAGCAAGGCAAAAGTGCCAGATTCTGCACCTGGGATAGGGTAGCCTGGATCTACAGACTGACTGTGGAATGAGATGCTGGAAAGCAGCACCTGGAAAGGAACCTGGTAGTTGACAGAAAGTTGAATATGAATCAGCAGAGCCTGACAGCTAGGGAGACCACCCAGGCCCAGCATTGCCAGCCAGTCAAGGGAGGGGATTGTCCTACTCTGCTCTGCTCTGCACCACAGTGGCCTCACCTTGAATATTGTGTGCAGTTTTGGGTGTTACAATATAAGAATAATATTAAATTAAATATTATTAAATATTAAATATTAAACTACTGTGCTTAACAAATCACATTTGCATTCTTTGCTTTGACAGCACTTTGCTCTCCATGGCTTAGCCATGTTCCTTCTTATTCTTCAGGGTTTAGCAGCAGAAGAGTCAGAGCTGCGGTTTCGACAGCTGACAAAGGAGTACCAGGCCCTGCAGAGAGCGTATGCACTGCTGCAGGAACAGACAGGAGGGGTCATAGATGCTGAAAGAGAAGCCAGGGTCAGTATTTGTTTTGAGAATAACAGTATTGCAGTGCTGTCAGGACAAGAAACCCGTCAAAGGGACATACAATGGAATGAGCTACATACAGCATCCAGAACACTGAGAAATGTCTGTTCATTTATTTGCTGAGTACATTTTTAAAGAGAGTGACAATTAAAAATGGGCACAATCACTCCGTTTACAAGAAGCTGTCCTCCACCTGAACTTGTGAAAACTCTGCAGTTAGGCAGGCATGCCAAAGCAGACAACTTTGCAGCCTAACATAGAATCACAAGGGTTTTCTCATCATTTCCCTAGATGTGATGGGTTTTAAAGGCAAATGAAGGCCTGTGGGTTTTCACAAAGGCACACATTGCTTTAGGAACCTCTGAATGTGTCTAACAGAGAAATGCAAATTACATTCAAATTTTAATGTGATGCAGGTTACAGTAAACCTTCCAAGTCTAAAAATGTCCCTCTAATAACATTACAGAATCATTCAGGCTAGAAGGCACTTCAGGCCTTCAGCCCAAATTCCTGCTCACAGCAGTCAGCTGTGAGATGGTGTCTGTTTAGTCCTTTGTTTAGTCAGCTCTTCAGGACCCTCCTGGCAGTTAAAATTGCCTCTTCCCACTACCTTTTGCCATTCTGATCTACTAAGCACTTTTTTTTGTAATTTAGGGATTGCCCCTTATCAAGGTCTTTGAGCAGAGCACCCCCAACACCTGAGCTTGTGTTTTGATGCTCTGATGCAATCCATGGTGGGATAGGCTTGGGTGAGGAGTTGGGGCTGATTCACAGCTCTGTTCCCTTGTGTCATCTGTATGCCAGTCTAACGGGTGGCACGAAAATCACGGAGTCAGAACCTTTCTAATGGTTGCTCACTCAGTGGAACTGACAGCATGAACCCAGGCTCTGCTGGTGTCGGTTTCCTTTTAATACTAGGCATATTGCTGGTTTTGTTACTCTTTAATGTGGTGCCTGACTTCAACAGGCTCAGGAGCAACTTCAAGCTGAAGTCCAGAGGTATAAAGCCAAAATAGAAGATCTGGAGAAAACTTTGGCTCAGAAAGGGCAGGTAAGTAATTCTTTTGTGTTTTTTTCCTATTTTATATCTTACCTGCTCTGCTTACAAAATACCTAGCACAATTTCAGTATAAACTTCCATGAGATGTTACCAGTCAGTAAACAGGCAGATTCAGCAAGTTCAGAAGCCTTGCTACAGCTTTGCAAACTTAAAATGTTCTTGTTCTGTAAAAGACAGCTTGTTCCTGTAGGATTTCAAAGCCTGAATATTGTGGCTCCAGTTTTCAATAAATGTGCCTGCCCTCATGGAATTTGATTATTCTGTAATATTATTGCTTCATCCCACAGGACTCACACTGGGTGGAAGATAAGCAACTTTTCATTAAGAGGAACCAAGAGCTTTTAGACAAGGTATGTTCAAAAGGTTTGCATGTTCACTCTGAAGGGTTATCTGGACCCTGTGAGACATCTTTAGGGTTTAGATTTTGCACAGCCTATGCTACCTCAACTACTACTCACCAAATATTTCATGGTTCTTGAAAACCAAATCTTGAAACAGATCACGATTTAACATATTTCTGTTAGATAGAGAAAATGGATGCAGAGAACAACCGTCTGCAACAGGAGCTGCAGGATGCACGAGACCAGAATGAGCTGCTGGAGTTCCGCAACCTTGAGCTGGAGGTGATGGATGTGCTTCTTACAGTAAATCTGGTAGAAAATGAAATGAGTGCACTTGCACTGGACACCAACTTTAACCAGGGGCTTACACAAGTGTTGTAGCAATAAAACAGAGTTACAAATCAGGCCCAGCATTTTTAATTGTGAGCTGAAGTATGTCAGCTCTAATATCCTGGAAATAGTAAGCTCCATACCCAGCTGGTTCACTTCACCCTGAGCCAGGTGCCCAGTGTGCACAGGTAAGCTTAGCTGATTAACATGAGTGTGCCTCTTAGTTACCACGCCTGGGGGCATGATTTCTCTAATGCTTGGAGAAGCCTGTCTGCCCATGTGCAAGTGCTGTTCCTTTTGTGGCTGGACACATTCCCTGTTGAGCAGCTCTCCCATGACCTGCAGTGGGTACAAACGGTCTCTCAGGTGACACTGGACATTGATGTAGGAGCTCCAAAAGCCTCTGCAGGACCTCAAGCTCCCTTTTCCCAGACTGCCTGTAGTTACAGACTCTTCTTTGGAGCACCAGCCAATCAGAACTTCACCTGCTCTCTTCCCCAGTATAAAATGGTTTATTTTTCAGTTGTTCTTTTCAATTGCTGTCCATGGCCAAATACACTTAAAACACAGAGCCTTTCCTGGGTCTTGTAAATTAATGCTGTGTCAGACTTGCTCCTTATTTATAGAACCGTCCCACAGTTTTACCTGACAACTGTGTTTCCAGATGACAGGGAGCTGAACTGATCAAGTGAATTACATGTTCATAAACCAAAAATGTGTGTGAAAGTGAGGTTTTGTATTCACTTCCATGCTTGCCTGAATACCTGAAAGGAATGAGAAATAGCATAGCATCTTCAAATTTTTATTTTTGTTTCAGGTCCTTTAAAACTGGACAAATATTTGTAAATTTTAAGCAGTAAAGGTATATAAATAGCTAAGTTGATCTGGTTTTTTTGACACATTGTTTTCCACAGATGTTAGAATGTACAACATAGCAGGATGATGAAAATGCGTAATCTGAGTCTCCCAATAGTCTAAAGTCAAACACCTGTTTCTAAAGGGAGTATTTACAACAATATATAGTTGTTCAACACTTCATAAAGCAAATCACTTGAGTCTTAGCTAGGTGACAGCCTATCCACAGCCAATTTGCAAATTGACGTAATTTATCAAATAATTGCCTGTTAAACAGTTACCTTGGGCTTAGGATTCTGTCCCACTTGGTTCATTTTTTCAGACTAGGTCTAGATGTTTCTTTCCTTGGCTTGTAAAATGAATCATGCAAGCCATGCACAAACAGCATGATTTAAACAGTAGCTATGGCATTTTCTGTGTGCATCTCCTTCATTCTAATACATTCTCCAGCATAATTTCAATTTATTTGCAGGAAAGAGAGAGACGGTCCCCACCATTTAATCTTCAGATTCACCCATTCTCAGATGGTGTGAGTGCTCTACAGATCTACTGCATGAAGGAAGGGGTTAAGGTAGGTCAGTTCTGTAAAGCAGTGCTTCTCCCTACAGGAGTGGTGGGTGCTGCCCATATAACCCATTACTAATAACTCCACTAAACTTCAGGCATTTCAACTCAGTCTAATGTAAGAGTGTGGTGACAGACAAGGTTCAAATAAACTCAAATTTCTTACCATAATGATAAAATCTGGTTCAAAGGCAACTGAAATCAATGTATGGTGCGTTTCCATAGGACAGAACAAAATGGCTGACTTCCACGTGGTTCATAGGATAGATGGATATTGCAGCCATGATAAAAAGTGCACGCCATGCCTTTACCTTATCCTCTCTTTGCAGGATGTCAGCATCCCAGACCTTATAAAGCAGTTAGACATCCTAGGTGATAATGGGGTAAGTTGAAATGGGAGATATTTTCTCTTTACAAGCTGTATTTTTACAGTGCAGTAAGTGATATGTAGAATTACGACTATTTTCTAAGATACTTCTTAAATTGTGCATCTTTCATATATGGTTTAGCAGACTGGAAAGAATGTCCAAAGACCACTGATATTTGGAACTGGGCCCAACTGCACCCCATTCACTCAGGAAAACACATGAATTAGTTTGGCAGTCTAAGTAAACCACTCTTCATCAGGACTAGGATTCTTTCAAACAGTTTCATAAATAGGCAAGAGTTATCAAATTCCCTGTGGCTTTCTAAGATGGCATAGCTGCCCATGTAAAAGAGATCCTGTATCTCTGGCCAACATTAGATATGTCTTTAAAAAGTTTACAAGAAATAAAAACAAAGGATCATTATTATCTATTCATGTGCTAATGTAAATCAGCCCTATTTTTACAAAAACTTTGATGGAAATTCAGCTTTGTAGCATGAAGACAAACAAATGGGTCTAATTTTAGTTTACATTTCTCTTAAGATGAAATGGAATGAATGATACAGTTAATCCATATAACGTAGAAAAGCAAAAGTAGTGGTCTTCTTAATGTGTTAACAGACTCTGAATGTTTCAATGGAAACCGAATGCTCAGTACTATAGGGATCCTCTGAAAACTGTGGGCCTGGTCTGTAGGCTGGATTGTCTTAGATTCATGCAGGAAGCTGCTGCCAGTTTTCTTCTTTCCTCTCTTTCTCTTCTCAGAATTTAAGGAATGAAGAACAAGTGGCCATAATTCAAGCTTCCACAGTATTGTCCTTGGCAGAAAAGGTAAATTGTGTGCTTGCTTTTCTCACGTTACCTGAAGCCTCATCTACACATTTTCTGCCCTGTTGTTGTCATCTATATGGTTAAACTTTCTAGTGTTGGAAGTGATTCCCCAAATAAAATAAACTGTGCCAGCACAGTCCTATACACCTTGCTAAAGCAGCAAAAATATCAAACTGAGCTGGCCCAAGCTGTGCAGTAGAAACAACTACAAATACAAAATATGAAACAAAACTTCCAATTGAAAACTGAATGGGAAACCATCAGAAATTTAAGCCATAATTAGATAAAGTTTGGACTTTACAGTCCTGAGATTTCTAAAGCTTCCAACGGGATCTGTATGCCAAAATTTCACTGAAAGTATGTGTCTACAGTCCTTGTTTCAAAACTTAAGAAAAAAGTGGGGGTTGGTTAAAATTGCTTTCTAAGGCTCAAATGCAGCACACAGTTTTTTCAACATGACAGCTTCCAAGGACTCTGCTCAGCAATGCCTCCTCTGCAAACAGAACTGCCAGGCTATTTTTGAGATGCTATAGCCCCATGTGGGCCTTTATCCATAGGAAATGGGTTCCTTGTCCATGCAAGGGCATGTGCTTCTCTCCATCTTCCGGTGACCCAGCAGTGGTAATCCTCTTGCTGCTTCCCTGGCAAGTACTACCTGCAGACATCACGGCTGCCTCTGTCACAAACAGCCTCAAGATGAAACCAGCACTAGCAACAAGCTGCTAAAAACAGACTAGCAAGATCTAGATATCCCACTTGCCACTGCTTGTGTGCTAGAAAACACAGCAGGTTACAGCTCTCATTGTCTTCTCTCCAGTGGATCCAGCAGATTGAGGGAGCTGAAGCTGCTCTGCATCAGAAGATGATGGAACTGGAAAGTGATATGGTAAGAAAACTTTCCATATTACACATTTTAGGGACGCTGATTGTGTCACACTTACTTGATGTGCCAAAAAATAACTAGGAAAGTCTATTAGCAAATGAACTACACAGCCTTTCTCTGATTATTAGTGAATCCATAAAATTGTTCCTGGTCCAGTTCACATGCAACAGCAGAATAACAGAAATAGTAAAAGTTTAAAAACTTCCTCTCTCTTTCTATGAGGATGGCTGTTTATTAATAAGTACAGAGGGTTCAAAGGTTTCTCAATAATTTTCAAAGATGTACACATTATTTGTCTCATAAGATTCACAGTCTAAACATCAGCTGTTGTATTGCACTTTATTTAGGACCAGCATGTGAGAAATTATTGAATTATAGCACTGTTGGCTTTTATTACATACTAAGTAAAGTTAGCACCTTACCCTCTTCTTACTCTAGTTAATGGCAGTAGCCTACAAGATGAAGCGTAACTACAAAAACTAGACAGTTGTAGTGGCTTTGGTTCTGTTCCTGTGGTATGTCTGTACTTAAGTCTATTCAGCTTAAGGTGGACTGGTAAGTTAAAGCACAGCAGCTGCCCCCAAGTAATGTGAATGTGAATGTCTGGTTAGTTCCTGTTTAGTGCACTTTTACACATCTTCCAAAATAAGAGAAAGCACAAAAAGAGTAATTCCTGATGCCAGAGGAGGTATCTTTAGAAAAATCACTCAGAACACCCTAAATTTTTACTACTGAAATGCCACTGAAGCCAACAGAGAGGATGGATTTAGTTCCATGTAGATCAGATGCATTCACGTCCAAGAGCAATCTACAGCTATTTGCCCTTCCTTCTTTTCTAGCTGAGTGAAATATTAATAATTCTGCCAGGCACCAGTCAAAAAGCAGTCTCCTTGTCTTGCTGAATTAGATATCTGTAAATGATTTGATAAAACTTCCTAAAGTATTTGGAGTTAATAATTTGATTTCTGTCCAAATGATCCTTCATTGTAGGAGCAATTTTGCAAAATAAAAGGTTATTTGGAGGAAGAATTAGACTACAGGAAGCAAGCTCTTGACCAAGCATACATGGTATGTACAGAAGAAATTGTGCAGCACATACTGGCCAACTCTGCAATAGCACACAGACTCTTGTTGAATCAGGAAGAGGGATTTTTGCTTTTTTATTAATACTGGGGGTTTTTTAATTTGTTTTTCCTCATGTTTCTGATGTACTAGCATGCAATCTGCACAGCTTCAACACAGTATCTTGCCTTTTCATGTCATAAAAAGGCACATCCCGTGAAGTCTGAAAACTTGTAATTTTAAAGCAGATATTGCTCATTAATGTCATCTTGTTCAACTGGAGTTTTTTAGTGCAATAGGTTGAAATATTAGAATTGGTGAAATAATTTACACTTCAGATGTGAAAATTCTATCCAACTCTATCTCTGTAACTCCATAAAAAAGAGTAAAAGTGAAGGTTTGCAGTGAAAATTAATACTAGAATATTTTAAAAAATTAAAGTTCATATCCTTTATTCAGAACATGGAACCATTTTCTGAGTTCAGTTTTTCACATTTTTACACACTTGAGCACAGGGACTGCCTCTCATGCAGAGGCCTGAATCTGCCACCAACCCCCCATTCCCAATGTGGTTTAAACCATGTTTCATCTCTAATTGACTTTTGGTATTGCATCAACCAGAGGATCCAGGAGCTTGAAGCCACCTTGTACAATGCTTTGCAGCAAGAAACAGTAATAAAGTTTGGGGAACTACTGACTGAAAAACAGCAGGAAGAGCTGAGGACAGCAGTAGAAAAGCTAAGACGTCAGATGCTGAGGAAAAGCAGAGAATATGATTGCCAGATTCTTCAGGAGAGGATGGAGCTGCTCCAGCAGGCTCATCAGGTAAGAAGAAGGAACCACACACATGTGGTATCTACTCAGCCTTTCTGTGTAAAAACACAGTCTGAGGTCAAATTTAGGCAAGCTCCATGCCATGAGGGAGCCTGGCATCTAGTTTTTTGAATTGTCATTGATACTAATTTCCAGCATCTAAGGATCTAGTTATCCATATATGCATATATATCCTTATTTGCAGGATCATATTTTGAGCAGTTGCACACGTGGTAGAGCTGTGGTGTGGTGGGATGC
Organism: Rhipidura dahli; assembly: GCA_013399225.1. NCBI lineage: Eukaryota > Metazoa > Chordata > Aves > Passeriformes > Rhipiduridae > Rhipidura > Rhipidura dahli. The sequence goes on along the minus strand of VXAC01007939.1, from coordinate 1,250,586 downwards.
GTGGATGGAGTCACAGTATGACACAAGATTATCCCTACCACAGAAATGGATTTATTTCTAGGCTTTTGGCACTTGGAACATTAAGTTAGTTGTTCAGTGGAAGAGATTCACTGAGAATTTAGTGTAGATGCTTCTTTTCTGATTTCCAGAGGATCCGAGATTTAGAAGATAAAACTGACATCCAAAAGAGACAAATTAAGGATCTGGAGGAAAAGGTGGGTTCTGAAGCACACTGATGAACTTTGTTTTGAAAGCAGTGCTCCAGTTCTCTTGAACTAGACAACCTTTCTGTTCTGTTCAGTCAGCTGCACCTGTTGGTGGTGGTCCACTGTCCTTTCTTTTCAGTTTGTGTCAGTACATACAGACTTTAATCTTAAAATATTACATTACATTATTAAACATGTAATGGTGAGTGTTTGATACGTGTGTGTTTGTACGTACCTATAAACATATCTACATGTGCGCATATATATTTTTATAAATATCTCTATATATATTTATATATCCAGGCTATTTCTAGCATGGGTTATGGGCACTGTTTTTTAACACACTTAAAAATACTACACGTGCTATTTTTGATATCCAGCTTTATGACTTGACAACCCATGGAGGTATCATGATGTTACAGTTGCACCTCAGGCTTTCAATATGGTGCCAGTTGTAATCCATCAACAAAATTATTTGGATCTCTTTTCTAAGCCTGGGAGGTGGTGTGGTACATATAGAAGTAACTAGGGAAATAACAGTGTTTTCTGAATGAATAATTATTCTAACTGTTCTACAGAGTGCAAAAATAATTCTGATGCTTACAATGCCATTACCTTTAATTTTTACACAATCTTATTTTTCTTCTGCAGTTTCTATTTCTATTCTTGTTCTTCTCTCTTGCCTTTATTCTTTGGCCTTGATGTCACTGTGCCTCTTGGAAAGGTAAGACTGTTTTATTTATTTCCTCAAAGCTAGCACTTCTTGCACAGAGCGGAGGATCACATCCTTGTGTGTTCTTTTGGATGTTTGGAGTCAGCGAATTCAGCAGGTTGTTGTCAATTTGTAATAGATCACAGTAGGGGATTGTTGTACTGCTGAGTTGCTGGTGATATTGTGCTATTCATAACTGTAAAAATAAAAGCTGACAAGGAATTTCACAGTAGAAATAGCCAAGAAAATTGCAGGGGAAATTCAGTGTTGATATTTGCAAAAGGATGCAGATGGAGAACAGTTAAAATAACCTCACCTGTAAACACACTATGATGGGCACTGAACTAACACTCAGAAAATAGATCAAGATGTTAAAAGAGGTAGAAGTCTGTGTCCAGCAACAGGAAAAATACAAAGAAGGGCAAGGAAGAATGATCAGCTGCTAAGAGACAGGAAGGGAGAGACAGAGAGATGGAAGGATTTTTCTGGTTCAGGAAGTGACACTGCTAAAAGGGGGTATTGGAGAGGTCTAAAAAATTTGTCATGCAGTGGACGGACGGACAGACAGCTTGCTATTGTTCACTGTCTTATATAAACAACTATCATGTGATAAGCTTAAAGTAAACAAAAATTGATAGTTCAGGATACAGGTTGTAAAGAAGTATGTCACAGTATGCTCAGCAGTTAAAAGTTCAGAGTCCAAAAAGTAATAGGAAGATGGGGAAATTAATCAGAAAACTGTAATGGTCCCATTTTTCCCTCTGTGGCTAGCCACTTCCAGAACAAGGATGCTGGGTGAGGACAATTTTTCTTTTGATCCAGGATAACAGAAGTAGAACACAGCCTAGAAAACATAATGTTAAAGTCTCAAGAACATATAATGACAGAGCAGAATTTTCTGATTTGGGGACAGACCCATACCATTAAATTTCTCACTGTCTCTCTTGGCTCTGGCTTCAGCTGTGTCAATGAATAATTCCTCTGCTCTGCACTTGAGACACGCTGAGATACAGTTGTGTGAAAGATGTTCTGCCATGCTCTTCCACCATTTGTACCAGCTCAGTCTTTGTTTCCAGGTACAGTTCAAGGTATTGATTACAATTAAGTGGCATGGGTCCAGTTTGGTAGGTTCTCCTTTTTCCTTTAAGGAGAAGCCCCTACTTCACGCTCCATTTCAGGTAGATCAAAGCTTTCATTTGCAGTTTTGTGCTGATGCAGAGACAACTCTCAGAATTATCCACATCAAATGGAATCCACTGCGTCCTTGTTCGGCCAGACCTCAAAATGAATGTTTCCATGGGCTGAGGCAGCGATATACATGGAGGTTGGCTTGAACAGGGAACAACCCATAGAAAAGAATTAAGAGAAATGTGGACAGATCAGTGATGACAGCTCTTGTAAACAACAGTCAATATCATTATCAAGTTGCTGCTATTTAAAACATGCTGCCTTGATCCAGCGATCATTAAACACATTAAGTTATAACTGCATAATTAATTATGTTCCTACTGCAGGATTTCTGAGAACCATGGTACAGCATGGTATGGTTGTGAGATGTTTTAAGTGTCTGAGACTGACTTGACTTTACAGTTTCTTGCTTACTCATAGTGGAGAAAAAAACCCAGAAATTTTTCTGAAACAACCAAATTATCGACAGAATAATTTTAAGAAGCCAGTATTTTCACAGTACACAGTAGTAGCAAATAACTTTATATGACTATGTCTTTTGCTGTACCGCAGAATCATGAGTCCAGAACAAGCAGTCAACCTAGAGGGAGATTCCAAATAAAAAAATTCTTGGATTTAAGGTGCACCTTGAAAAATCACAGGATCTGATAGTGACATTTGCAAGAACCTGTCTGCATGAATTTTTTCCATTTGCCTGTACTGTGGTCCTTTTTCAGTTCCTATCCCAACTGGAATAATGCCCTTGTGCAGCATATGAGAAAAACTTGGGCAATAAGAGGTTCAGAGTTTTCTGTATACACAGTTTGCACCTACATTTTCCACCAGAGTGGGTATGGAGTTGGTTCTCTAGTACAGCTACAGAATTGGTAAGAAGCTTATACATCCTAGTTTTAGCAATACTGGTCCTGGCTGTGGTAGAAGAAAAACAAGAAACCAGAGGGTGCCTCAAAAGACATCCCTTCCTCAGTTTACTTCACTTTTGTAAAAAATGTATTCATGACATTCAGCTACTGAACAGTTTTCCTAATCCTGTCTCTTTTAAGATGAAGGATGCAGTAAAGTCTTTGCAGTAGAGCATGCATCCCAAGAAGTACAAATTAAAATTTTCATTAATATTAGAACTCATAAGGAAATGTTGTCTTCCTGATTTCTAAATGGTCTTTCATTTTGAAAGTAGTTTTTCCCTGAAGTTTAAAAAAGCTCTCAGCAGTAGATGTAAATGATGAAAATATTCACAAAAATGCTAAAAAATAATTTCTGTTTATAGTTGGGACATATTTTGCATTAGAAAATAAAAAGATTATTCCTATGAAAAATTTTAATTGAGCTGTAATTGAACTTAGAACAGGAAATCCCTGGTCCTGGGAAAAAATGACAATGTGTGCTTCCTGAGACTGTCCACATGGTTTGATATGCTGGCACAGAAGCGAGAGGAAGGCAAACATAGCATTACAGACCTTACAGACAAGAAATGGCTTTTCAGGGATTGCAAGTATGTAGCAGTATCTTTTGAAATAAGCACCTCCCAAAACAGAAAAAAAATCCCGTTATTCTGACATTGGAATTCCAGTAATGTTGATTAACCCTTTGTCTTGGAGCCTATGAAAGTATCTCCAATGCCTTGTAACATTTCATTGTCTGCATGCAAAGAAAAATGTGTATGAGTAGCCTAAGAGTGAGGCCTGCCATGTATTCAAAGGCAGACTGCATTCTTTGTTGCAGAGCAGCCATTCCTTCCCTCTTTTCAAAGTAGGAAAGAGAGAACTACACACAGAAAAGGAGAAGAGTCACAACTATCTAAAATAAAACAGGAACATTTGCTGATAACACTTATGCCCTTTTGGCCTAATTTGAGGGCAGGTATTGGCTGGTTAGAAAAGCTAGTGAGATGTTTAAAGTCAGAACTCCATATTTTTCCTAAAATTCTAGCAGATTTGCTAGTTTTCACTTGCAGTCATCCTGCCTCCATGGGCTGCTGGGTCCTGTTCAGCTCTCGCTCTCCACTGAGCGGATGCACACCTCGCTGTTCTGTTCCTTGAACAGGACTAATAGTCAAAACAACATAAACATTTACGTGCTGTCTTTAGGGCTGACACAACTGTCCCAGCTGCACAATTGACTGATGTCATTGCAGGGGAATTTACATGGATCCCTGAGGGACTGTGTCAAGACTTCACTTTCCTCCCCACACCCCTTCTCCCCCCACTCTCCACCCCCTCATTCTGGCCCAATCTCCTTCAATGGGTTTTCCTCTTGTTTTACATAACATCTAAGGTTTAGCAGGTGTAAATCCCTTTGGGGTCACTTTGTTGAGCCCAGGAGGGCTGTTCTAACTACAATGCCAAGATGAGTTTCACTTACTGAATTCACTGTTGCTCCATAATGGCTGGTCCCCAGAGCACACAGGGGGGTCCAGTTCCCCATAGACAGAATGAGAAGCATCAGCAGGAGCTGAAATGTGGTTTACAGCCCTGGAAAGTCTGCTAGGGGGTTGTGTCACTCCTAGGACCACCCAGGAGATGAAAGATTCTTTTGCCTTTCCCATCCTGCTTTTGCATGTTTGGCTTTATGAACATCAAGTAGGGATCAACAAGACAGATTATGGTGAGCTGAGTGACAGAGGAAGGAGCCATGACAGTGATGGAGATAGAGTGGATTAGAGAATGGGACATTGACTATGAAAGTGGAAAAATCTTACGGGTGAGGTGTATGTGGGGGATATATAAACTCAATGCTTTTCCAGAGGATCTGCACTGCTGTGAACTCCCTTGAACTGTAAAGACAGCTGCAGCAGGCCCAGCATCACAGCACGCATGATACCTGTAGAGTGTTTTACCAAGGCCAGTCACTCCACAGGTGCAAAGCATCAAGTCTTGTAGCAGTTCCTCAAAAACAAGGTAATGGTAAGCTCCTCATCCCCTGCCTTCACCCCTGCATTTTCCTCTATGGGATCCTCTCCCATCAGTACCCGAGGGAAAATCTCCAGACAGAAGCAATTTGGGAATGGTGTTGGCAAGATGGAGAGGGATTTTAGCGCAGTCATATTTTCCAAGGCTGAAATATGTGGAATTTGAGAGAATAACTAACATTGATTTGTGTTGCCCATTTGCATTAAAAACCACCTGCCTACCCAGCAAAGGTGAGCATGGCATGGGAAGTGTGCCTTCAGCATTTCTTCTTCTTAAAACTACTGAGCTATATATTGTCAGGGTAATCTTTGTAAAATTGCTTTACTTCCACTGGATGCAAATGAACTGTCTTAACCTTATCATAAGGGACTTCAAACAGATCCTTGACAAAAACAAACAAAAAGCCCAGCTCATCCTAGGGAGTCACTTGATAGTGAGAAGTCTTTGGTTTTGTTCATGCCTTGGTGCAGTTTATCCTTTATTGACCTTTTAACCAGCAGAGAGAAACTCACAGTGTGGTCACAGATGATACTTTCTGGTTTCCTTCTCACCCAGAGTGAATACAGGACTCACTGCTGTACTGAAATAACAAAGGACAAGAATGTGCAAATAAAGGAAACCATGTGCAGCAGTATACAGTATCCAGACCAGAAGCTCTCTAATTCCTGTTTATGTGGGATTTTCCTACCTGCATCTTCTCTGTGCTTGAGAACATACGTATTCACTTATTTGTGATCATATAAGGAAGTGTGGTCTGTGTGGATTTTGCACCCAATGAATTTTACTATGTAGGCTTGAATGCTGAGCTAACAAAGACAAAATATGCCCTTTTTTCCCTGGTCTCAAACCTGAGAACCTAAATTCTTTTCCATAGGTAGGGTAGACTTTCTCAGAACAGCAGCAGTTTGTGTTTGCCTCAGTGCTGCATTAGCCAAAATTGCTCTGACACCCCAAGGATGTTGCTTGCTGACATGGCTCTTGTTATGGATGAATTTCAGGCAGCTTTGGTTCAAGAGTCATTAAAACTTATGCGTACTACGCATGTGAAGATGCCCATGGGGACTTTTATGCACCACAGGGTTGCACTTTGTGGGGTTTAAATGGACACACTTAGCAAAATACACAGAATTTTCACAAATGCTTTCCATACAGACAAAACCACTTTCACACTGATAGCTCTAAGAACTGACCTTTTCAGCTTCCTGATTGATAGATTATATCTTGGCAAAGCTGGGATAGGTAGGTAGAGGAACTTACACTTTATCTGATACAGATGGTTTTTTTTTTGTTTTTTTTTTTAACTTTTAGAGTGCCCGACCACACAGATAAGTCCTTATAAAGGCAAATGCTTCCACCCCTCGATGAAGAGAATATTGTTTACACCTATTTTCAAAAGTATAAAAATGAACAACCTGTAGCCAAGACTGCAATCACCTTGTATTTTAAAGCCATCACTCAAAATTTGTTACCTGACAGTTCCTGTCTAAAGCTATGATATATGCTGCATCTAATGAAATCCTGTATGTTGAATTACAAAAGGGAAAGAAAAACTGACAACCTACATCACCTAGGAAGAACTGAAAGGGAAGGAACCACTTTCAGCTGATCAAGTCAGTGTATCTTGGGCATGGAACCAAAGTTACAATAGAAAAATCTATTCCTGCTGTGCAGGGCAGTCATTTAAATGTCACGCTGTCATCTGACAAATGGATCAAAAATGAACAGATCAGAGTAGGAGAAACTCAAGAGATGCTGACAACAAAGCACTTGATTTTCAACTGTGTGGCTTTCTCGCTGCAGGGACTCCTGCTCTTCCTCTTTGGTTTTAACCTCAGGAACAAATGACAGCTGCAGTGTGGAAGGAAGAAATGAAAAAAACCAGTCTGGGTTATTGCAGGACGGGCAGGACAGGTCACCATGTTTTCTGCTTGAGATCGTAACACAGCACCACCTGCCTTGGCCAAGAAATGGGAGAAGAGGGTGTCTGGCATAAGGAGGGTTTCCAGTGGAGTTGAAGCCTTATCTCTCTTCACCATCCCTCCATGAAGAACAGCCTGTCTATTATCCGATACTTTTCATACTCTTTAAAGACTGCCATTGAGATAATAATGACTATACTTGGTTTCACTATAGAATAACCACTGAGGATCACTGAATTGGACCTACAGAGTAGCTTCTGAGAAAGAAATGTTGGAGGACAGGGCAGGGAGGAAAGCTACCCTATCCATGTGACATGATTCACACAGCATCAGCTTCCAACTGTTTTGTCCCAGCTTGGAAAAAATGTTTTGGTTCAGCTTGTCCACTGACTTTGTTAGTTGGCTTCCTGATCGATGTTACATAAACCAAAAATGGGGAAAAACTTTGTGAACACAACCTTATTACAAATAAGAAATACTGCTAGTCTGTTTAGATTTTTCCACAGTTAAGAGTAACTAAAAGTAGTTTTAATTTCAAAGCATTACTTACCTCTTTAATCACAAAGCCTGGAATTCAGCCCTGGTGCCTCCCTGAGGTCATAGGTCCATGCACCCAGGACTCTTGCCAGAAACATCCCTGAGGAGCATAATGCCTGCAGCAATCACTGCGAGGGCCCTGTGCTGAGGGAAGCAGTGCAGCCAGCTGCACCCACCCTCCCTTTCTCACTGATGGGCTGACAGTGCACTTCTCAGTGCCTCTGGTTTCATTTCCCTGGGAACGGAGTCCTGCCTGTTGAGACTTTGGGTTCCTGTGGCAAGGCTGTGTCTTACGACAAACTAGAAAATTAAGGGCCAGAATACAGCTTGTGCATTACTTACACCTTCAAAGCAGGGATCACATGTACCAACATCTTAAGCACATCAGAAGCTCTTAAAAGTGTTTTTCAAAGAGCTTCTCCTTTGGTTGCCCGTTCACTTTTACAGACAAAGCAGCTGAGGCACAAAGCAGTGAGGTCACTTGCCAGAGCAGCTCAGCACATCAAAAGCAGTTCTTCAGCCATAGGAGGGAGGAAGTTCCTCTAGTATCAAGGGTGCCTGCCCCTCACAGATACCTTTTTTTTGGCCAGAATATCTTTTAATCAGTAGTGTCCATTTATCCAGCTGCATTGCAATTCTGGGCTCAGTTTCTTCACAAAGACTGCTAACATCCTTATTTCTTGAGTGCCAGGAGATAGTGTTAAGCCCTCCATCGAAGATTAGAAATTATTATCAAGTGATTTTTTTTCCTGCTCCTTTAAATTAATTGCAGTTATAGAATGACCACATCTTCTTGAAGCACTCTGGTTCAGCCAAGGGGTTTACTGAGTTCTGGCACCAACCTGTATGTTTGCTGGTTCATTTTTTAAAAGAAATATGTTTGTAGGCAAGTATGTTACATGACTGCAGGCACATTGCATGCTTTTTGTTCAAATTGCTTTTCCATAGCAGAAGACCCTGTGGATAAGGTTGACCCAAATGTGCATGTGCTTTCCACAAGCTAGCAGTTCAGTCCTGAAGCTCTGGAGTCAGGCCCTGGAAGAGTTGTCCTACTCCTGTGACAGCTGGAGATCACTGAGAAGCTTAACCAACAGCTTGTTAGCAACAAAAAGGGGGGTTTCTGTCTGATTATTCCTTCTTCCCAATTCACTTATTTCTCCTCTGTTGCAGCATCAGGTGATTTCACACCTTTAGGCTGCTTTCCCCAGTGTTAGGGCTGGCAGTTAAAGCACTGAGCACTGAGTTTTTGCAGAAGAATGAGCAGCACTTGGTTTCAGTGATAGTGCAATAACTTCCACCACTGGTTTGGTTTAAAAAAAAGAACTAGAAATAATTATTTGAGGCAATCATACAGAAGGTTTATGACACAGAAATACACAGTTCCACAACATACCTGACTGGTCTTGTGGCATTTTGACTCCCTGAGCTGTGTTATCTTATTCAATTTCTCTTTTTTTGTCTAATCTGCCCTCCCTTACTCCTGTGTGTATACATAAGCATGCAGGTATTGCATTCCCAAGGGCTCAGGGTGGGATGGGGGATGCTAGTCTCACCACAGCATACCTGGGTCTGCAAACTTTTCAAAGATTGTTTTTCCCTCCAGGGAGCTGAACTACGACTGCTTTACTTTCCTTGCAGGATAACACATGCCATGCCTAAAACACACTTGCTGATATGAGTTAATACAAACATTCTGCTATCATCTAGATCAAAATGAGTTTGATGTCTGTGTATATATATATATATATATATATATTTATATATACACGTATCTATATGTATATGTACATATATATACATATATATGCATATACTTATCTATTCCCTATTGTATATAGAAATTGTTGCTATAACTTACGAAAGTATACGTCAATCTAGGCATGGGGAACTGAATCAAGATTGTTTAGCTGCCACAGCTGGTACACTCCTCCAGGTTTAGTTTCACATCCCATGGGCAAGTAGTTTTGTGATTCTTTTTTCTGGACCCTTCTCTGTCCTTGGACTGTTAATCCTGGGCTTTCTGCTGTTCTTGATGTTCATTGAAGCAAAGGATTGAGAATCCTCCCTCAGATTAGTCACTGCAGCCAACCTCCCCTCCTCCAAACCAACCAGAAAAGTAAAAATCATTTTACTGCAGCCTTTTAGGACAGCAGATACAGCCCTGGATCCCTCCCATGCATCCCTTTGAGGCTGTTCAGGAGTAGCAGCACTCCAGGCTATTCGTCTCGCCAAAGCAGGAGGTAAGCCACAGAAGGTAGCTTGACCACAGTTTGACTTGCTGCTTTTTTTTCCAGTGACCAAGTTGGGAGATTTTAAAGACTAGTTTTTGAATTTCAGCACTTCAGATGAGGGCCTGGTTACGTCAGATGCATTTAGGCAATTGGGGTTGCAGTAGGAAATGATGTTTCTTGCAGTGTTACCAGCCTGGCTCACAGCTCCATCCTCTCTTACTGATGTGCCTGGAGGACAACGGAGAATTTTTTTTTTGTGTTACTCATCTTTCAGCCCCCTATCATCATCTCAGTGGGAAACATCCTCTGAAACCCAAAGCTTTCAGTTCTGTGGCGTCCCCTGCCCAGGCCAGGCTCTTCTGACATACAAACACACAGCTGCTGGTAATCCAAAGGGTTTTCTCTTCTCCTGCCCTCTCTCACATCAGCACCTCTGTGGTTTTATATATACTTTTTGTTCCAGATTTTTTTGGTGTTTATTCCAGAACAAAATTGTAAATGACTTGGCAAAATGACCCTTTGATAAACACTGGACATGTATCTGTACTATATGTATTAACGTGTAGGAGAGAATCCTTATTGTATGTAAAGTTTTATGAATGGTTATTTTTTAATTTATGTATTTAATATAGGATTCAATGACCTCTGGTGTTTTAGTTTGTATAAAAAATAAAACAGCCTCATTTTTAAAAAAAAATACCACTTTACATTCACGGAGATACTCAGCATGTCTGGAGTCTGTTCAGAGGAATCACATTAAAGATGAGCCACATGCTGGGGCCCAGCTGGGACGGGGGGCTGTGACACAGCAAGGGGTGGGGGGTACCTCGATTAAAGGGTGAGCGAGGTCTTGGGGGGATCACTAGGAAAAGGGAGGGCAGGTAGCGGTCCCGGCAGGGGCCAAGGGTGAATTTATTGCTGTTTGCCCGGCCTAGGCGGAAACCAAAACACAATAGCAAGCTGCTGCCTTTCTCGAGTTCGTGGCGCAAGGTCGGGAGCTCTTAAAAGCTCTTGCCACAGTTTGAAATAAAAAAGGCGCTGTTCGCTACCTTCAACTGGGCCGGGGCTGAGGCGGGGCCGGGGCTGAGGCAGGGCCGGGGCNCCGGGCTGAGGGGAGACGGGGCTGAGGCGGGGCCGGGCTGAGGCGGGGCCGGGGCTGAGGGGCTGAGGCGGGGCCGGGGCCGCTCTCCGCCCGTGCCGCCGGGGAGTTGCGCGGGGATACCGCATTGGAGCCGAAGGGCTGCCGGGAAAAGTCTCGGTAGAAGCGCAGGGAAGTGACCATAACCCCTGCAAGTGACCATAACCCCAGAGCCGTAACGGCGGTGAGCGGCCGTAGGGCCGCGGCTGGCTCCCTCTTCTGTTTCACTGAGGGAGTCTGCGCCGCACCTTCGGTCCTTGACGGGCTCAGACTTTGGAATCGTCTCCCTCCCCATCAAATCTTTGCAATTTCTCTGCCTAAGATGCATTTTAAATCGTTGAATCATTTCATTTTGAGGAGTGGTTCAGCAGTACACAGCGACGCTTCCTGGCAGTGGATGTCACAGAGCCAAAATGCTCGGCATCTCCGGTCCGAGGGCACAGGGAGCTGTGTGCGCTGCCAAACAGCCTTTTAGAAAGAAAATTGACCAGAAAAGTGTTAGAAAGTAAATGGAAAGGACATTTGGAAGTGCAAACTTGTAGCCAAATACTTGTAGCCAGGTATTTATATCTATCTCATCCTTTTTACACTCAGGAAATCTAAGCTAGAGAATCAGATTGTTACAGAATAGCCCAGGACATTAAGGTATTCCTTACTAAAAAAGTACTAAACATTATCTTTCCCAAGTCCAGTTCCCAAGAACTGCTGTTCATATCTTTAAAGTGCTCTTAGAAGACGGAAACACATTAAATGGCTCCAAAACACAAAGATTTGGATCTACATTTAGTTCTCTACTATTAGAGTTCAAACATGTTCACCTCCCTTACAGTAATCTTCAAATAATGAGTGGAGCAAAGAACTTGAGCCAAGCAGTCTTGTTTCCTTCGGCTGGAAAAAAAATGGAAAGGGGCCTTTAAAATAAAAAAGCATTAATTTAGAATTAATATAATCATATTAATCATATATATATGATACATATATATGCAATATAAAATAGAGGTGTGCTACAGGGCCTGTGGGATGAGCTCAGCTCAGAAGGACTTTGTGGATCCTCCCTGGATAAGGCTGTGGGGTGCAGCTCATTTGCCTGTACAAACATCCCCAACGCCAAATGATGTGCAACACAGTAGTTGCTCAGTGACCAGACTGGGAGACATTCACTCTTCTAAAAATCTCTAATAAAATTAGAAATGTATTTCAGGGAAACTGCTGCTAATGGGAGTTGGATCAGTAGGGGTGTAGAAAAGCTCCTGCATGAACTCCCAGCCTGAACACCTGCTGGAGTAAAGCAGGAGTAGTTTGCTGATGGAATGAAGATACAGTGCAAGAAAACCAGCATCCTGTATGGATACAGCTCAGAACGGTAAGCCTACATGTTATAACATCTGTTATGTCTAATTTTGCCATCTCCTGTGTACACATGGAAGCATGGCCATCCAAGGGATCCTTTTTCTGACAATAATAAGAACTTGGCACCAGATTTTGGGTCCAGATTGCTTTGGGTGTTTCTCTGGGACAGCTGCAAAATGTCTTCAGCTACAACGCAACAAAAGGATGGGACAATCCAAGGGAGTCACACTGTCCTGGGACAAGCCTGGTGTGAGTCTGTCCCTGGTACATGACAGCACATCAGCCTGTCCCCAGGCAGGGTGTATGGTGGTCATATGAGGCATCAGGTTGCAGCTGTGTGGGCCACCCTTGAGGCATCTCCATATTGTCTGGTATTTTATCATATAAATATTTTGGCAAGCGAGGGACTGAGTCCTGTCCCAGACTGTGCCTCTGCCAGAGTAGGCATGGTGAGTGCTCGTGGCTAGAGTGAAGAGAAGCCTATGCATTAGAAGGCTATGCATTAGAAGGTCTCTGGGTTGTCTCTGTAGCCCCTTTGGATGGCAACAGTTTTACATTGTTTGGGATATTGTCTAAACATAGTAAAAGCCCTAATACCTGTGCACCTAATACCTAATACAATGTGCCATCTGCTTCGTGTTGAGGGGGGCTAAGTCTGAACATGACCAAAATATATATTTCAAAGCCCTATTCCTGCTTGGGCAGAGGTGAATCCCATAGTTTGTGCTGCACTGACAAGAGGCCATTGTGCTACATCTGTTCCAGTGCCTGGACAGCAAGTGACAGCCTTGAACAAGCTGCTTTGCACAACAAAGAAAATCCTGTGAAAACCATTTTAGAAGCCTGAAACAGGACTGAGACTAGAGATACAATGATTTCAATGTGTACAACAGATGGAGACTTTAGAGCATGGAGCCACTAATCTATGGATTACAGACTCCCTAATTATAGACTAACATTTACCATTTATGAGAGGCACTTCCACCGACAGAAGGATCTTGCAGGTCAGTGCTCAACAACTGAATGCCATTTTAGGGATAACTAGGGAAAGCACAGAGATTGGAAAATGTCACTGCACCATCTTCTTGCTCATTTGTATCTTCAAATGCTGCATAGAGTTCTGGTCCACTGCAGATTTTGAAACTGGGATGTCTGGTGGGCTTGATGTGCACTCAAAGGCAGGACCCCAGCTGCACTAAACAGGCTCCTCCACATCAGGCACTCCCTTGGGGATGGATTGGCTGTCAGTCAGTCACATTTCTCAACATAAAGAGTGAGCCTCCAAGAATCAGTAACAAATCTTCAGCACCTCCAAATACAAACCTCAACACCGACCATAATTGGCCAGTACAGTTACAATTGCTTAACTGATAGGGCTGTGAAAAGAATTCAAGCATTCCAGCTTGGCAGGAAAGATAAGCCTCTGTTTTTACATTCTCAGCACAGAAACGTCCAGAGGTTACCATGGTATCTGTTACTTGGATTTTTATCAGCTAGTTCAGTCACTGAATGAAGGATTTGGATATTCTGATGATGGACGGCCACTTAGTCTAAACCTGTAAGATCAAACCGTGGATACGGTACCTAACACTGTCCAACATGCACCTAACCTGCACAAATGCGTGGGTGACACACACAGGTTCTCACTTCTGTATCAATATATAAATAAAATAATGAAAAGGTAAAATCACTAACAGTGAATCAGAAGGGCCACAATGCAAAAGCAACCTGCCATGTTCTTAGCCATGTTCTACCAAGAGAAATCTTACTCTACAGCAATGAAACAAGTACAGGGAAAAGGAAAAGGATTTTAACTTCATAGAATGTGAGTGGTTCATTTGGCAGTTGTGGGTCTGAAATTCTTAAAATTATGTATGTTTTATGGATGCATAAAAACTGCATTACAGTTAAGACATTAGCACATCTGGGGTGCAGACTGATTTCAGTCTCAGGCATTAAAAGTTTATCATAACAGGTACAACATTCATATGCTTTCTTAGGGAAATTACTAACAAACTGCCTTTCACAATTTCCCAATCCAAAACACCTTACTGTGTTTTGAAAGTTCACAGCAATTGATGCTGATAACTCACCCATGCTCTGGAAAGGGCCAACATCAAAATGCTGCAATTTGACCTTGGGTTCCAGCCTCTCCATCAAGAAAGCATCTGGCTCGCTATCTGTTCACTATCTCTCTCTTTGGTCTTTATTTTTTCATACTTAGTAAAATTCATAAAGCAGTGACGCTCAGCACAATGGAATTTTGTGGTGCACAATTCCCTATTAGACAGCCTGCAGTCTGATGAGTCATCTCAGCTTTTTCCACCACTGTCTGCCCAAGGTGTGGCACTCACAGTCCCCTGGTTTAGAAGTAAAAAGCAGCTGAGATGAAAGAACCAAGACAGAAGTTAGGAAAAGCCCCTTCATCCTGAGCAAAGGTGGGTATAAGCATACAGAAAAAATCTTGATTTTAATTTAGTGTCTGTGAAACACAGTAATCCCATAAGGTGAGGTGAGGATTTCCCTGGGAAATAGTGATGCAGGGTGGTCTGAAACTGGCACAACATGCTCTTCTCAACCTTTAGGTCTGTCCCGGGCTGACACACACCATGATGTGGCAGTATTTATTTGGGATTAAGTCCCCCTTTTTCATGTGACTTCTTCCAGGTGCATTTGATGCAGCTGAGATTGGGTTCTGGCCTTCAGACAGAGTCTTGGGTTTCACATCAGCAGCTGAAAAATAGTTGAGGGAACAACCAGTTCCAAGACTGCTTGCAAAAGAGTGGTCTTACAAAGGAGCAGAGCAGCGCAGGCTGTGTTTGGGTGATGGGTTTTGTTAGTTCAGAAGCCTTTTTCTACTATTCCCTGAAAAGGGGGACTGTAAGCTCTGCTTGCTTTTCCCTGGGACATACTTAGCCAGCAACACAGATGGACATTATCTATTTTTATCTATTTTAACATCTATGTGGAAGGGATAGCCCACCAGTCCTTAATGGTAGGATAATTTGACAGTGATTTCAAAGGAGAATTTGGTGGGACGGTGAATCCAGACTGAACACAATTTCTAACATCACTAGGCAAGCAGACCAGGATCTTCAGTTGCAGCCTGTTTCCTGTAGTACTTAGAGAGCCTCTTTCATGCATTATACCAGGGCGTGCAGGGCCATGACAAAAAATGCACAAATGGCAGCTCTGTCTCCCTCACCAGCCTGACCAAAGTACATTTGACTGCTTGCTTCCTCACAGTCACAAGGAACCACATAAACAAACAAGCAAACATAGTACCTTTAAATCCACGGTAATTCTATTCTGCTGAATTAATAATTACATCTAATTACTCGTTATAGGCTTGTGATCTGTGGCACATAATCACTAATTATCTCTAGACACACCACCTGTTTTTGCATCAGTGTGGTCTCCTGAAGCTACAGGTAGAGAGGTTGAAGGCAAGGACACTTTAGGTCTGCAATGGTTGATTAGGTCAAGTGCAACACCATGGAAACAAGGAAATCTCAGTTCTTAGTTCTCCAATTCTTTTCTGGGAATAAAAGCAGGCATGGAGGAAAGTAGCTGGTGATGTCTAATATAAGCTGGAATGAGAAGGAGTCACAACAGCAGATATACTTGGAAGCAAGTCAGCATTTGCCATCACAACAGAGGCCAAACACAGAGTTAGACCAGCCAATCTAAGCTTCATATCTTAGGGAAGATGCTGGATCATGCCATTCAAGAAGCAGGGAACAAACAGGACCAGGTAAAAAGAGACTGATTTTGAGAGACAGAACATGAACTCAGAGGAAGTGGGCTGACTGCTCTTGAGGTGAATCTGGTGGCACACATCTGGCAGAATATTCTGGGCTTCAAACTTCCACAGAATGTGTTTTCTTATATAAATTCATCTCATCCAGGCCCTAAGGGTCCATACCATGCCAAGCCAGACAGCTGTTACAGTGGCTAAAACCTCACCATTCCTGAAACTGTGATCCTGAAGATACCCATTGACATGTAAACAACAGAAGATGTCTACAAGTTTACTTAGTTGTTCCTAGAAATGTGGAATTTTATCTCTGGGTTGGTCCATCTTAATAGAAGGTGGCTGGAGCTCACCTGATGTGCAGAACCTGCAGAGTCGCCACCTGTTCCTCCTTGTTAGTTCAGGTGACCCCAGTGGACTCTATCCAAGTTGGAATATTTGGGGTTTCATGCTGATGCCAGATTTGTGCTTTTGACCCTCTTCAAAACATTATTTCTTCTGCCTTGTGAGAGCTTTATCTCTGGTGTCTTTTGACCCCAACAACTTCGTAACTGAGTGACTCAGTTTGCATCTAACTGCAAGGCCTGCGGTGCCACGGGAGTCCTTCAACACTGAGGAGAAGGTAGTAGTCTTTCTTTGGAGGACCTGGTGAGGGAGAAGGAGAGTCTAGATTCCCCACAGAAAAACTTTCAGAACTCTTTTTCCACAGTTATTATTTAACATTTTGACTAGCAGCTCATTTCAGGAGGGAAAAAAGATACCCCACGTGTTGAAACACTGGAATTTTCCATAGGGTTTTGCTCAGCACTAAACAAATCTGGGAGCAAAAAGCATTACTGCATTTCAGAAATATTCTTGGAATAACTGAGCACAGAAGATTATAACTTCCAGCTGCTTATCGGATTTGTGGTCTCTGTTAGTATGACAGACTGGCAGCATGCTGAAATCAGGCTGTATGTGTTGCCTGAAGTTACTCCCTCCAACAACACAATAGCATTCTACAGTAGAAGTTACCACACTATTAACCCACTCTCCCTGTGGCTTTGACATGAAATACTGAACAAGCTTTTGACAGAGTCAAATGCTTTGCCTTTTTGACTCTGGAGTGCTTTGGCTTTGGTAAAGGATTTCACCAAACTGCACACAGCAGTTCTCCAGGGGCTGATATGCAGAGCAGCCTGGAGGATCACAAAGGTCTATCTCATCTTCTAACATGCTATGCCTGAAAGTTTAGGAACTGGAGTGTCAGTGATGGTGGCATCAGCCACTGGCCCTCCCCAGCTGATTGAGATAGCAGGCTCATCAGTCACCCACCCTTCATACACGTGCCATTTCTTGGGGAACAAAAGACCCCACCCATCTCTGACCTCTGCTTCTACATGTAAGTGGGACAATCAGATTTTCTTGGCTCTTTTCACTGTTTCTTCTGCATTTGTACTTAGCCTGACTTTCCCTGAGGCACATAAAAGGTGGTGCCGGAGGCTGTCCTGACACTGCTGCAAGAATGATAGTAGAACAGCCCTGTTTATCTGGCAGCCTCCAAAAACAGGACATGCTTGTAAATCATGACTGCAGAATATGAGAAGGCAGCTCTAACTTTGCATGAAACAAGACAACTAGGATTTACTTCATCATTGCAACTTATTATGCATGTAATGAAGGGATGCAGTTTTATTAAATCATGTCAGAATTAGAAGAAATCAGTGTTAACCTGCTACTACCACTGCTCTGCTGCTTCTCCAGCTGAATCCACAGACCTTAGAAGAAAACGAGCAACAAAAGCTGACATGCATTTATCCTGCTCACATTATGTAGTTGTTACATCCTTTTCACATGCAATCAAAGATCTGCTGCCTCCAGACCCACAGAAAATCACTGTAAAACCATTCTGTTTGGATCTGACATCAAGGAAGGAAATGTCCTCACTCAGGACATGGCTCAAGCTTGTCAGCATTGGTGAAGGAAGGCGTCAAATCCCACCTAATGTCAACAATCTGCTTCCTTCAAATAACACAACATTCTCTGAGTCTAATGAGCATTGTAGTCACAGCTATGGAGCCTGAGATGTTTCCTGGTGTAGTGAGCAATTTCCAGTGACACTGGCAGCATTATGTGAACAAGATGTCACAACCTGGGACACACTTCATTCTTTTAAACCATTTTCTATTTTTATTACAGATAGAATGATGTTGCACAAAGCATCTGGGAGCTGGGAACCAGCACAGAAGTTTGCCAGCAGAAGATGCAGAATTTTACCAATTAAGAAACTACCCACTGCCCTGACAAACAGAAAATAAGTTAGCAAAGTCATCAGAAAATACCCATCAGAGGACAACAGTGCCTTGGCAGTTGCAGGCAAGATGACCTAATTTGACTTCTCTGTCAATACCTTTGCTATTTGAATGATTCAGTTGGCAATTTAAATTCCTCTTCAAACATTTAAAAGATAATAGTAAGTTTACATCCTCATGGAGAAAATGCTTGAGAAAGTTACACAGCACCTTGTGCCTCTCACTAGACACTCTGTGGCTCGGGCTGTTGGCATTTAGAGCCTTCGATTCCCCACAAAGGCTCTGATGAGGACCCCAGCCAGTTCTCTGGCGGCAACAAACAAGGACAAAGAAAACCAGCACTGGGCTTTTGAGAGTACAGAACAAGAAAACATGCATCCCAGACAGGGTGATTATGTCCCATCTTATTAACTAATCCTTTTGCAGAAAGGGATTTGCCTAAAGACCACTTCCCAGAAGGCTGCATGATTCCCCCATTCATAACCAGTGCAGCTCACCTTGTAACATGACTGATTTCCATTTCTCAGTATGCTTTAAATAGTTCTTACTCAACTAGAAAGACATGAATTAGAAGCTTGCCACTACAGAACTTCCCATAAAATAAATGCTGTTCCCTAGATCAGAAGAACAGCCTATTTCTATTCCTTCTTTATACAACCAGCAGTGCCCATTTGGTGGGCTCAGCTAAGATTCCTGACCCACGAGGACCAGCACTCCTGTTCTGGGGTCAGGATGTGAACCCAGCCCTCGAGCTAAGGAAACCCTTGCATGACTGACATTTGGTTCTGGTGGGTCCTGCGGCGGCACAAAGCACATGAGCTCACATGCCTACCATCTCTATCCTCCCCGGGCTCAGGCAGGGGAAACAGCCTTCACACTGGATCCCCTCTCTGATCTCTTATCTTCCATCTCCTTTGTACAGAGAAGGGGGAGGAGAGCTGGTTTGCCAGCAGGGCTTGAAGCTGCACCACTCATGACTGTTTGCCTAACAGACATTTTTGTCCATGAGCATATAAACATGTGATTTAAATAAAGGAATATTTACTTAACTACAGGGGGCAGACATTTTGTCATTGTATAATTAAAAGCTTCACATTTGATCCAAGACATACACATACAGAAATATAAATAATGCATTCTGCTGAGCTCAAAAGCAACCTTGCAGTGAACACACAACACAAACTTTCATTTTCATGGTATTCTTGAATTAGTAATCTTACGACACCTAACTTTTTTAATTGTCATTCACTTTAACCTTAAAAGTGAATGGCAATTTAAAGAGTAAAAATCAAGAATTGTCTTTTATACAGTGGATGATTTTCATTAAAAGTCAGCTTTTAAAGCTTTCACGTCCCAGAAGAGCCTTGTACTCATCTACTGATGCAGATAATTTCAGTGCAACCATCTACGCAGCAAGGCACTAGGAAAGATAAACACTGGAATCAGGATTTAAATAAATATTGCTATTAAAGTACAATGCTGAAACTTTTGCACATTTGCAGAATCAGACAAAGGCCAGGCCCCGTTCCAGAGGATTTTTATTCCCCCATAAAGTTGCACAGCCATACGGAGACGTCCTAAACCAAAACAACGAGTTCACTCTAACGTCGCTGTGGTCAGTGCACACAGGCACAAGGCAGCCTGCAGTGCAGGGGCACGCTGTTCTTCCCATGAAAGGCTCACTCCTCTCGTGCTATTGCTTGGCCACGAGGAGGCAGGGGCTCAGCTCACTGTGTGAAACATGCCAGCCGCCAGCTCCGAGCTGCACATCCCACTCACGAGAGGGGCAGAAGCTGTCTGAGAGGGGGTTTCGTCTTCTACTCAGTGGATTCCACTTGCAGCAGGAGGAGGATAAATTCCTTTATGCTAAGGCCGTCCCTTAAGACGGTGAAGACCTGGTGGGCAGCCACTTTGTGTGCATTTGCTTGGCCAGTATTGGTGGTCTTGCTGCTAAGCATCCGGTTACAGAGGAGGAGCATTTGCCAGAAGAACAGGAGTAGAAAAAAACTCTAGAACAAACATGTTCTGGCTATTTGAAGGGATACTTCCATCCCTAGCTGCCAGGCACTGCTGCTGCCCCTGCACCTGAAACGTGACAGCGCTGGGCTCTTCTGGCACATCCTGGTCAGGTGGAGACGGAGCTCCGGTGCAGGCATGATACTCATGGTGCTGAGCATCATGAAGCCACAATGATGGGGCACCTGCCTATTAGAGTTCACATAAGAACCCAAGAACAACCAAATGGTGCTGCTTTAGAGAAAGTAAGGGCAGACACGAATGAGTATTTCACTGTGCTGTGTAACACAAGGCTTTTAAAGTAACTGTTCACGTTTGCAGACACAGTCTGTTTATATTTAGTGCATCCTCTCTCCTCTTAACTCTTTAGACCTGAATAATTAGTCAAAAATTCAAGTTACTGTGGATTATTCCACTTTGATGGAGAAAAAACGGACCCAGTTAATGACACTGGTACAAGTCCAGTTAGAAAAGCAGACTGCTTCCCAGAGTGCAAAAGGAGGAAAACAGTCCCAAACCATTTCCTCCCACAGAGCGTCAAGCCTCAGTCAGCCAATGCCCCAGACTGCCTCTCCAGGCTTAATCACAGGGTCATTTTTCTCCATGATGGGTCAGGCTCCATGCAGATTTTCCGTAAGAACCACCAGTCCTCGGAGAGATAGTGGCACTGCTTTGTTTTTACAGAAAGGGTTGGAAAAAGCGTGACTGACAACATCTCGTAACACAAAAATGTGATTAGAGAAATCACTTGACAGAATGTTGAGCACAGGTACCATGTACACTTGTTCTAGATAAAGAAATGAGCACTTGGCAAAACAATTTCAGTCAAAGCTCTAGTTTTGGTGCTCACGATGTATTTCACAGGCTAGTTCTGTTAAACAGCCATCAGCATTTGTAAGATGCAGTCTCGGGTGTCCCTCTGTCCTTTGGGCCTCCAGTACTTTTGAAATGAAGCTGCAACGGAGCTCTCAAAGCAACACTTTAGACTAGCCAACACACGAAGCTCGTTTGTGCGGCCAGTCTGTGTTTTTTGTGACAGGAACACCCGTGCTCGCGTTTGGGAGCAGTGAAGACTTTGTGCAGTGGACATTGCTTGTGTCCGGCTCTAGCGTCCACCTAACCGCAGTGCCTCCGCAGGGACCGCGGCCCAAGCAGAACGAGGTACGACCCAGGGCTTGTGAGCAAACGCTGGTTTGTGGGCAGCGCCCACGCACCGGTGGGGGAAAACTGACACGCGGCCATTGGGGCTGCTGTCGGGGCTGCTGCCGGTGCGTCCGGGCACAGCCCATCTGCCGAGAGCCCCACATGGTCAGCAGCGAGGCGCTCCAGTGTGTCCGCTCCGTCCTCACGGCTGGAGCGTCCCGCGAAGGCGGCCGGTGGCGGCTCCGCGCAGCGAGCCGGACAACAACGTCCGGCCCGGAGGCCATCGCAAGAGCCGACCCCGGGTCCGGCCGAGCGACACCCAGTTCTTCCCCACCGCCCCTCAGCCTCACGTCGGGTCCGCCCCGCCCCGAGAGATCGGAAG
>VXAC01007939.1:1192009-1220373 GCA_013399225.1 Rhipidura dahli | reverse complement strand
GGGGGGGAGGCTCGGTGCCGGCGTCCGGCGTTGCGGGTCGGAGCGGGGCGACGACGGCGCGCAGACAAAGAGCCATAGCCTGCGCAGGTGCCCCGGCCCCGCCGGTGAACTCAGCTGGGCAGAACCTGCGACCCGCACCTACGGTGGCCGGTGCCCGGCGGTACCCGATGCCGGTGGGGGGGTTCCCCCCGGGTGGGGTCGGAGGGGGCGGGCGGCTTCTCCGGCCTCCCGCAGGGCGCTCCCATGCTCGGTGTCCCCGCCGAGCAGCTCCTCGGTCTCGCCGTATCAGGTGCGGCAGTGCCGCTGCAGCGCTCCGGGACCCGCCTGCCCCGGCCCGCCCGGGAGAAGGGGCGGCTGGTGGGTTGGCACTGAAGCTGCGGGAGCCCCGGTCCCACCGGCACCCTGCCGTGCCGCTCCCTCCGAGGCTTTCCTGCTCTGATCTTTGCCGTGGCAGCTCTGCTCCAGGGCTCACCCTGCGGAAGCCGCGGAGGGCTTGCCCCTGGGAAGGCAGTCTGGTCTTTCATCTTGTTAGTTTTCCGCTGGCTTCATGTAGCTCCTGATTTTTCTATTGAGGGCAGCTCTGGTCCTCTGAAGAAAAAGGAAAAGCAAAGCACTTGACTTCCATTATTCTCTTGCGTGTACAAATGTGAACAAAATGCTCCCAAAGAAGCACTAAGATCTCGACCACTGTAAAGAGAAATTCCTTTGTCAGCCTAGATTCAGTTGCTTTCACACGCAATATTATGGCTTTACACATCTTGCCTTTTCCGTATCCTTAGACCGCCATGGAAACACCCCAACTGCTGTTGCAGGTGGTATTTCTCCCATTCTCTGGGGCTTTTTCTTTATGATATGCTTTATCAATATGCAGGGCTTGTGCCTGCTCCTCTGGTATCCAGTGGGAGCTCTCTTATCTCAGCAGTAACAAAATCTCTCAAGCTGCTTGTTTTATCCCTATTAAATCCTTTCCTTTTCTGCTGAAGCTGAAAATGCTGCAGGCATATGGTGGCTGTGTCATTGATGTTACAGGTAGCTCTCTTCTCTGACCTCTACAGCTTGAGGATGACCCTCCATGACTCACTGGCACTGTTCTGCAGCATTATCATATTCTGGGTGGACTGGAAGACACAGCCATGGAATTCTGGTCAAATGACCAGGGGACTCAGGGGAGGCAATGAAGTGAAGTCAGGTGGTGGGTGGCCTCTTCTGTTTTAGTATGGAGTGGCAGAAATAAAAGCTCAGCTCCAGTGTCTCATTTTTCACTGATGTGCTCCCCCCACCCCCAACACTGTTGGCATTATTTCCCCTTTCTAGATTTCTGCCCCAGAATCTTCCTGCATGTCAGTAGCAGCTGATGGGGATGGCAGATTGTCACCTAAGCAATGTTTGTTAGTAGAGAGAGGTCCGAGAGTGTGTTGTCCCATTAGCTTTAAAGCATCTAAAGCATTGTATTCGAGGTGGGAGAGGTCTGGAGCCTGACTATACAGAGAACAACAGAAGCCATTTCCCCTTGCAGGCAACTCACCTTTATATCTCGGAGCTGATAGCACTGGAGCAGGGACAGAGCTCACAAACAAGAGGAGCAGTACCTTCCTGGCTTCTGTCACCCAAGCAATGGGCAGGTTGGGCTTTCATGAAGGATCTGTTGGAAAACTGGTTGTTTGTATTTCCAACAGCTATTGTTTCAACTGCCTAGTGTGCTTCTGGAGATGCAGAAACACTCCCTCCTGGTTCCTCTTGTACTCAACAGTGCTTCAGTCAGTATTTGTAGGTGGTTTCTGCGAGTAACATCTGAAAAACCACAGTTTGCCTCTTGTGTCTGTTCGCAGCAGTTTCTTATCTTTTCTAGGACAGCCATTTTAGTGGAGAGGCCAGCATCACGAGTGACTGGTGCATGCATTAGTGTGAGATAAATTTCTGTGCAGATTATTCCCAACATGAGTTGTAAAAGCCTGGTCAAAAGCTGTGTGTGACAGCATGACAGGCAAGACTGTAGTCATTGATGGAAGACTGGGAAGTACAGGCGTGTCTGTCAGTTGCACAGTGGAGAAAACACGGGCAGGGGAGGTTAGCCAAGGCTTTGGCTTTCTCAGTGATGCCTTAATGAGCTTGGTATGGATGTGCTGCTCTTCACTGTGTCATGTTATGCACCATGCATCTGAGACCACTAAACGTGGTATTACTTTCCACATGTGTGCTGATGCTGGGATGCCCAGCTCAGGAGAATAATTTCAGATCTTGTGTGTCTGTTGAGAGACTTTTTATTGGTTCCTTTTTTTTGGCTGTTTGGAAAAGCAATCAAAGTATTTCCCCTCTTGCTGTCCACAGTATGTTTTTCTGCAGAAGGAGAGGTGGAAGACTAAAATCTTGCTCTGATTCACAAAATACCTGTTCACAGAACTGTTGGTTGAGTCAAAACTACTCAGTGTTTGTGCTTTCGTCACAAAATCCTTTCCTAGGCCAGGTAGACCAGAGATCCCATATTTTTTTCTTGATGTGAGCCATGCCCACTCCAATCCCCCTGTAGGAGCCCACACACACCATCTCTGTGGTGTCTCTGCCACCTATAAAAACAAGGAGGTCTTTATGGGGGTGGCCAGTATTTTGTATCAGGTACAAGTGGGAAGGAAAGCCTCAGTTACTGACTAGACAGATTTTGGTAAACTGGTAGCTGTCGGTGTGTCAGTTCTTAGCCTCAGGCTGCAGGGAATCACGGTGTAGCTGGCAGCTAACTATCTCTCCCTATGACTCTAGCCAGGGCTTGTTCCATGCTGTTGTGTGGTACGTTAGTAAGGAGGAAACATGAGCTTCTGATGAAACACCCCTGCAATTAGTGTCTCTTCTTTTACAAGGGAAAAAGCAGTAAAACCATACACCTCCTTCTGTGCTCCCCTAATTATGCCCTTGTGCTTTGTTAATGAGGTGAGCACTCTTCTTGGCTGGGTTCAGCAGCCTTCTGGAAGTGCTGCCTGCCTTTCTTTCTGCAGCATCACTATGAAAAATGTTAAGAGACTACCTCATACTTTGGGATCTCAAAATGACCAGATGATGCTTAAGGGCATCAGGAGCAGAGTGTGGACATGAGGGAATGGGTAATGGGTTTGAAAGCTTGATCCCAAATGCAAAGAGGCAGAGAGACAGGGAGAGTTCTGCATAAAGGCTTACCAGCATGGAGAGGTGTTGAGGGCTGGTGGTGAATCCAGCAGGTTTTGGCAGAGCTGAGCTGGAGGGAAGCTTCAGAGTTGTCCTCATAGGCATCCCTTGTGCCTGCAGAAATGGATCCTCACAGAAAGCACCACACCGGTGACAGATGAGCTGTCACTGACTGCTTGAGTACTTTGGAGGCACTGTCAGCAGTAGAGGTCAGGCCAATGAGCCTGACAGGTCAGTGCCAGCGGTCAGGCAGAGCCGCATGCAGCCACGCACAGCATCTCACGCTCACTGCTGCTTCGGTGCCCTTTGCCCAGAGGCCATGCTGGGCAGTGGCTGGGGCTAGGACACTGACTGCTCCCTCCCTGGCCATGCCCCAGTGGCTTCTGGTGCAGGAGGGCTTTTCCCTCTGCTGAGAGTGGCTGATGACACAGCCTGACACTGGCTGGCAGGAGCCGTGGTGGGTGTGCAGAGGCACAGTGAGCCCTGATAGGGGAACAGTGCATTTATTGTGGTCTGGGGCTGCTGTGGTAGCATACATTGTAGAAGCCTGGCTGTTAAATCAGACTCGTTTCCTCATAACTGTTCCATTCTCTTCCTTTCTTCTTCTCCTGCCTCTTGACACCTGGGCACACTCCGGAAGGATGGCAGAGCCTGTAGGCGTGTCATTTGGATTTTCCTTATTCAACTTTGTTGCATTTTTTCCTTACAGTCAGTGGGTGGGTGCTGGTGCAGTCCCTTCACTGTGGGGTGGGCACGATGGGTTCTAGCAGTGCCTGATCTCCTGAATGGTTGCCTTGTTTGTGCTTCAGCCACTGTCGATCTCTCAATTTTGTGTACTGAGAGAGCACTGAGCAGCCCTTCACATCTGCCACAGAATGACCACTTGTGAGTGTGGAGCGGGCATATTTTCTGAGCTCATATTAACAGTTTATTCAGTAATTGTCAATGTGACCATCTCCTGCCCCTGTACTGCCTGTGCCTGACTCCCTTGGCTTCCTCTTGTCTGATGCACAGGGAAGGGCAGGCCAGCATCAGTATTTGCTGGTGCTCCCACACTCTAGTGAGAACCAGCTCCAGGAGTTTGGAAGAGCAAGACAGAAAAAAAAAAAAAAGGGGGACTGTTGGTGGATCTGGGCAGGGAGACTTTTTTCCCTATCATGTTTGTGCTCAGGGTCCTCAGCCCCAAAGCTGAGCATTGCCCAGCATGTGCCCCATGGAGAGAGGTGTAGCACAGCTGTGCTCTGGCCCAAGAACCTGGGACTGCCAGGCCAGTGCACACCAGCTGTCCTTGTGCCTCGGCTGCTCATGAGAGGTGGCTGTGATCGCTGGTTAAGACCAGTCGCTGGCTAAGACCAGTTAACCAGGTCGCTGGTTAAGACCAGTATCTCTGTGTGCTCATGGGGGTGCGTCAGTGCAGGATGTTTGAAGGAGCTGTGCATGGGGGGCTGTGACCGGCAATGTGCCCTTGCTTCCAGAGCTCCCTTAGACAGCAGAGTTTGGCTCTGCCCGATGTGTTAGCTTGGGTCAGGGAAGAAGCGGGGCTAACCCCGGGTCTGCTTGTTGGAGAAGATGGTGAGTGGCAGGAGACCCGGGAACAACTCAGCTGAGCTCTTTTCTTGGTGGAAGGCGAGGCTCCGTATGGGCTGTGCAGGGCAGGGAAGGTAAATCCGCCTTGCCGGGGCTGGGGTTGCCGGGGCTGGGTTGCCGGCCGTCTGTAGAGCCGTGGGGCGGCCCCGCCCGGGCAGTGCCGGGAGCCGGCGGCTGTGCCCCCGCGCCGCGCTGAGCTGCGGCAGGGCTGAGCGCGCCGGCATTCCCCTCCTTTCCCCACCCAGTTCCTTTGTCTCGGCTGCGTGTGGAAGAGATTGCTGTAAAAATGCACGCGGGGCTCTGGGTTTTGGCTGCTGCCGGGACGCAGGAGTATTCTTTGCATCCTTCTGTTGACAGAAAGGAAGCTACAAGTTCCCACCACGATGGTGATACTTCAAAAATTGCCCCAAGGGTGGCGGATGGAGAGCAAACCCGTTTCCCTGCAGAGCAATTAACCGTGCAAGAGTGTCACAGGGTGAGGCTGGCATGTGAGCCCTGCTGAAGGCTCTGGTCGGCCCTTGTCCAGGCTCAGGCTGTGGAAGAGGAGTGTATTTACATGCCAAAACTTGGGCTGTGGGCACTAGGGGTAAAAGAGAGGAATGTAAAGTGTGATCAAGAGCTGAAGAGTTATTGGGAGTGTTTTAAGCAGTCAGGCAGACACCTTGTTCTCTGGCACAGCAGTCAGCCTGTGTCACCTGAATCCATGGCAGGCATATGTCATATCAGGTGGTTTTCCCCCGTATTGCCTGCAGGTGCTTGTGTGGACTTGTGCAGGCGGAGGTAGGTAGAAGAGCAGGACCTCAGCCATCCCTGTAGGGTCTGTTCCCTACAGGACAGTGTCCATCCTCTTCTATCAGTGTATGCTGAGTTGTGTGGTTCAAAAGTGTGAATGCAGAAGAACATAAGCACAGTCCTGGTTGGGGTGTTCCTCTGCTGTCTGGCTGTGCTCCTTCAGAGAGGGCTGCCAGTCACTTCAGTCAATAGAAGGGAGAACAGAGGAAGTGATAAATAATGAGACTGGAGTGCAGTCCAGTGCCTCCTGGGTTTTGTGTAGACCTGTGAAATGCCTCAGAAGCATTACCCCAAGCACAGCAGGAGAGGGACAGATTACCACCCGGTTGCCTGTCCTGTTTGTGGTCTTTGCAAGGTGGTAACAGAGGAGAGAGTAACTTGTCTTCTTTAATGCAACTTACTCTACATGGTTTCTGGATAAGGTTTAAGGATATGCCCTTAGTACAAACTTGCTCTAAATACTGATGTGTGGCTCATGCTGCCTGCAGAGTTGTGTGCATAATATCCTGGCATAGGAAGCTTTTGAATTCTCTCTATATTTTATGGAAGCATATTTGTTGTGTTCCTATTGACTCTCCTTTGTGCTCAGTCTGCCTCGGTGGTATTTCTGCTAGCCCCCTCTCCCATCGAGAAACAGCTTTAGGAGTATGACATTTTCAATCCTTGCTCTTGTACTGTTGTTTGGAGTGTTAGCACAGGTCCAGTGATCTTTCTGCAGCATTGGCAGTTGAGGTGAGCAGTGAGAGAGCACCTGTACAGAGTGCTGAGAATTCATAAAATCATAGTATGTTAAGGGGTTGGAATGGACGTTTAAGATCATGTCGTCCCAACCCCCTCTAGTGGGACACCTCTCACTAGACCAGGTTGCTCAAGGACTTAACCAACCTGGCATTGAATACTGCCAGGGTTGGGGCATCCATAACCTCCCTGGGCAACCTGTTCCAGTGTCTAACCACCCTCACAGTCAGAAGTGATTGAAGCACGTGTGTTACCTGCTACTGACAACTGCTGTGCTCTTCCTTTTTCAGAGCGATCGTCTCCTTATCAAAGGAGGGCGAATAGTCAATGATGACCAGTCATTCTATGCTGACATTTACATGGAGGATGGCCTCATAAAGTAAGTATGGAATTTCTATTATCTCCATCTCCCCTTAAACCAGCTTCAGGTTGGGTAGTTATTGGCTTTTTGTGGATGTGGTCTGTCCTCAACTTGCAGTAAAGCTTGGTAACCCTCTCTATTCAGAGGCTCAGCTTGCTGCAGTGTGTGTGAGCACGGATGAGATTGGCTGATGTGTTTTCAGAGGAACTCCAGTAACTGAATTGCCATCAGGCTTGTGAGGTTGTGGTACTGTGTCCATTGTACAGCAAAGTTGTGTCTAATTGCACCAGGAACAAGGTTTATCTTTGACTTCTGTTTTTCCCTGTGTTAACCATATTAGCATGAATGACCCCAGACAAGATCCTGTTTGTTAGCACTAACAAGGACGGTGTTGTGCTGCAAGTCATCTAGTCATCTGCATCCTTGAGATTTCCAGGAATTGCAGGGAAACCTCTGGGTTCCCCCAGCTTCTTCGTGTATGTCTCAGAGCTGCAGGAATAGTTCCATTGTTTAAAGGCTGCTATTCAAACTCGGCAAAGGTATTGTGTTGGAGCCAGCGCCACACTGGGTGACATGAAAGAACCATGGTAGTTCACAGCAGACAGACTTGAAAAGGCATTGCTTGCTGTATGGTAAGAGTTAAATATCCAGCCTTCCCAGGGTGGTATATGTTAAAAATCCAGCCGCAGATAAATACTTCTGGAAGTGTGACTGTATTTTTGTCTGGTCAACAAGACCCATTTGTGATTGACAAGGACTTGTACACAGGCAGGGATCAGAGCCAGCTTCAGGTGTTGCTATGGCACAGGCTTTGTGAGTATGCTTGGGCAAATGACTGAGCCTCATCTACAGCCTGGAGGCCACAGAATTTCACTGCCTTGGGTGCTAAATGCTCTTACAAGTGAATTCTGGTAAGAATACAATGAGCAATTAAAAACCTTTAGTGATGCATTCATCTCCATAAAAGCAGTGAGAAGAGCTGCTGGTTTATTGCTGTGAGTATAGTAAAGTGAGCAGTTCTGTCCACAGAAGTTTTGTTACACTAGGGAAAAGAAAACCTGCAAAGTGACTCTGCTTGAATGAAATGCAAAAATTGAATTTGCTTCTCATTTTTACCTCCTCAGTGTGCCAATGAAATCAGAAGTTTTCCACTAAAACCAACTTATCTTTAATCTTAATTTATCAAGAAAGACTGAGAAAGGCTTGATGAAAGTAGAATTTCTGAAGGAGGAGATTTGAAGGCTGAGTTGCACATATGGACACATAAAGGAGTTGAGGGGGCAGGCACTGAGAAAGGGAATGCTGAGGTTCAGGTGACTTGGCCTGCAGGAGGACTGGGTACGTTGAGATGTGCTCGAACAGGACAGGCTCCAGAGCACTGTAGTTGTGTATTAGGTGGATTTATACTGGAACTCTCTAGGTTTCCTGTTTTCAGAAGACAATTTTAGGTATTTGTGATTTTAGCTGCCTTCAGTACAGTGTGGCCCTGCTGATAGCAAAGCTGTCCTTCAGGGCAACAGAAAAGACAAGGTGAGAGGGAAGAACTGTGCACTTCTTGAGAAGACAGTGAGCCCAGAGCTTGCAGGCTGTGCCACGAGCCCAGCAGGCTGCAGCCAGTCAGGCTGGGCACTTGCTGAGCTATTTCCCAGCTCCCAGAAGTCCCTTCACTCCTGGGACTTTGTGCTGTGAGCAGCATTGCAAGTCCGCAATGAGCCCCGAGCTGGCCTAGCAGCTGTGGCATTACAGTGGAAATCATCTTTCTCTGTAAGTAAGCTCAAACTTGAGCCTTACTTAAGGTGGGCAGAAGGACAGGAGACAAGAGAGATTAGGGGTGTAGCTCACTTGGAAGCAGGGCTGGTGTCAGGTTTTGTGAGCATGCACCCTGGGTGAGTAGTTAGGACTGCTACGCTGCTAGGAAATGCATGCTAGGAAACGCATGCTGGAGCCTGTTTTGTGAGCCTGTAGGGTATGAGGTGTCCTAGGCAGGTTCTCACCACACACTGCAGAGACAACTGGACAGATGGCAGCCACCCCTGGACTAAGCACAGCATAGGTGTGAGCAAGCCAGACAATCCTGCACATTGCTGCAGAGTGGAGTGATTTTGCTCTGCTGGCTCTGGCAAGCCTGGGTCTGGGAGCAGGACAGAGTGGGGTGTTCCTACTGGCAGGGAGCTGCCCTGGCAGTCCCTGGCTCATCTGTTCAGAGGTTATGTTGTGGCTGGTTTTCCTTTGTGTGAGTATCTTGGTGTGGTCTCATCAGGCAGATCGGAGACAACCTGATTGTTCCTGGAGGGGTCAAAACCATAGAAGCCAATGGGAAGATGGTGATCCCTGGAGGAATTGATGTCCACACTCGCCTGCAGATGCCATACAAGGGAATGACTGCTGTGGATGACTTCTTCCAAGGAACAAAAGCAGCTCTGGCTGGTGGAACCACCATGATTAGTAAGTGCAGCAGGCTTGGCCTGTGCATGACACCACCCAGCACACCTGCAAGATCACCCAGTTCTTCCTTTTTTCTGTGCTTTTCTCAGTCTTCTTTGTCTTCAAAACCATGACAGTGTGTTCATACTTTCTGTGATTTCTGTCAGTGCAGTCAGGGAGTAAGGATTGGGATGAATCTTTGTATCCTTAGTAATGATGAAGTGATAGGACAGCATATGTGTGTAGGACCCCTTGCCCTTGCAGATCCTGTGTTCTGCAGTGCTTGTCTGCAGCAACTGTTGCCCCTGGGACCCCCAAAAAGGAACAATGGCATAACTTCTCTTTTAAATGAAAGTAGGGCAGCATGTTGCTCAGATGGCTCTGAGCAGAGAAACAGAACAGTGTGCTGGCATCCTACACTGCTTGAAAATAAACAGTGCTGATGAAAAAGGAAAGGGAATTCTGAGGTCCTTTTCTGGAGAATGCTATGACTGTGCACTGGTTTGAGGTCCAGGTATTGTCCTGTGCAGTGGTTACAGCTGTGTGCACTGCAGGGGTTCTTGGGATGCAGGAGCAAATGTTGATCCTTCCAGTAAAGGGCTGGGTTCCTTGTCCTCCCCCCACTGTTTTTCCTTCCTCTGTGCCAAAAAAATATGTTTTGTGAAATGGTCTGCGGTAAGGTGTGGAGATTCCATGGTGGGCAATAAAAGGTGCATTAGTGTTGCAGTGTAGGAGGAGGCTGTGTGCTAATGGGGTGGAAGTGGGGATGGGGAAAAGACAAGGCTCTTCAGCTTCCAGCCAGTTTCTCAGCAGAAGCGTGTAAAAACCTCTGGTCCTGTGCCAGAGGCCATTAAGCAAGGGCTCTGTGTACTTCCCTGCCAATTAATGCACTTGAGGAGCCAAAGCACGTTGTGAAGGTGACAGGATCCTCTTGGGAGCTGCCCTGAAGCCGTTAAGGAGACCATCCTGGGGTGGTGGAGCTGCCAGGCCCCAGTGGAATGGCCCAGCTGGGGAGCCCTTGCCCAGCCCTTGCTCTGCTGTGCCCCTGCAGTGGATCACGTGGTGCCAGAGCCGGAGTCCAGCCTGGCCGAGGCGCTGGAGCGGTGGCGGGAGTGGGCTGATGGCAAGGCCTGCTGCGACTATGCCCTGCACGTGGACATCCCACGCTGGAGCGACCGCGTCAGGCAGGAGCTGCACACCATGGTCCAGGAGAAAGGTTGGTTGCCCGCTGCTCCCTGCCTACCCTTGGCCAGCCCTGTCCCCTGGCCAGGACGGGCATGAGTTGGCTGCGCCATTGGGTGCCTGTGGGGTCTTGCACAGCTGCCAGCAGGAGCTGTGCCCCGCTGGGCATCTGGTGGGAAGGGTGGCCAGAGCAGGTAGCCTAACCTACAAAGCTCACCTCTCTCTCCTCTCTGCCCTGCCCCAGGTGTTAACTCCTTCATGGTGTACATGGCCTACAAGGATTTGTACCAGATGTCCAACACCGAGGTAAGACCCCCAGCACCACCATGGTTGTGTTGATTCAAGGAGCAGCGGGGGTGACAGCCATGGTGGGTATGGGGCAGCTCATAAGGCTGGTGGCTGCTGCTCCTGGCCAGGCCTTGCTGCTCCTCTCTTGCACCCTGGCTGCCTGTGGTGGGCTGCCCCAGGCTGTGCTGTGGGCTGTCTGGGCGCCTGCACTGCAGGCAGAGGCACAGGTCTGGTGTGGACATCACCAAGAGCATCTGCTGGTGACTGCATCCTTCAGAGAGCTGGTCCCAGCACAGCCAGAGCTCTGCCTGGCATGGCTACACTGGGTCCTGCTGCTGCCAGGGGCATGGGTGGAAGGACCATGAGTGGTGCCAGGGCCATAGGCAGCCTGCTCAGTAATCATTTCTTCTTGTCTCTTTTTTAGCTGTATGAGATATTCAGCTGCTTGGCAGAGCTGGGTGCCATAGCTCAAGTTCATGCAGAAAATGGGGATATAATTGCACAGGTAACTAACTACTTCTGGCAGGCAAGAACTGAAAATTTATCCCAGGCAGATTTGGTGTGGGGCATTAGCAAAATGGCTCTAAAGCTGGACATCTTGTGCAAGGTGATACCTTTGCTGTTCAGCAGCAATATCTAATTAAGCAAGATGTTTTGTTGTGAATATGTTGTGCATAAGCAATTTTGCAATAGTGAATTAGCAATTACCTAATTGGAAGTGAGTATCCATCAAGTACGGTATGTTTGCTCCAGCTGCAGCTGTCTTCAGTGTGGAGAGGCAGAGACCTTTGCCTTGCACATCACAAGCCAGGAGAGGTAAAGTGCATTGAGAACTGCCTCGACAAGAGAGATTTTCTCCCTGTAGGCAAACAGGTGGCTAATGAAGCTGGATTCGCAAGGAAAGTGTTCTGAGGGATGTGGTTTAGTGATCAAGTGAGTAGTGTGTATTGGCCCGCTGTGTTTTAATTGGTGCTGGATGACAGAAGGTCCAAATGTTTTGATTTTCTTTAAGGCACAGAAGACATTGCTCAGTTAAGCTTTGAAACTATTTCTCTTCTTGGGAGTTGAAGGAGCATGAACCAAGAGGTCATTCTTTGAGCATCTTTTCAGACTCCAAGAATCAGTTTTGTTTGGACTTTATAGAGCCACAATGCAAAGTTGGATGTCTCCTTCACATGAAAACAGAGAGTGGTCAGAGGAATTGTATTGGCCAGAGCTTATCTCTATTTTAGTACCTGCCTAATCACAAAATGCCCCAAAATTACTATTTGGTAGCACTTCACAGACTTGGGAATTGGAGAGGATGAGGAGTTTTATAGCCCTTTTTTTGTCTCCACACTGTGCTTGTTTCATTGAAGAGGTTTAAGTCAGTGCCTGCTCTCCCATTTCCCCATGCTGCCTCTTTCAAACCCCTTGAGTGTACAGCATCCTCTCACCATGCCTGGTGGTACCACAGGACACAGGATGGTGATGGTCCTGAGGGAAGGGCTTGACACAGAAGGGATCTGCTTTTTTGGTTGATAGTTTCAGTCCTGTAATATCCCTCTGTTCTTTTGATGTCCTAGGAACAAGCCAGGATGTTGGAGATGGGCATAACAGGCCCTGAAGGCCACGTGCTGAGCAGACCTGAGGAGGTAAGATGCAGAGTACAGTTCAGCCTTGCTTCACTGAAGAGTTTTCCAGTCACAGTAAGGCTCAGTGTGTTTAGTGGGGCCAGGAAAGCATCAGGGCAGGGGAGAATGTGTGTACATCCAGGAGTACCCATTTATACAGGCACTGCTGTCTTTTTCATCATCAAGAAAGAGCGAGGTGGATGTTTGTGACAAACATTTCTCAGTCTTGCTTGAGTTGTCCAGCAGAAATAGAAGCCCTTGTTTAGAGTCTCACAGAGAGGAATCAATCAACCTAAGTCTATATGGCTGTAGCAGCCTTTGAGGCTGGACTGGGGCATTTGTCTTGTATAGGTGACTCCACAGGTGTGAGAAGCCTAAGAAGAATCTAATGATGAGTTTTAGTTTTTCTGAGAATTCACTGTTCACATTTAAGTGCTGACAGATTCCAGCTTCTTCCTGCTTTATATCTGCTTAGTCTCTGAAGTGTGTTTCAGAGTCAGATGGACAAAGCCATTGGTAGAAGGAGTGGGAGGGAAAGAGAGGGGGAATTCCCTGGTTACAAATCATTGTCAGAACACTAATGAGATTATTTCTAATTTTAGCTTGTAGGGATTTTTCTGTTTGGTCCATTAATATGAGTTGAGTCTAATTTTAGATAGGTTTCCTTCACATAACTCCCCGCTGAGAGGTGCTTTGACTTCCCACAGCATGTGAAAAAAGAAAACAATAGGAATTTGGTACAATAGCAAAGCTGAGCAGGGAAGCACAGGGACAGATTTGTACTTCAGGGCCTGCTTAAATAAAATCATTTGGCTTAAATTAAAAGTGTAAGAAGTTGGCTGTATTAGGGCTAGTGACAACATATATGGCCTAGTGTAATAACAGTACTTGCTCTCTTTGAAATACGAGAGTGTAAAGCATTTTCCTATACAGGGAAGAGTCTCAGTGTCAAATGCTGTGGCTTGGAGTCCCTCTGTGTGTAAACTGCCATTTAATTTTATGACGCTAACCTGTTGCCACTAGTTGGCAAGCTAAGGTGCAGTTACAGGATGCTGTGGTTCTGCCCAGATTTGAGAACTGTCCTATTACTGTAAGCAGTGCAGATCTCATCCAGAGCCAATAAAACATTGTGCAGTGATTGATCTTGAAATGCCCTTAAAATATAAGGCAACTGAGAACAGTGCAAGGCTCTAGATATTATCTGTTCAGCCAAATCCAGATCTCATTGCCTTTGAAAATAAACAGTGCCCTTCTTCCAGAACATACTCTACCACAAATGACCCTACTACCCCATAAAGCCTGCAGACAGATGGCAAAGCATTAGGAGAGTGGTCTGTGGCTCCTTGGGTCTTCTCTGTCCTGGAGGGACCTCAGTGGGGTTAAAGATGTGTTGTTCTCTCAGGTGCTGGTGGTGACTTGGTAGGGCAGGATGATGCTGCTCCAGATTATAACCTGCTGTGAGGGGCATTCAGTGATGGCTGTTTGCTCCTGTCCACATGTTAAGCCCCATCAACTACTACAGCCCATAAGTGTAGTGATAAAAAATGGCTTCTTGCTTAAATTTCTATTTAAAGAGTCTTTAAGAAGAGAAAAACCTCTTTTCACTGTACAGCAAATAGATTTGCAGAAGTATGAGAGGCTTAGGAGTGCGTGTGTGTCTAGATGCAATGCTCTGCTTCTCTGCCCTGGGACATTTCGACTGGCATGGTCCCAGGCATTGCCCTGGGGTCTGGATCATTGTGTCTTTTTAAGGCTTCTGTTTTGAATTTTCTCAAGCCAATGCTTGAAGCCATATTGTAGAGCAAACTCTTGGAGATCTCTGGGGTTGAGCTTGGGCGGAGCACAGGCTGATGTAATAGTCCAAAGATATCCCTCCTGGTGGAAATCTACCCTGCACTAACAGCAGGACAGTGAGATGGGGCAGGCTGGGGCAAGCAGCAGCTGTACTGCAGGACGGCCAGGCCTCAGTGACAAGCACCCTGCCGTGGGGGTGGCAGGGGACATCTGGTTAACCCCTGCAGCCCTGGGACAGCCTGGAGCAGGGAGTGCTACAAAAGGGTGGACCCTCCCGCTGGCAGGCTGGGCAGCAGTCCCTGGGCTCCTTGGGCTGTTGGGAGAGCTGGAAGCAGGCAGTGGAAAAAACAGCAGATGCAGCTCTGCTGGCCCCCGAGCAGGGTTCAGGCAGTGCTCCTATGCTGGACATGGAGCAGGGTCCAGGCAGTGCTCCTGTGCCAGACGTTGTGTTACTGTAGCCTGCCATTTGGGCCAGGCCCTGGGGTGATGGAAGCTCCCCCCTCAGGTCTCCCTGATTAAACTGGCCTGGGGGAGTCAAGGGTAAAAGTGAGGGCACAGGGTGTCTGCAGAAATCAGTGGTGTGCTGAGTCTCCTCCCTGCCCAGCCAGTCCTCTTCTGCAGCTGTGTGCTATCCTCTCTTCCAGCTGGAAGCAGAAGCTGTCTTCAGGGCCATCACTATTGCCAGCCAGACCAACTGTCCTCTCTATGTGACTAAAGTGATGAGCAAAAGTGCTGCTGACCTCATCTCACAAGCCAGAAAAAAAGGTGAGTGGCAGCTGGTGCTGCACTCAGCCCTGCTGCTGCCACCAGGATCCTGGATTATGTGGTCCCCATGTCCATGAGGTCCCCATGTCCTCGTGGTTGTTTTGCCAAGATCAGCACCGTGCTTAGAGTGCTGTGCAGTGCTTTGCCTTCTGCTAGGGAGCAGTTAGCTTAGGAGTTTGCCTGACTTGTGAGGGGCAGGGTGACACTGCAGCAGGCCACATGGAGCCAGGTAACATCAATATGTGGGGCACAGGTAGGAGCAATGCTTTAAACACCACAGTTTGTGTGCAGCTGTGAAGGGCTCAATGAGGATGCTTTGTTCAATGCACATGCTAGTGGGTAGAGCTGCTGCATATAGTTCTGGCCTCCCTTTGAAGTGCTGGCCCCTTAGAGGTGCCTGGGTGCCTTTTCAGGTGGCTGGGAGCTCCATTTGTCAGTGGTGGTAGAGCACAGGGATGCCCCAAAAGTGTGGCCATGTCCACAGCTCTGTTCAGTGGGCTCTGTGCCCCTGCCCCAGGAGGTGTGAAGGGGGATTCAGGTGCACTAGGATCTGTGCCCTGCACTAGGGTCTGTGCCCTTGAGCAGGAGGACCCTGTGGTGACAGCATGGGCCTGGGTGTTCTTGGGACATGGCAGGCTGTTGGTAGTGCTGTGGAGCAGAGAATGCCACCAGGCTCCACTGAAACACTGTTCTTTCTGTGCCCTTCTCCAGGCATCGTGGTGTTTGGTGAGCCCATCACAGCTAGTCTGGGGACTGATGGAACACACTACTGGAGCAAGAACTGGGCCAAGGCTGCAGCGTTTGTGGTCTCTCCGCCACTGAGCCCAGACCCAACCACTCCTGACTACATCAACTCCCTCCTGGCCAGGTGAGTGACAGCTCTGCTGGGGATACTGCTAGGGGAAAGTGGACTCTGGATAGGGAAGAAAGAGGTCAGTCCAACCTGAACCACTTCACTGTACGTCTCTTGCTCCCCCCGTGATACAGCTGCCCCAGGGGCTGGGTTGGGTGGAAGTCTTCAGGCTGAGGGGCTGTGGAAATGAGGGTGCAGAGTGAAAAAAACTGAGCAGGGGGCTGCCTGTAGCCAGAGGAAATCCATATTCCTCGTGTCTCTGTTGCTGTCTGACTGCAAAACGACTGACAATGGGTTTGTTCCACCACACTTCAGTGGCGATCTGCAGGTGTCGGGAAGTGCTCACTGTACCTTCAGCACTGCACAGAAAGCCATTGGAAAAGACAACTTCACAGCCATCCCAGAAGGAACCAATGGCATAGAGGAACGAATGTCTGTCATCTGGGACAAGGCAGTGGTGAGAGTCCCACCAGGGAAGGGGCAGAGGGGACAGAGGTGGTTGCCATCTCACATACCCATGCTACTGCCCCACAGAGCAGGGCACCCAGCTTGTTCCCTCTCTGGCTTTGAGAGTCAAATCCAGCTGGAGCAGGACGGGTGGCTGTTGCAGGCTTGGGGTGAACATCCAGAAGCTGTAACTGTGCCCCCAGTTCTTGGGTCTGTCTGTCACCAGTTAGTAAGATCCGCCTCAGAAGCTTGAGCCCAGCCAGCCAGCACTTTGTGTGGGAGTGAGAATGGTGCTTCCCAGGGCTCTTACTCACCCTTTCCCCATAGAAGGACTTAGTTCTCTTTGTGTGTGAGCAGGCCACAGGAAAGATGGATGAAAACCAGTTTGTGGCTGTGACGAGCACTAATGCTGCCAAAATCTTCAACCTGTATCCACGAAAAGGAAGAATAGCAGTGGGCTCGGACAGTGATCTGGTTATATGGGATCCTGATGCAGTAAAGATCATCACAGCAAAAACCCATCAATCTGTAAGTCCTCTGCTCCTCTATGTGAACGCTGGAGGGTGGTGTGCAAGTAGCTTTGTAGAAAGGTTGCCTGGCTGCTGGGAGCTTGGTACTGTCCTGCTTGACTCTGAGGAGGATTGACTGAGCCCATGCTCCAGGTGGTGCCATTTGTGACTGTGGGTAGAATGTCTGCGAGCCCTAGGCTCAGGACATGGGCCTGTTTTCACTGTGCTTGGGTGTTCTCCTGACCCTGTCCCATGCAGGTGTAAAGACATACATTTCTCCTTACCTTGGTTCCTCTTCCAGGCACAAATATTTTTCCTGGCCTTGCCACAGTGCTTTGTTCATGCCTTACCTCAAGCTTAGATCCTGCCTTTGTCTGTTCTTGGAGTACTTCCTCACACTGAGCTTCAAATCAGCCGGTCCTGGTTCATGTTGAGAGCTCTGGTGGGTTTTTACTGTGATGGGCTAGTGAGCTACAGGAGGCCTCTGAACAGGCAAGGCTGTTAGAGGTGTCTTCTGCCTGCATTGGTGACTCCAGCAGCGAGGTGTGGGGACTGACCCATCCTGAGTGGGCAGGCAGTGCTCCTGTCCCTCCTGACCATCATCCCGGGGTTGCTGCAGG
The DNA here is from genome assembly GCA_013399225.1 of Rhipidura dahli. NCBI lineage: Eukaryota > Metazoa > Chordata > Aves > Passeriformes > Rhipiduridae > Rhipidura > Rhipidura dahli. The sequence continues at coordinate 1,203,247 of VXAC01007939.1, read as the reverse complement.
TGGCTGAATACAACATCTTTGAGGGAATGGAGCTCCGTGGGGCCCCGCTGGTTGTCATATGCCAGGGGAAGATCATGCTGGAGGATGGCAACCTGCATGTGACCCAGGGGACTGGACGATTCCTGCCCAGCAGCCCTTTCCCTGACTATGTCTACAAGCGCATCAAAGCCAGGAGGAAGGTGAGGAGATGGGGGTGCTAGGGGATGCAATTGGGATACTCTTAGCCCAAATTGCCCTTAATAACTGGTTGGTTTTCCTTTGCTGTTCTTGCTGGACCCTGTAAGAAGTGTTGCAAACTGGTGGTGTATTTTGAATGGATAAAATAGCTGAGACTTGGATAGGGAGCCCTTCATGTTAGGGGTGGGCCATGTTGAAGGCAGATGCTCCTCAAGTTTAACAGTGGCAATGTCTCTCCTCGTCCTGTCCTGCTGCAGCAGGAGTCTGGAGGGAAATGCTGAGTTAAAAATTAAGAGGTTGGCCAAAATCACCTTCTCCTCCCCTATTTGTGCAGCATAAACCCCATCTGGGTGATAGCCTGTTGCACTGGCTCTGCACCCCTTACTGGGCAGGGGTAAGGGGTGGGCAGTGGGGCTGTGCCAGGCCTCAGTGCTGCAGGACTTGGGGTGTATGACAATGTGAGTTCTTCTACAAGGGGACTGAGGAGCCAGGGGGTGACTGGAGCATGATGCTCCCTGGGCTCAGAGAAGTGTCACTGTCCTCTTCTCTCTGGTGACAGATGGCAGAGATGCATGCTGTGCCCCGGGGCTTGTATGACGGACCCGTATTTGACCTGACCACCACCCCCAAGGGGGGCACCCCTGCGGGGTCAACCAGGGGGTCCCCCACGCGTCAGACACCGCCTGTCAGGAATCTCCATCAGTCTGGATTCAGTCTATCAGGTGAACACACGTGGTGGCTGGGATGGGAGGGGACAGAGCCACTGGCTGTGCATCCCTGTCCCTGACCTGGGGCAGGGGGCAGTTGGAAGTGGCCTGGGGCTGGGTAAGCACAAGAGTGGATCATGGCAGGGCAAGATCCTGTGTGTCCCTTAAAGGACATGGCTGCAGCTGCACCTTGCAGTAAAAGCAAGGCAGACTGTGAGAGGCCACCGTGGCTGTGGAAGCCAGCACGGCAGCTGATGCTGTTCTTGCTGCGTGGTTCTGTTCACGATGCATCTGCAGAGGTGTTCAAGCCACTGCTGCTCTTGGGGTTGGTGCTGGAGTTGGAGAGGGAGCAGGTTGCAGTAGAGGGCTTTTGCAAGACTCCAGGCTGCCTGACTGCTCAGTCCTGTGAAGAAGATGCTCTTAACTTTGCTTTCTCCATTCCCTTTATACTTTCTTGTCCTATCCCAGGTACCCAGGTTGATGAAGGCATGCGCTCAGCAAGCAAGCGCATTGTTGCACCCCCGGGAGGTCGCTCCAACATCACCTCCCTGAGCTAAATGTCCTGGCTGAGGAGGAAACAAAATCCCTGTTCAAGCAAAGGAAGAAAATGGTACATTGGTGTTTAAGAATGAAAAGAAATAAACCTGTTCTGAAGAATCAATAAGCCTCAAGCCTTATGTTTCACAAATGCTACTTGCTACCTAGCTTTAAAGATGTTGCTTCATTTTGTTTTTGCATAGCCTTAAAGTTCTGTTGTTGTTACTGTTGTGGGTTTGGTTGGGTTGTGTTTTGCTCTTCCTCTCTGTATGCATGCCGCTCGGACAGGTTGCTCGGTTCAGTGTTATCGGTGTTGAACGTGTGTGGGATGCTGTGGGGTGGGACAGTGGGAACAGCCCGCAGGGCAACCCGGCCAGCCAGATGAGGGGGCAGGGTCTGGCCAGAGGCAGGATGTTGGATGGGAAGGGCAGGTGCACTGAACTCGTAGGGACAGGTGGGTCTGTCACATTCATCTCCTTCATCTCCACTGAATGCTCTGGCATTTCATCATGAGGCCTATGGGGGAGCTCAAATCATCTCTGTAACAGCTGTCACAGCATCTTGTGTAAGGAGTTTTACTACTTTGTACTCTTTATTAAAAAAAAATGTTGTTCCTTCAAAAAACTTATGTTGTTGGCTGGCTCTTCTCTTCAGCAGACTGCTGCTGCTTGTCAGGGGCAGTGCACAGCTGCACCTGCAGGGAGCAGGGCTGGGGCACCAGAGGGGTTTGGGTGGTGCTGGGGCTGGAGGGGGCTGCAGCAACAGGCCATCAAGGCAACACCATGAAGTGCTCACTGCTACGGGTGTCAGGGCAATACAGCAAACTGCAGGTATTTGTAAAAGCCTGTTCAGTTTGTCCATGCAGTCTCTGGCTGAGCCTGGCCTGGCCAGCCTGGGCTGTGACTGCCTGGCAAGAGCTGTGCCTGTCTTCTGTGTGTTGACAGGGACCAGCTCCACATGGCACTGCCTGGGCATGGCTTTGGGGTCATCCTGTCTGGACATCCTTGGAGTCTGTTGTCTGTGGACTCCTGTCAGTGAAATGCCCCCCTTCCATCAGGCGTTCTGTTAGACCAAGTGCACTGTCCTCCAAAGCTTGCAAAGCATACCCAGCAGCCCAGAACAGTCTTCCCCTGAGCCTGGCACTCTGAGGTGATGGCAGCCAGCTGGGGAGCAGCCAGCTGTGGGACACCCACCCCCCACCACTGCAGGAAGGGCAAGAACACAGAAGGCACCAAACTAAGGCTTGTTTTTAAATACAAACTGCGCTTTGATGCTGGGATGCCCGCTGCATGCCACTACAGGGACAAATGGGGCACACAGGACATTGACCTTTGGATTAATGGGAGACAGAGTTCATCACACATTCACTATATTGCTGAGAATGGGAAAAAGGTCAAATAAGGAGGTGAAACCTCAGGCCTGTCAAAGCATTTGAATAATAGCATCATTCCCGGCATTATCGCAGTAACAATGCTGTGGCCAATCTCAGTCTTGGCAAGACCGCACCAGCACTGCAGTTGTTCCTGAAAACAGTCCCTGCTTAAATTGAATGTTGTTTCAGTGGTGGAGAGATTTAAAATACACATTCAAATTTCCCTCTGGTTTTGGAAGCCAAACCCCACCAGATTCAGTGAGCTGCAGCAGTTTAACATGACAGGGAATGGATATTTCAGGCTAGACTGGTAAAGCATTGGGATTCACCAGTGCCAGGTTGTTACCTCTTGGTGTCCACATCTGTCTGCACACTGACCACCCACCATGCCAGCCCTGCTGGGTACATGGAGAGAGGGCTAAATGGGCAGGAAACCTTTGGTGCCTCCTCCCAACTAAGGAAGGAGCTCATCTTCAGCCTCCTGTGCCCACCCTCACAGATGTTTGCAGGAGCTGTCTGTAAGCAAAGGCCAGTTTTGTCACAATGCGTTGGTGAAGACCCTGCATCTGGGAGCCACCTCTCCCATCTCAGGCAGCCAGCCATGAGCCCATCCATGCAGAAATCCCAGCCTCTGCAGAGCGCTCAGGCACAGCAGAGCTGTGGTCCCGGTACCACGACTGACGTGGTGTGGGCACCTCCAAGCACAGCACAGCTCAGCCTCTCGGTCACACTGTGGCTGTGGCCGGCATGGTGACACCAAGGGCTGTGGCACCTGCCAGCCAAGCCGAAATGGTGGATTCTGTCTTACCCATTGTCTTGTGGTCCCATTTCTGCCACCAGGAAAGGCAACTGTAATGGGATCTGAGTCTAATCAACTGTGGCCAACTGCAAGGCAGCCCCCACAGCCTTGCCCCCACGCCCAGGACCCTCTGGCTGTGGGGTGGAAAGCTGAGGGAAGGGGAGGCCCAGCTCTCCTCTGTGCCCTGGGCTATTGGCAGGGTCCCAGCAGCAGAGGACAAGTCCACGACCCGACACTGTGAAGGTGCATGGGTTGGTGAGCCCCAGCCCCATGAGGAGATCCCCTGCAGGGGCTGTGCTGTTCTCAGAGGTTGTTGTTCTGGTTGTCCTCCCTGTGTGTGCCTCCAGTTTTTGTCATGGTCTCTTGGATGCTGTCATGGTGAGGTCTTACCCTTGGGGATAGAAAAGGATGATTGAGTTGTGAGGGAAAGCCCAGGGAGTGCCAAGACCCCAGAGCAGCACAGCCGCCTTGGAGCACCCCACTCCCTGGCATGAGCTGCCACTCACTCCACAGTTCCTCCAGCCCCGAGCCCCCCAGGCTCCTTCAACACAGCACTCCCCCCTCTCCAGCTCCCTCAGCCCCGCAAAACTGTCAAAGGTTTTGATGAGGGCCAGTGCCTCCTGCTGCCTCTGGATCAAAACTTACTTTTCTCTGTTGAAAACAATGAAGTCCCTCTGGAGCATTTCCAGGTGCTTCTGGAGGTGGCTGGCCTTTCACATCAGAATAGAAAAATAAAAGAGATAAGGAATAAATTCACAGCTGACACAGAAAAACATTGCAAGGACAGTTCAATGAGAGATGGTGATATGTTTAGGCACAGAACATCTTTAGCACTGCAGTGGGGAGAATGGCATTAAGGCTCTCTTCTTGCAAGTAAACATTCTGCCTGTCGCCGCAGGGAAGATGGGGGAGAGTTTTAGGAATAAAGTTGTTCACAAGGGAAAAAATATTCTGTTCAGTTTGCTGTGGTCTTGCTAGATGGCAATCATTGAAAAATGAAAAACCTCCTTAACCACGTGCTTGTACCTGCTTGCTCTCACCTGGGATGAATTGCTTTTGCTTGTGTCTTTCTCCTTCTTAGCCAAGCGCTTTTTTTTTTTGTGAAGAGGTTTGGACTCCAGGATCATTTCTTCCAGTTCAAAGGTTGGGTCACAGTTCAGTCTGCCTTTCTGGAGTGGAGAGAGAGGTGGCCTTAAGTGATCAGAGCCTGTCTTAAGGAGTCTCTTATAAACTGGACTGCATCTGGGAGCTGAATTTTGTAAAAAAGATGCACAATTGTAATTGTAATTGTAATGCACATGCAGCCAAGAACACTGGCCATACTCCTGACGAACTTTATCAGTCCCTTCAGCTAGGGGCCATATTCAAGGTGTGGCAGTGGCTCCTTTTGTGCTCCTGCTTCTACTCTGCCCTTTGGATGCTTTGGAGTGGCAATGAGGAGGGAGACAGTGTCCTGGCTGGGTTGTGCCTCTTTTAGAGTGGCACAATAGCCAGTGAAACTGGTCTTCAAGCAACACGGAATTGTACCCACCACAGAGAAATCCAGCAAAAAGAGTGGATATACAATTTACAGATATTCATACTTTAGCCCCACTTCTGCTGCAAACCAGTTGGAGCAGTTGGACTATTCTCCATAAGGGTCCAATTTCTTGTGTGCTGTTTTAAATTCTATTCAAAAGGCCCCAGAAACACTAATCTAGTGTATGTGCTATTTACTGTTAACAATGAGCTTGCTAGGGGAGGCATTACAGGAGAAAACAATTCCCACAAGATGGTGGGTGATCCCCAGGCTGCTGCTGAGCCCATCCTGGAGCACAGGGTTTGTGGATGTGGGAAGTAGCACTGCTCAGAGGCTCAGCACAAGAGGGCTCACAGGCACTGCCCATCCCACACAGATCCACAGCCCAGTGGGTTCTGCACCCAGAATTTCCAGGAATATTACCAACAGGGCAAATCAGTTTTGGGGCACCCATATTACTGTCTCCCTCCAGTACTCTTTGCTACACGCTGCAGGAAGGGACAGCTCTGCCCTGGTCTCTCTTTTCCCCTCGTGACATCTAATGCTTCAGTGGAAATTTGTCTGAATATCCCATGTCCCAGAGCTGGGTGTGAGGAACCTTTACACTCAAATGGCCTTACCATGGGAATGAATTCTGGCATTATTCTTTTCTGGAGAACAGCATCCCAGTTCACATCAGACAGATATGGGAAGGTCTGGATGTCCTTCAGCTGAGAAAAACGTTTCTCGGGGTTCAGCTCGAGCAACTGCAGCGAGAGTTAAAGGGAAGAGATGAGACCATCCCCACAGGGCACACATTCTGTGGAGCAGGGCGCCAGAGACACCGCATCTGTGCTGGTACTCGGACCAGTCCTCTCCTGCTCTGGCTCAGAGTGGCCATACCAGGGTATGTGACAGGCTCACAACCTCTAACTCTGTTATTCCCATTTTTACGAACTACTTTTATCCCCACTTTAGGAGCAGACAATGAGGCAATACAGTGGCATTAAACAATTTGTCCAATGTAAAAAATAAACATTTGTTTGGAATGGGGAGTTCCACTCAGGCCTTTGTGTTCTGCTTTTAATACTGGATCAGTAAAACGTCCACTTTTCTCACTCTATGAACATAATATTCTTATTCCAGTGTGAAAGCATACCTTCACACTGCTTATTTTCATCATTTTTTAACGTTGTCACAGGGATTATTTCTGTCGAAGGGAAGAGTTGAGGTTGTCTCTGCTCAAGGATTATACATTGCATAAACTCCTGACACCATGCACTCCTAAAACAGAGCAGGAAAACCAAATGCTCCAAACCCTTTGGGAAGGGTATAGGCAAGGTGACTCACACATGCCTCATGCTGGCATGCAGCCAGTCACACAGCCGTGTCCCCAGCGCCCCGGTCCCTCTGCAGAGCTCTGGACTCCCGCCCAACGCCAGCGCCGCGGCTCCGCGACAGCTTCTGCCCAGGACGTAAAAAAATACAAAAATCCACAGGGGATGGTTGAGCCAGGAAGGAGCCACAGTTGGCTTCATATATAATACATACGGCTGTTAAACCAGATGCAAAGGAGCGCTGGGAAACTTAAATAATTGTGACATTGTATTATTTATTCACAAGGGAGCCTCCATGGCTTGCGGCCTGCTGTGGTCCAGGGAAAAACTTGAAGCACAGCAACACATAGGACATCTGCAGTAAACATCCCTGATAACTGTTAGGCTGAATGAAATACTGGCTTCATTGAATTTTTAGCAAATGGAGATATTCTTCAATGTTCTTCCTGGAAAATATACCATGATTCTGTCTCAGCATAGAATTGACAGCCTCTTTTCATTAAAATGTTTGATCATCTATTTCATTAGAAATGACAGAATACATATACATATTACTTGGAAAAAAGAATAGATGAAAGCTACATTAAGTACTACTTTCTTGGCCACACTTATTTGAAATTAAAAACCTATTTAAACTTCCTTAAAATTTGCTGCCAGTGCTGGTATGCAGGGGTTAAGTGCTCAGCTTTGCTGCCACTGTTAAGCCATAGTCTTGTTTATTGAAGCTATGGCTTCATTTCAAATGGGGTTTCAGCTTCAAAACATTCCCAGTAATGATTTTGAAGCAATTTTTATAACAGCTTTACTGGAAAAAAAATTGCAGTGATGCATAAACCGCATGGCATCAAAGGATTTCAACAGCCTCAGCACTTCTTGCAAATATTTCCAATACTGGGAAAAAATTCTTTTTGAGAATTAAAAAAATGCAATTTTTGGTCTAACTTTATTGACAGGCTTCTCAATATCTGCTTCTAAGGCAGTTGATTCCCGAGAGCAAAGTTACAGAGGAAACTCTGGAAGCCAAGGCTGCTCATGTCACCATTTGCAAGGTTTCCCACCGTGTAGCGCAGAGGCTGCGAGTGGCAGGAGCCCTGGACACTTGCCAGCCCCTCACCCGCCCCACAGCCGCCCTCACCTTCTTGATCAGTGACACCATGTCCGGGGACCAGGCGGCGGGGTACATCACCGTGGCCGTCCTGAACACTCGAGCGATGTCATTTGTGGAGGTGTTGGACCGAATGTGATATGGCCTCTGCGGGAAACGCCACAAGAAAAGCACTTGAATTTATCTGCTTTTTCAGACTCCTTGGGAAATCTGGTCAGAGCCCAGAAACTTCACACAATCTCACTGCCCAGGCCCCAGCCTCTAGTGGGACATCCCTCCTTGTGTGACCATGGCTCAGTTGAAAAAACCAAAATCTTGGCAAGAACTAAGCCTATAACTAGGCACTTAACAGCAGGACAGGCAGGAGCAAACCCCAGAAGTCAGAGTTATCAGCCAGTGGAATTTGCTTGGCTTTTTCAGTGTTTTTACCTTACAGGGCTATGATAAGTAGTGCTGTGGTTAGAGCACTCCCTGTAAAAGGTTCTTCTCTCGTGCTGGGGATAATGCCAGCGAAAAGGAGACAAATGTTTGCCAACAATAAAATCAGCTCAGAAAAGGACATCCCAGGAAGGGTCACCAGCCTCAGGGGGGTGTCAGGAAGGGGGCTGACAGTCCTTTCTGCCCCGTGGCCACTGTCATGTCACTGGATAGGTGAGCCATTGCAGAGGAGCACAGGGTGGAGCTCCAGGGACTCCTCCTGCAGCAGCACGCAGTGCACAGCCAGTGACACTGCGCAGGTGAAGTCACCTCCCTGTTTATTTTCCATCTACAACAATTCTGCTGCCTTACCTGGAGAGAGAACTTAAAATGACAGAGTGTTTCCATCTTGAAAGTTTGGATTTTTACCTTATTTTGTGGGGGAAGAAGGCAGGAGGGTATTAAAAGAACGTTTAAAGAATAGCAGCTATAAACAGTGAGATCAGATAAGGCGCGGTGTGCCTGACGTGTGTCAACGCTAGATGGACCTCAAGGTCTCCCTTCACCTCCTGCAGCCATCCAGGTGCCACCATCCCACCATGGCTCTGCCATCAGCTATGAGCACAAAACAGCATTTCTGCTCCTGCCTATAGAAGCAGTGCCATCAACCCAAAAATCAGCGTGATGCAGTCCTGCCATTCATTTAGCCTTACAGGTGGAAACTCAAATATTACATTAAGATGTTTACAGAGGGTGCATTGCTTCAGGTACCCAATAGGTCAGACAGCCACATCTCCTCAATGTCTGCTAAACTGATCTCTCACAAGTGAGACACACAAATTCAACCAAAAAAATCTGTTCATCAAAATGCTTTTCAGGCATTCTGCAAAGACTGATGACAAAACATGTTTTTTAAAAAACATGTTTTGCATACTCAGACTGAAAAGAAGCTTCTGAGCCTCACAAGATTTTAAACATTCCTCTTTAAATTACATTATTTTGTTTAGAAGAATGTAATTCTTAAAATTTTGTCCCACTTTTTTGTACAACAGTTCCAAAACACTGATGTATTTGTCTATCTACAAGGCTTCCAACCTTGCCCAAGTCAGCAGCAGAGCCCTGTTGGCACAGGCAGGGATTGGGCTTTTCCCATCATTTGCTCCAGCTGTTCAGTCTTGTTACAACAGCAACAAGATTTTTTTTCAGGTTTTCTTTTTTCCTTGCAGGATAGAAGCTCCAAGTAAAGGACACTGCAGCCCAAACTTCAGGGGCTATTGCTTGTTTGCCTTGTCCCACTCAGACCAACCCAGAGGCCTCAGCTGCCGTGGGGAACTGCCATAAAATGCTGTTCTGTATCGCACAGCTTCTCTGAGCTCTCAGCCATGATCACAAGAACCCTGGTGAAGACACAGTCTCTGCTTCCTCTGCTGTAAAAACCCCTAAAGCCTTGATTTCAGCTTGGCTGTCTCGTCTCTGTTACGAAGCATGAACCTTCCCAGCAGCGTGGCCAAGGACAGGCGGGGCTGTGAGCCACAGACATACCCGGGTCCGGAGCAGCTCGTAGGCAGTGACTCCCAGCGACCACCAGTCCACGGCGAAGGAGTAGCCCGTGGGTTTTGTGGAGTTAAACATTTCAGGTGCTGTGAAATACAGGGGAAAACGTTGCCTAGCTGCCATCCCGAGTGGAAATGAGCAGCACGTGAGCCATGCCCTTCCCGTGCTGCCATGCCCCTGCACCAGGGCCACCCAGCAGCCCCAGAGTCCCCTCCACATGAAACTCTCGGTGCTTCTCTGCCCCCAAAGCCCAAAAAGAACAAATTCCTTTTACTGACATGGGAACTGCTATCATTCATGGTAAATGCCCTCCAGAATAAACACATTCACACAGTCCAGGCACAAGGTGGCCTGAGCATCTCTTCATCTCCCCCGTGAAGCGTCTCTGCCCCTGCCAGGGCTCAGCAGATCTGCATCTTAGGAAGCTGCTCCCATCCCACTCATCTCTTTGTTCAAGCACTTCAATCTGGCAGAGCCCAAATCCAGTCTCAGCCATCAATGAAAGCAGCTCCTTGGGAACATTAATATGCAGCATAAATGCAGACATGGTGCCAAACTGCATCCTTGGCATGGAAACCCAAACTTTAACTGAATGAAGCCTGAGAACCACAGCTTCTAATGGGAAGCAGGGGGAGGGACCAACTGAAATGTTTTTTCTTAGCCATTAGATTTTTCAATAAAGGGGAAAAGTACTTTAGGGGTTCTGTGCAACCTGTGAGTCAAGAATTGCTCTAAAAGAAACAAAACAAGGAGCAATGTTTTCTTACAACCACTCACTTGGCCTAAACGCAGAGTAATGTTAATTTTTAAAGCAGCCATTTCATATAAAAATTCAAACTACTGCTAGTGGAACAGCAGCATAAGACTTTGGTGCTGAGGTGAAGGGACCAAATACAAACCTATGTGCATAATTTTCCTTCTCAAGGGTAGCAGGAGTATTTCATCATTGCTACACAGTGTGACTGCTGCTTGTGAAGTGCTTGGAGATCTCAGGAGTGCAACTATCTTCGTTTATAATCAAATTCTTGCTGCACAGTGTGGCATCATGGCACTAAAACCCGTATTCATGGTGTGCTCGTGTCAGTCTGTGTGTGGGATTTGTGGACAGACACACGTATTCCCCAGTTGCACTGAGGCATTTCTGGGGAGGGACTCCTGTCTCCACCCTGCACCTCCTCTCCAGGGTGCTCCTCACTTCAAACCGTGTATGTTTTGATGTGGATCAGGAAGAAAAGAGTTCAAACTCTAACCAAAAACGTCTTCCCTTGTGTACCACCACAGCAGTCCACCCAAGCCCATAAAGAGAGAGTCAAGAACATGCAGCTGCCGTTGGTTCTCACCCATGTAGGGCTTTGTGCCAGCAATGGTGGTGACTTGGCTCTCCTTCGTCAGCATCGTGGCAATATTGAAATCGGTGATGTGCACGTGTCCTGAAAGACAGAGGCTGATGGGTGAGAGTGTTGGCTTTAATTTCACACAAGAAATAGCTCTGAGTCAGAAACATGAAGTAAAATACTCCACGGAAAGAAGTTTCCAGAAAAAAAATTCTGGAGGGAGAACTGATAGAAAATACTTCAGCTTGCAGGCTGCTTGCAGATGTCTCTTGTTGTTTCAAATATCCCCTTATTTTCCCTCTGGGGAACCAGAAAATATAGGAGTTCTCCAAGAAGTAATTTAGTGATGATTGTTGTGAGTCTTCCTACATTTTAGGAGAACTGAACTTTTCTCACAAAAA
>VXAC01007939.1:1157430-1191983 GCA_013399225.1 Rhipidura dahli | reverse complement strand
AAAAAAAAAAAAAAGAGATAGATGTGATCTGCAATCATGAGAAAGACAATGCTCCCCCTTAGCTTCTGCCTGTGCTGTTACTTGCTTTTATTCCTAAGGCATTTAATTTATTATTCTCTGTTAGCTGAACCACTGTCAGTAAATGGAGCAGTCCCACCAGGTGATGCAGGTGATCAGACACGGCTGGCTGCACAGAAGCAAATCTCTCTGAAACTTGTGGTTTGGTTCAGCCGAATTCTCCTGATCAAAAGCAGGCAGGCTCATTTTCCCCATCTCCTGTATCTCCTCAAGCACTGAGCCTGCTCAGCCCTGACAAAGATGGGCTCATTGTCAACACATCAGCTGTTCTGTTTGTAGTGTTTTGCAGCATCACTGGAACACTGGAACCAGCCGCCTGCACAAAGATTAAGTGATGTGCACAAGGGCTCCTGTAGCTCCCCCGGCTATTAACACCTGCAAAAAGGGTGCTGGCATCTGCAAAAAAGCTGGGGGTCTTTCCAAACTTAAATCTGGAGGAATCACAGCTGGAAATGAGCTTCACAGCTGGAAAAGTAGATGGGCCAAAGGGCAGGGTTAAGGGACAAGAGGAGTATAAAAAAAAAAAAGGACTAAAGTCTGACTGCTAGAGGTCTTCAGGTCCTTCATAGTCTCAGGGGATTGGTCCCAACGAAGATTATAAAAAAATTAATGTTAGCAAATTGCATCTGTTTTGTAATCCCAGGTGTGAAAGCCTGGTGACAGAAGAGAGAACGGGGAGCTGCTGCTCTGTGCCACAGGGGAAGAGATACTGAAAAACAACCATGATCTATTTAGGCTAAATATAGATAAACATGCAGCTACAATAACAGCTGCCTTGGGAACAAGAAAAAAAATGAACTCTGTATGTGTCCAAAGCTTTCTATATGCCTTGGAAGACAAACCTTTGCGACCATGGATGAAGAAAATGAATACTTCAAGTCACAGACAAAAGGACATTGGAGTCAAAGGTATGACCCTAGAAAAAACACTCTGAAACCTCTGCAAGACAGAGTTAAAAAATCACAGTGAGCAGAGAATAGACTCAAAACTCATCCTGAATTATATTGTCATTAAAGAAGTTAATAGATTGTGTCTTTCTGGGCTGAATGCAGCTGCAGACCTGTACAGAGCCTTTTCCTCTTTTTTTTTTCTCTCTTCAGGGCATGCTGACCTACATTCCCATGGCCACAGTGACCCCAGATCCTCTCAGGAAGCCGTGTCATCCCAGTCTGAGGGGCACAGGGGTTCTGGGAGAATGGTGATGGGTCACCAAAGCATCCAGCAGCGAGGACTGACCAGAGGCAGTCCCACACAGGATGGGCAGCCTGGAGCCCTGGCAGTGCTGGGGTCCGGCTGCAGGAGCAGGTCCCCAACACGTCAGGGAGGACAGAACTCTCCACAGTCTGTGCAGGGGACAGCAGCCCGAGAGGGACTGAGCAAGGCAGGACAGGGCTCCAGCACCTGGAGACAAAGCCACTTCGCTGCCAGCTCCTAAATAAATAATCAACCAGTGCTCTGAAATTAGAGGTCATATGCAAATAGGTCGAGCCTGGGCTCGATGCTGCCAGGCAACCCTGGTCACACACACCTGGTCACAGAGCCAGGCAATGCCTCTCTCGGGAGCTGCAGCATCTCTGCTACAGCCTCTGAAGTGATAACAAATTCAAGTATGCCTCTTCGCTGCACTGACTTTTTCTCTTCAAGCACCTTGCTGTAGCTGCTAATGAAAATTTCTCACAATAAGCCAGTTACTTGGATTTTTAAAAAAATATGAGCTAACAAAATGTTTCTCTAATGAGTTACAAACCAATAAATATCAGACAACTCTTCACTGTGAGATCTCTGCCAGGAAAAAAATGTGACTAAAGAACCATGCAAGAAAAACCATGCCCAAGAAAAACTATGGAACAACTGATAAAAATATTTATAACATACCCATTCCCAAAATCCTCTTCAGAGCTCCCTCCCCATGCCAAATGCTCAAGGAAAAAGAAAATATGTGAATGAGGATTACCTATTGCACCACAGTTAATTCTGTTTGTGAGCACACACTGCACAAACCCTGCAGTGACACAAGCATTGCCCTTCAAGTGAGGCATTTTGAGTAAGTTTTAAACAAGACCCAAGAAAATGCTAGAATTGGGTGTGCTGGGCTACAGACCCCAAGCAGTGCCAGACGTATGGTCCCTACCAGTGCCTTGTAGGGACACCATGGGGTCAGTCAGCCAAAGCAGGTGTTGGTTAAAACACCAAGGCAAACCCAAAGCATCACCGGGTGCCCAGTGCCCTGGAGGTACAAGACACTGCTGCTCGAAGTGCAAGAGACAGCAAGTGGAGCACAAAAGGATGGGATGGTCCTGCCCCCGGAAAGGCTGAGGGAGGGAGAGCAACAGCAAATGATGGCACCAGCAAGCAGGGAGACTGCAGCTTGGCTCTCCTGTCTCTGACTGCTTTCATACTTATGCATGACCCCAAAGCACCTGGCACTTACCGTGCTCATCCAGTAAAATGTTGTCGGGCTTGATATCTCTGAGAAGAAAAGCAGAGGGAAGACAGTCATTAGCCTAGAGAAGTGACAGGAAACGCTGCAGGCACCTCAGGAGAGCCCAGGCTCTGGCACCCTGGCAGAGACACTGTGCCCTCAGAGCCTTGGGGCTTCTCAGCTCTGATGTTCCTGTTTGATTCAGGTGTAAGAGAGTGACTAATCAAACAGCATCAGCAGCAGTGGGTAACCTGCAAAGGCTGCAGGGGCTTGGGTGGGCAGCACTCAGGTAAGTCCACCCACAGTTAAGTTAGAACTTCTTTTTACTGTTCCATCTGTTACTTTTCAATCTGTTTTGATACTGTATTGAGAAGGGTTCTCCATTCACTCAGTTCAAATTAAATCATTTTAACATCTTTGTTCTAGATACAAATGGGTTACCCACAGGTTTTATTCCTGAGTAAAAGAACCCCACAAAGTATTACCCATAGCAATGCTGTAGGGAAACACTTTCACTGAATGGAGGAAATGTACACCTGATACTCTGATACAGCCGTGTCCACCTGAGTGACTTTACAAGCCATTATCTGGCTTTAATGAGCTCATTACACCAGTCCCCACTGAGCACCTGGCCAGCTGATGCCCCAGGGAGAAGGTCCCAGCGAGAGGCTGGCAACAGGTGCAGCGACCCTGTGCCAGCTGGTGCTCCTCACCACGCCCAGGAGTTACAAGTGAAGAAATGAGCACGTTTAGGAGTTTATCTCTAAATATTCAATCCTTAAGATACATTTTGAACTCTCCAAACTGCCTCAAGTCAAAACCCCACAATATATCTACTTGCCATCTAATAGCTTACAGTTCTCTGGCATCTTGTCACCTAAACTACTTCCAAGTGGGTTATAAACACTGGTTACCTTTCTGGTGCCACCCCGTCACACAGGTGAATATGGGGACAGGCATTGTTAGCAGAGCATAGGGCAGTGTGAGTTAAGTGGCTGATTTCCCCCTAAGCACAGAGAAATAGTTTCCATTTTTTTTAAAATTATTATTTGTTAATTTCTCATGTGGTTGTTTCTGATCTCCCTCAGTCTGGCATGCAGCCTCTGGAATTACACCAGCACAGTAAGATCATTCTCAGGATGCAAACAATGACCAGAGATAGTTCTGGTTATTGTTCATTTGTATATTTCTTTTTAATAAACTGGTTAGATAATTTCCTAACCTAAAAGATATTTATATTTCCCATTCTTTTACATCTAGGTGGGAAATAATTCCAGCCTGAGTTTGCTGTCTCTGAACAGATATGTTCAGCCAAACAAACCATTGCTTCCCTGTCTCCTGATGTTCTCAATTACAGCTGTTGCAGTATAATTGACTCAGCTGAATCACTTTATCAATCAAATACTATCCCACTGGGTTACAGTGTTAATTAAACAACTTGCATTACAGTGTTAATTAAATAACTTGCAATTTTTACAGCCTGCCATGTGTGTTTTGTTGTACTCGATTTACCTTAAACACATGCAGCTGTGTGAAAAGCACAGTGCAACCTCACCTGCAGTTTTTCCCACTCCTACTCACACCGGGGCAAACAAAACAAGCAGCATGAAAGAGGAGACTCCTGAAAGTGTGGGAGCTGTCCCCAGTGCCCATCCCCAGCTGCAGCAGAGCAGACCTGCTCCAGGCTCTTGTGGCTGCAGGGACGGGCAAGGGGTCATTCTGCCCTCACCTTGGACATGGCAGCTGGACACTGGACAGGAAGAGGCATTCATCCTCCAGCCCCTCACCAGCTCGTGCCTTCCCCACTAACAACCAGGACCATTTCAATTTTGCACTTTCCATGCTTAATTCTTATACTGCACAAAAATGCTCATCTGGAGTGACATTTCTAAATTGAGTGACCTTCTCCCTGCAATTGCTGACCCTATAGTCCCTCCATGTTCATCCTTCCTGACAGCAGCTAACTTGGCTACATTCTTGGGCCCCCGAGGTTTGTGCTGTCCATGACACCAGCAGAAAAGCCGTGTGTCCATCCATCCAGAAGCAAATCCTGCTTCCCAGCCAGGGGGAACCTCTGCCTCCTCTGCCATTCTGCAAGTTTTCAAGGGTACGGGAAGAACTCACGCATTTTTTCGCTGGCCATGAGAAATTGTGATAGCCAAAAAGAAACTCTCAGCACTTCTAGAAAGGGATTTACCTCATACACAAAAAAACTGTGTTTGGGACCAGTCCTTGTATTTTGGTGCAATACAGAGAGGGGGGCAAAGGGAGGCACCTCCAAGAATGAACACAGCAGTTCTGAGTGCTGACATCTACGCTCCCTGGGCCAGGACAGATATTAATGAACTACAGCTAATTAAAACCTGTCAGAGACAACTTTTTGCAGGATCAGCAGACAATCAAATATGCTATTTCCCAGCTACCCCAGAGGGAGAAATCAGATACTCTCTGCTCGATATGAAATGCTTTTCTTGGGGAAGCCTTATTTTTCACAGAAAAGCAAATACGTGGGAGAATATGTTGTTTATCACTTAAGCTTCTATTTGTCATTTCACATCAAAGAGGAACAAGCGTGCCCACAGCACAGCCTGCGGCCTGGCTGACCTGTGGATGATGTGTCTGCTCTGCAGGTAGTCAAGGGCCAGCACCAGCTCACAGATGAAGAGTTTCACAGTTCCCTCTTGGAACCGCACATTTTGTTGGAGATGGTAGCGCAGGTCCCCTCCAAGCAGCAGGTCGACCACCATGAACATATCCTCTTCATCCTGGAATGAGTACCTAAAACATGGTTCAAGGACAGTAGCACTGAAAAATGACAGGTAATAAAGGAACATGTGGTAATCCCGGAGAATACTGATCATTTCTTGGAACTTTTCACTTGGGAAATTACAATTTCATGACATTTCCATGCTCCATTTCCCACTATTGTCACACTTATGATGACAATGATTTTGTCTCAGATCCATAACAGAGTCAAAGCCGATTATATGAACAACTTAGAATGGGCATTCTGCCTTCTCTGAGCACCAATGGCAACTGACCACAGGAGCAACGCAGAGAAGCCCTGGAGCAGCACAGCCCTGCCTGCAGGGACACCACGAAGGAACACATGGACAAACCATCTTGTGCAGTTTGGGGGGAAAAGGGAGATAACTGCTTGTTTATAACTAAACTGGATTCCCCTGAAACAAGAGCCCCAGCCAGTGGAACACCCCAGCTGCTTCCAAGACAGGCTTGAGGCAGATGCAGAAGGTCTGGTCTCGAAGGTGTCTGTAATTGACTGCACTGACTCAACCAGTGAGCCAAGGAGCCACCTCTTACCATAAATTAACCAAGAAAGGGTGTTCCAGGCCCTGCATAATCTGCAGCTCCTTGAAAACATTTCTCACTTCATTACGCTCCACGCACTTCTGTTTGTTCATGTATTTCATGGCGTACATCTTCTTGGTGTCGGTCTTTTGCACCACACAGACCTGAGAGAGCAAATCAGAGATGATTTGTCAGCAAATCTGGGCAGGTAAAACCCAGTGACATGAGTGTTTTCCAGCAGCTTTGGCAGTGCCAAGGCACAACTCCACCCACCAATGCTGCAACACTGGACACAGCCTGGGAATCTATTGGGAATTTCACCCAAAGAGAAATTTTGGGGGGAAGATGAGAGGAAGGGATTTATCATCACAACATGGGAGACAGGGAATCACACAGCAGTCAACATTTTACTTAATGTCACTCACTTACCATCATGTCCATCCCTCCCACACAAGTTAGTGTCGGGAAGAGCCCCCTCCAGCACAGAACTACAGGGACCAGCACCTGATCCTCACTTTCCTGAGATGACTCAGTTCACAGTTAATCTTGGGCTTTTTTTTACCCTTACTGGGCTCTGAATTTTAACCTTTCTTATGTGTCATCAAATCTAGACAGAAACATGACTTCAGGGAAAGCCTCAGAACCTGTGAGAGCACAGCACAAAACAGGCTTTGTTTACACAATAGTTCAGGAGTTTGGGATGAACCTGATGCTTAATAACAGAGAAACATTTAACACATTAAATAATGTGTTAAAAAAACCTGCCAGGGTTTCATGTTGACTGTATTTCTTTATCAAAAATGCATCATGATGTTCAGTGTTGATTTGCTGAGAAATAATAGACAATGTTTATTCAGAAATCTAATGAAATTCAGATCATTTGATTGATCAGTTTCTCATTTTAATCTCATGTAATATGATTTGTGGCCACAGAATGGATAAGGAATCGGGCTCTTATTTCCTCCTGATTACCAGGAACTGAAGCTCAGGTCAAGGTTCACTGATATTGCATGGGCTTTGGTTCTGCACTCTCATGTGAGCCTCCAGCAAATCCATTTCTACTCAGTTACATCTCCAGCTGTCCACACGGTGATTAGTTCCCAAAACACTCACTTTTCCAAAGCTGCCTTTGCCAATAGCTCGCAAAATCTCAAAATGGTCGAAGGTAACTGCAAGAAAGAGCAAACATTTTAATATGAAAGGGCTGAGCAGACATTTGATGATGATTTGAGACATTTTTCTCTGTATGAGCTGAGAAAAATGAGGTATACCCTGGAAATGTTCTGTTCCTTTTGAACATGTGAGTGTTCTTTAAACTTGGTGTTTAACAGGGCTTTTTTTCCTCTACAGTTCAGCCATGAAGGCAAGTTCCTTAGATCAGCCTCTGCCAATGGCAGATCAGGCAGGAAACCACCAAGTGAGTGTTCTCACTCTGCCCTCCTGCGCTGTCACTGTTAGAGATATCAGCCTCACCTTGCTCCTGCTGAGATCAAATTCAAAGCTGAGTCCATAAAACCCTTGTATCACATAAAGATATTGCCAGCACCTTTTCAGGTATGATGGCACAGTCTAACCATAGCAAAGTTTGCAGTGACCAGCTACAGCCCTTGGGAGGAATGCAAGCTTTTAGGCACAGATGCCCTTTTTCAAAGCTGGAACAGCTGCAAATATCAAAGTAAAGAGAAACTGACAATGACTGAGAAACGGATCTGTTTACCAGTGAGACCATCTGGGAGAAGGGTGGTGGATACCTGCAGAATAAAAAGGGAGAGTGAAGATGCTTATCACCTGCAAGGAAAGAGGAGAGTGGTGCCTGCTTCGGGGAGAGGTCAGCTGCAGTAGCCCTGTGCTGTGCCACAGCTGTGGGGACAGGGGCATCTCTGGTCCCTGGCACTGGGACCCCGCATGGAGCTCTGCAGAGCAGGGCAGACCACAGCATTAACTGGGCAATAACATCTGGAACAGCTGCAAATCCAGAGGAGTTGAGCCAGCAGCCACATTTTGTATGTTCACACCCTTCATCCCTATTGTCCTTTACAGGAATGCTTTCATGAGCATGTTCACACCCTCTGCCCTCTTGTTTAATACTGAGCTGGGTATAAGAAAGCTAAGTTGCATACTTTAATAAAAGACTCTCAAACTGGTTTCAAGCACATTTGCACTTCTCTCTGGTTTAGCTTTCCTACTAGCCCCGGCTTTCACAGGGAGCTAATCCAGAGTCTTGCTCCCAAAGAACACTGAAATTTGTGGGGTCTGAATCAGGAACCAAACATGTGCTGTTCATTCTGAATCCACACCTACAGATAAATCTCATTTCCCTGCCTGATAGCACGTAAAGAAAAAGCCAAAGCTTTTGCCCTTCAGGGACAAAATTCACATGCTCTGCCAGCTCAGACAAGCTGTGTTTAAGAGATGCAAAGAAAGATAATACAATTGCCATAAAGAAGCAACTGGTGTATAATCATGAAACACTGTTTTGTAAGCAAGGGGTCATATTTCTAAATCAAGGTTTAAGGAACAATGTTTAGATAAAAAAATACAGTCCCTAACCAGCCACAAAAAACATCCTTAGCAAAGACCAGTCAATGCTGCCAAAGTTCCCAGGCTCATCTCTCAAGCCAAGTCAAAGCTTTGAGGGCTCAGGTTCCCCCATCCCTGTTTCCCACCCCAGGACAGCTGGCACAGCACCACATGGTCTGTCACAACTCATCTTCCTTTTCTCACTATTTCCCCAAGTTTCACCATATTCTGTCCCTGCCCCTCTCCTCCTCTGCTCTGCAGCTTCAGGAAAACAAGTACTGCCACATGACTGGGAACAACCATGCAGTCCCTGCAACTGGGGAGCACAGACCCAGGCAGAGGAACAATGCCACGGCTGAGGCTCTGCTCGGTCCAAGGGCGATTTAAATCCAGAACAGCTGCTGGTGGGCTGAGGAGGACACTGGCAAAGGCCCACAGAACTATGTGTGTCCTTCTCAACCTGCCACCGTCCTCACCTGCTACCTATTTCTGCTTTATCTTGCAGCAAACTCAGCCAGCTGGGGGGAATTTCTGGCTGCCATCCCCCCGGGACAATTCCCACACCCTTCTGCCCAGGAGCAGCACAAACAAATCTGGCTTCTTGCACGGTGTCATCTTGACTACACCAGGAATCAGATCACTTTGTAGCCTTGAACCTTCTGTCTGGTTATTACATGTTCTTTTCATTTCACTTGCTCATTATCCACAACTGTCTGCTCAGAGGAAATGTTGAGAGAAAAATAATCCTGTCACCCCACTTCAGCTGAAGGTAAACAGAACCCTTCAAGAAGTTCAAACAGAAATCATGGTGCCACAGAAAATAGTGAAATTATAGCAACAGCAATTTGGAAAAATATACAAGAATTGTTAGGACTGGAGCACCTACACCACTTGTGCTATTCCCCCGACTGTCACAGGTCCCAAAGGGAAAGTCTCCCTGTGGCACAGCTGCAGAGATGGGAACAGTGCCCACCACCTGCAGCCTGGGGGAGGGACCTGCCCGTGCCATGGAGCAGTGTGTTGTTTCCTACTGTACCCAGAAGCTCTTAATTAATTACAATTTTAATTGAAATCAGAATGAGGACAGGATTGTGACATCTAAGGTGACATAGCCTCTGGTCACCGATTTGCAAGATAATGGAAAATTCCCTCGGGGACATCTTTGTTTCAGCTGGGTTTCTCTCCCCTCAGTATATTAAAACATGACTAATTTGAGAAAAAATGCACCACCCCTTTTTAAATTTGTGCAGGGCCATGGAAACAGACTGCACAAGTCTTCACGCTGTGTCAGCATGCAAGGGTGGCCCTGAGCCCACTGAAACCCAACAGACTGACAGAGACCCACCTGACGTGGTCAGGACAGGGCCTTTCCTGGCACTGTGTTTCTCAGTCACAGAAGCTGATGCTATATGAACACTGAACCCAGAGAGAGACCCAGCAGAGGCCAGCCACTCCCAGGAAAGTCCCACAGCCAGGGCACATCACCCTGAGGAAGGTGGTCAGGAACAAAGCTGCTCATTATCCCGAGCAAGCATATGTTGTTTATGAGAAATGCCAATACCAAGCATTTACATGCACCGGGAATAAAATCTCCAGGAAAACCTCACAGCACAGATTTCTTTTGCACTACAGAAACTGGGAAAATGTGAAAAACAAAGAAAAACTGCAAGCAGTTGCATTAATAATTTGGAAACTGAAGCTGGTTTAGCCGAGCAGCTGCAGACTGGCAGTGGCACCTCCTGGCACGTTGGGACAGTGGTTGATGGGGTATCCAGCTCCTCATATATTTTAGGTTTATTACTATGTATTTGTATTTATCTGCATATGCATACTGTTGTTGTACCTAGGTAAAAGCCCATATGGCAGTCAGGACGCTGACTCATGCAACAGCAAATACATTTATGGAGCAATCTTTCAATGACTGTTTCTGTGATCTTGGCAGCACAGGGACCCTGGCCTCCAATACTGCTCCTAGCAGTACTTTTCCAACTCTCCTTTTCCAGACAACCCAGCCTGCAGGCTTGGCCTCCCAGTGCCTGCAGGCAGCCCTGCCCAGCTGGGCAGCCACCAGGAGCACCCACAGGAAAATGCATCACTCCAGTCACCTTCCCACCATGCTTCCTACAGCCCTCCCTACACTGGGACCTCCAGAACAAACCTCTGCAGCCTCCAGAGCAGCAGCGTTTTGTCCCTGCCTTCGAGGTGCCTGGCAGTGTCCCAGGGACACCTCAACACCAAGGCTCTGCTGACAATCCTGCTTTCAGAGCCAGATGCTGGGGGGGAGGCAAAAGGACCCCACCACCAGACTGCAGCTCTGCAGGGACCAGGGGCACACTGCTGCTGCTGCTGCTGACCTGCACACACCTCTGCTGACCCGCTGTGACCCTCACAGTCAGCCTGCACTGGAGAACTCTGCAGTCCCAGACAACAACCTGGAAAAGCTCTTACCATCCTCATTCCCATCAAAGGGTGGTGACTTGCTGGAGGTGGCTGCCCCCATGGTGTGCTCAGCCCAGGCTCAGCACTTTCCACTCCTCTGGGCTCTGCTCCCACACTCGAAGGCTCTGGGACAGTGCTGCTGTGGGTCAGTCCTGACAGACCTTAGCAATGTCCTGCTGATGCATCCTGGAGAAGGCAGGAAGAAAAAATTCATCATCAATCAGGATGAAGAAATATTTACAGCTTGCAAATGTCTCACTGGAGATTCCCTGCTCTGAAGACAAGAGTGACAGTCAGGGAAAAGCACATTGTAATGGAGCTTACTAGAGAAACCAGTAACACCATAACCTTGTAACTCAGGTAGGACTGCTGCCCACTACAGGAAGGGTAGAAACCAACCAGGAGACCCAAAGATCCAAGGATCTGGATCACGTTTGCTGTATCATCCAGCACATATTTTGTAGCTTCAGGGATGACTAGTTGTAGTGAGGTCAATATCCAAAATAAATGGACATACTGACTTGGCTAGATAAAACCAAAAGGCACTTTTGACTGCTGAGGTCATGTGGAAGGGTAAAAGCTGTGGAAGAAGAAATTTACAGTGTCAAACTTTTGATTTATGCAGTTACACAAGTCTTTCATTTCGGACAAAATCATACCATTCTGATATTTTTAATGAAAAGATTCCATGTAAAATCAAGGTATAGTTTCCACTCAGGTTCTTCAGAATTTTTATTTTGGACATGAGCTATGAACAAAACAGCAAACCGGATTTCTGGCTGGGTGCTGGCTGCAGTGACTGGCTCTCCTCTCCCACTGCAGAGGGACAGGAATTTTCCAATCTCCCCTGACATACATGGGAATACTGAAGCGTAGAACTCTGTGGAGTTTAGTGACACTTGAGAGAGCCTGACTCTCTGTAGGGTACAGCAGCCACTATATTTTTAAAGCATTCACATGCAATGCACATTTATGTGCTTGTTTTTGTTACTGACATCCCTGTAACATACAAGTTTATTCCTTGTTGGAAGTACAAAGCCCTAAAAGAACAAAATGAAGGAGTAACAGTGCAGTAAGATCTGGACTGGGTCCAGCCCAGAGCATTCTCCAGGGCATCTGTATGTTCACTGAACATTTTCTCAGATCTACACTCTGAAAACGCCTACTAACTAACTTCACTTTTTAACTTTAGATTAACAAAATTATGGAACTGAAACAGAAAAGGGAGGAATCATAAGAAAGATGTTGGAAAAAAGAGAATTACTGGGAACTGGGTCTGTCATGGGATACTGTGAGTTACCCCACCAGCACACCCAGCTCCTTCTCTCCAGCTAACCAAAATAAAATCTTAATTTCCCATCTCAGAACTGAAATAAGATCCAGCAATAAAACAAATGAAGCAGCAAATGTTTATGATTCCCATCAGTGCTTCTGAAAGGAACAGATCGAGCCTTCAGTGTCAAACAAAGCCACAGCAGTACCTCTTTTTGAGCTCCAAAACTTACTCTTCAGAGGAAAAATAGACTTTCAGATGCAATAGCCATGAATCAGGTATCCATATCACAGGTTCCCAAGGAAACTTCGTTGCACAGCAGTTTGGAGCTGGATTAGTTTTTGAAAATACGTCAGTACATACAAGCTCTGAGGAAGGAGTGCAGATGCTCCTCAAAGTTAAGCTAGCCTGAGTAATAATTACAAGGATTTGCACCTTTTAAAGTTTAGCCGAGGTATGGTAATGATAAGTCTTTCACTGTTCCACGCTGCAAAGTCACAGAATTATTAAAATAATTACTTTTCATAGCGCCAAGTCTACTACTGCTTCCACGCTCACATCATGCTCAGTCGGATCCTGGTTCCATCAGTAGTGAGGCAGCAGCTCCACTCCGCAGTGCTCCTCATCAGTCACAGCGGGAATTTTACAGCCTTGAAGGCAGCTGCTGGGCAATCCCGGCTCCCAGCCCCGGAGCCGGAGCCCGCAGCACACCCGCACACGGCCGAGCACGCCTTAGTCCCAACAGATGAATGTAAACCCAAAGCAAAACAGAGGAACGCAAACCTGCGTGTTTTGCACTCGCACCGCGAGCGGGATGTGCTCTGAGGGGAACGGGAGCGCAGGGGGCCTGAGGGAAGGGCTGGCGGTCCCCCCGAAGGATGGGCAGCAGCAGCCGCCCCGCTGGAGTCATCCCTGATGGGGACTGCCGAAACCCTGGAAGGGGAGGCTACCTCCAAGGGTTCCCAGACCATTTCTCTCACCAGCTCTACACTACCCGAGCACTGCTCGGGGGGAAGCTGTGGCTCCGCCGAGGGGCTGGGACTGGGCGGTGGCACAGCCCGGAGGGACATCACCCTGACCTTTGGTTCCAGAGGAGCCAACGATGACCCTGAACTGCCCCGCAGCCACAACGGCGTTCGAGAAGGACGAGAGCAGGTGCCCTGAATTTCACCATCAGTGCACTGGGCATCTCCTACAGAGCTATGGGTGTCTTCTGCGGTTCTCCCCGCCGCAGCCGGGCCCCCGGCAGCGCGGCCCCCAGCCCAAGCGCGCTGCGGGCAGCGGCGGAGCTGCCGCCGGCGAGCCCCGCACGTCCCGAGCCGCCGCCAGCAGTAAGGGACCTTGCCCCCCCGCCCAGTCCTGCCACGGGGACAGCGGATCAGACCCCGGTCCGGGGAGCGTAACCGGGCAGGCGCTTACCTGGGGGGAGCGGAGCGCAGGGGCCGCGGCAGCAGCGTGCGGGAGGAGAGCGGCCGGCAGCGG
The DNA here is from genome assembly GCA_013399225.1 of Rhipidura dahli. Lineage (NCBI taxonomy): Eukaryota > Metazoa > Chordata > Aves > Passeriformes > Rhipiduridae > Rhipidura > Rhipidura dahli. The sequence goes on along the minus strand of VXAC01007939.1, from coordinate 1,178,460 downwards.
AGGAGCCCAGGAGCCGGAGCAGCCCCGCCCGCGGGGTCCCGGCCGGGCCCTGCTGGCGGCGGGAGGAGCCTGCGGCACCGCCAGCGACACTCGCGTGGGGCCGCGACACGGACGCGCCGCCGGTGTCCCTGTCCCCGCCCTGCGGCGAGCAACGGCGGTCCCTCTGATGACCCCACCGCCCGAACCCCTGTGCCGCCCCTCGCTGCGGGCTCATCCTTTCTCTTCTACAAGCCTCGTGCCGTGACTTCTTTTGTTTCTGGAAGCGTGATACAGGCTCTGCTTTCCGTGCCCGGCTGCATACACCCCCGCCTCGGGGGACAGGTCACACAGGGGGATCCCGTCGGAGCCCAGCCTCAGTCACTCTGATCTTAGTAAGGCCGAGTGCCGCGGTCGCGCTGCCTCCCCTGCCTGTTCGCATTCCCACTGAAAGGATCCCATAAGAACAGAGACATCTCACTGCCCACTCCATTGTCCATACTCTTCGGACACTGGCTTTTCTCCTCTCATTCCCAGGGCTCTGAGGGAGAGCAGTTTTTGCCCCAGGGCAGACAGCATTTAGAACAATTACCCAATTTTAGCCGTATTCATGTATTACTTGGAGAAGAACCAATAAGCAGAAACACAGCTGGGGCTCCCCTAAAACTATCTGAACCAATTCAGATTGTCTGAAATAGAGACCCATGGGCTGCAGAAGGAGAAAGAGGCTGGATTCCTGCAGAGCAGGGCTGGGCCAGGGGACAGCTGTCCTCAACACCCAGCTCTGAGGCGAGGACCCATACAAGGTGAGCTCTATGTCGGGACACCAGCTCCTGTCCTGGGAGATGACCTGCACAGCCCTACAGCAAAGACGGGGATCCAGCAGTTACCACACAGAACTCAAGTAACAAAGTGGTTTAAAGTAAGCCATCTCTGGAGGGTAGGATAAGGTGTTCATGCTGCAGGGAATGGTTAGTGATTTATCTACAGCTCCAGCATCAGGGGATGCCCAAGACTTCCTTCCCAGCTCAAGGTCAAACTTTACGTTTCAGAGGATCCACCTTCTGCATGTCCTAAACAGCTTTTCCTGAATAGACTAAAATTTGCTGGATTGAGAATCCTTTCTATTTGACCTTTTATATGAGTGATTTAAATGAAGTTTGAAAATTATTACCTTAAGTAACAATGGTAGCACTGTTCTTCAGATTTTATTTCCAACAGAAGCCAGAATCCACGACAAAACCAGTAAAATTAGTGGTATCAGTAGTGGAAATGTTATAAAAGTAGTAGTCCAGAGTTGTTCTCTGGGTCATCTGGAGAGTTTTAGGATCTCTGTATGTTGCAGAAAAAAAATATTAAAGCCTAATTACTAAGTAGGCCAAATAAACAGCAAATGAGAGGACAGAAGGCTCTTCTGCAACAGCTCCTGTGAAACAGCCAACTCTGTTCCCCACTGGGAAATGGGAAAACACCGTTCTGCTTGGTGCAGCAGAGGGATTAATTTTCTGTGGGAAACAGAGACCCTCGTGTCCTAGAGCTGGGGCTTTGGTCTGCTATAGAAAGAGGGCACACTTAGAAAAAAAAAATCAATTGAACATTTCCCCCAGTTTTCTTAAGAAATGGATCTTTTCTACTGAGTCAGCTCAGAAACAGGAGGCATGTCCCAAGTAGGGAAATTTTTTCACTTGTACTAGAAAAAGAAACTCAGGGAAGTGAAGTGGCCTCTCTAAGTCACCCGTCATGCACAACAGCCACCTCCAGCTTTCCTGGCTCGAGAAATGGGATCCGTGGTGGATCTCTGGTGCCTTCTAATGGAGAGGAGGCACGACTGATCCCTTTCTTCCAAGAGGCTCCTGCCACCAACACACACACTCTGCCAGCACATGAGCCCCACCTCTGCCCCAGCCTGGGCATGCCAGGCAAACCCCTGGGTGTGCAAAGGTCAGAGGGGGCAAAGACCCTAATGGCTGCCACTGAATTAAAAAACAATTTTTAAAAGTTTTATTCACTTTTACAATTTTAACTATTTAGCTGACTATACTGTTGGTTCAACTATCAAGCTAATTTTTATCAATGGCTTACAGAAAGAAAGAAGTTTTGCTGTACTTATTCTATGTATTTCCTGGAACCTTAAATCTTAAAAGAAGTGGAATTATACTGAGCAGCCATAACTCAGCTGTAATCTTCCAGTGAACTTTTAACATTATGGCATGCTTGCAATGTGTTAGATTTCAGTACCCATTGCTGGCATCTTCTGTGATTAAAGTGGGGTCACCTTCACACACTTCCCACGGCTCCTACTGAATTAGAACGGTCTTGTATGCTTTGCAGGTAGCTGCCAGTCACAAAGTGTAGGTATTGATACACATATTTAATCGAGCTTAAAACTCATTGCAGCCTGTGCAGATGTATGGACCACTCAGGGCTCCCTCCTGTAGCACGGGCTCTCCCATGATCAGGGATCAAGTTTTTTCTGGATGGGCAAATGTGTCCCTGGTGCCTTATCCCATTCACAGCTTCCCCAGCCGCTGACTCAGCACAGACAATGGCACCTGCACCCCCTCTGATAAATGCTGTGAGGTGGCTGCTTCTGAAAATACCTTGGACAACCTTTTCATAATGCAAACCACGGTGTCCTAGAGCCTGGGACTTTTAAACACAGCGACCCCAGCAAGATTTCTGTAGCGTGTGAGCGCTACAGAACTCAGAGGACACACTGAGGAATGCCTTTTCCTGGCTGCAGGATGTGAAGCACTAGGATTCCTCAGCTAGAGGTCACTAGAATTTAAGGCAGAACAGGACTTTGGAATCTAAAGTGACTCCAGAGAGAGGACATGCTCTGCAGACAGACTACTGGATAAAATATTTTATATATCAATGGTAGCATTAACTGTAGCTTCATACTCCTTCTCCAGTACTGCTCCTGGTAGGTGAATCCACTGGCAATGCAGAGTCCTTGTCCCAGTCTCTGTCACACACTGTCAGAGGAGGCTCTCCACATTCCCTCCTATACCAACGGGTTTCCCTTCACTGCAGCCTTCCTTTCACACTGAGTTTTGCCTCACACATTCTCTTCCTCCGGCTCTACTTACACCTGGAATAAGGAGAGCCTCTTTTCTGACACAGATAGATAAAAAAAAATCCACCTCACTTCACTCAATGTGTTTTCCTTCTTTTGTTACAATGAAAACCACCAAATAGTCATTGCTTTCATTTTTTAAAACCTTTCCATAATATTTACATTGCAAAAAACAACTGGGGAAAAACATAATATGGGAATGAAGTTAAGAAAAATTTTAAGTAAGTTTCTACTGAAACAAATGCTTTATGCATAGCTTTGTGCACAGAAGGCAACAGTGAGTGTATGACAGCTCTCTTCCAGCAAGCTGGGTTGTTAGTGACTAACAACTTCTCTGTGTGTCTCTTTTTTTTGCAGTGAAGTGGAGCTTGTGAGTTAACACCGGTTCATGGAGGTGTCAATAGGTGGCTGGGATGTAAAAGTATTCCTCCCACTCCTTTTCAGTAGTATGTATCATAATCTCTCCCACTGGAACAGGATCCCTGTGTACATCATCCACTCCCATCAGCATTCCAGGCCTGCTGTGTGCACCTCAAACAGATGCTCTCCCACAGCATTTGGACTTGTTCAGGCCCAGGGCTGGATGCAGTACAGACAAAACTAATTAGTATCCACTTGCAGCATTTCTTGAGGCATATTTGATTTTTAAAAGAGTTCTTCAAATTCTTAGAATGAAAAGGCTTTTAGTTTGCATGCTGGCGAGAGAGACCAAGCTTGCAGGCAAGATTTTCCTATACATCAATATCGTAAGACATGTACTTCATTAGTGCACTTCCATCCTGAAAGCAAGAACTGCTGTGCAAAGAGAAAGAACTCCAAAAATTACAGGTGAGGTCTACATGGTCCAGAGAGAAAATTCAGAAATTAAGTTAGCAACAAACCTTAAAAACCACAACAACTTTCTTTAAATCACCCATGTCCAACATATGAAAGGGGAGCTCATTTACTACAGGCTTTTTCCCAGCCTGGTGTTTGTAACAGTGCATTTTTCATGCTCTGGAAGTCTGCGAGTACCAAGGGCTGAGAAACCCTGTCTGCTACCGTCAGCACTTCCAGTGCAAAGCAGGAATAAACCACCCCTGGTGTCAGTGTGAGAACCACAGTGGTGAGGACAGGAACAAATCCTGTCAGAGACTGTTGTGCAAAAAATATATTGAACAGCAATGTTTATGACAGCAAAGATCTGAGACAGAGCCCTGCAAACTGCCTAGATGTTAGACTTACTGTGACTCTTATCAAAGCTTCTGCACAGCTGGCAAGAAGCACCACACACCCTCTGGAAATGTCCATCTCCCCACTGCCTGGATGCAGCATTTAATCCTCACCCTCCCCCTTTTGTATCCTTAAAGCTCCATCTTCCCCTTGTATTTGGCTTGAATAATCAAATAAAGCTCACTCTTGACTTTGTACCTATTATGTATTCCAGATGATTACATTGCTTTTAATAGATACCTCTATTAATGTACAAAAACCTAAATAAAATCTGACAGAAATCTCACATTCGGTTAGGCTACAGCACAGTCTATATAGCTTGGTCATATCCCCTACTGGACCTTATCTTCCAACCCCCTGTTTTCCTTTTCTTTTGTATGGAAATAACAAGTCTGAGTCTCCATGGCATGACCCCAGACTGACCCCAGTATCACACCTGCCGACTGTGAAATACACATTTCCTGTTTCAGCTTTGACCTGTGTGTAGAACAGGTGAGATGACATTTACTGTTCCTCATGGCTCCATTTTCCTGCTTTCTTCATGCCTGGAAATGCTTTGAGATGAAATGTGTGCTAGGATGAAAGGAAGCAAGTTGTACTTTGAGGCAGTGGATTTTTTGTGGAACAGTGAAAACCGTGTTACAGAAAGGGAAATTTTGCTGACCTGTCAAGAAAACAAGGAGTAGTGGTAGATGAAATCCTAATTTCTCTCAGAGAGTCTTAACACAGAGCATTGCTGCAACAGCAAACACAGTTGAAAGCACTACAGCTTAATAATATGCCTTGCAATATAAATGTCTGTAATAATCTTTTAAAGCAGCTATAAGGCACTTGTGATTGCAGGCAGATTTTGATGGAAGTGTTATAATGCATTGTAAAGCAGCTCCATGCTTCTTGGCTTCATTGCCAAGCAGTTCACAACTACACTGACCACAAATGGGGAAAAAATTTCTTGTGGCAGTAGTAGTTCTTTTTTCCCGTTTCACTCCCTCTTTAACAGTGCTGGAAATGACTGGGAGCATTAGTATTCTGATGGAGAGAGGCTGTGACAAAGACCATGACTACAGGGCCTCCTGACTGCTGTGCTGCTGCCAGTGATGTGGAGGGGACTGACTCCGACGGCTCCAGTTCCCAACAGCTCTGCCATGGCACAGAGGGAACAGACGGGTGATTCATAACGCAGCCACGATGCTCTCAGCTTTGCAGTGTTAGCTTTCCACTTTGCATGGGAGTATGACACCAGGTGAGTAGATATTTATCTTCATGCAGCAATTACACATTGTATGTGCATGATGAGCCATGTACCAATGTGATTGTATCTTATTTCTGAATGCTTTCCTGGCAGGATTTGGAAGCCTCATGCAGGATGTGCTGTGGTGCTTCAGTCAAGTAAAAGGAACTACAGATACTGGGGTGACAGAAGGTAAGTTTATTTTTCCTTTTGTTGCTGTGACCAACAGCACTTGTCACATATATCTTGCCTAGGTGGTGTGCAGGGAGGTCATTTGTGGGCTGTTGGGAGCCGCTGGTTTGCATTGGTATGAGAATGCACATGTGTAGAGGTAACAATGTATGTACGTACACATGAATTGAGTCATAAATGGAATATTACAGATGCCTCACCTTCATCAGAAGTTTATCCACAACTTGCTACTATTATGCTAGTCTTTATGACACATTTTTGACCTTTGGAACTTTTGGTAGCATCCAAGCATCCTGAACTTGCACAATGTGGTTTCTATAGTGATTAGGAAGCATACAGTTGTGTATGGTCAGGTGAAAAGAGATGTTACTGTTATTACAATGCTCTGCATCTTTGAATGAAGTAGAGCCTACCTCCTTCAGCAGAATGGACTGTCATTCTGGCTTTCAAATGATGCTTCAAATGTTGCCAACAATAATTCTGCATTAATTTTGTGATAATTGTGTGCTCTTATCCACACACAAGCCACACAAACAGACCTACATAAACCACCTCATTTTGTTCTTTTCTTGTTTATTGCTTCATTTAACTTGGAGAATGGTGTCACAGTCCATGGTACTTGTCCTGATAAAACCAGGGGTGTAATGGATCCTTTAACTAAAGCAACTGTGTGGATGAATGAGCTCCCTTGTGCATAGATGGGAGGCCTGGGACATCTTTCAGCTGCTCAAACAATGATTCCAGTGTTAAATGTGAAGTACATGATGTTGCTGGCTGCTATTGTCGTATCACAGCGCCCTGAACTACATTTCAGTACCGCCAAAAGGAAACAAGTTTAGAGATCTGCCTTATTCTGATATACTGATTATTAGCAGTCTGCAGTAGAAAATGAATTAGCACGAACGGAAGAGGTGAAATCTCCTCGAGGCTGGTGCGGTGCAGGGCTGGCTCGCTCGGCTCCGGGCGTGCGGCAGTTTCGGGACACGCGTCCGTCCCCTCGGCCCTGCTGCTCCCGGGATGCGCTCCCGGTGCGNATCGGTCGGTGTCTTAGCTCGGTCCGGCGCGGAAGATGAAATGCTTCTCGCGGTACCTCCCGTACCTCTTCCGTCCGCACGGCGCACTCCGCTCCGCCAGCTGCCACGCGGAAGGTACGCGGGACGCGGGGGGCGCGGGGCCGCGGGCGGGGGACCGGCGGACACAGCCGGTGCCTCCCTTGCACTGGCGGGGCCGCCGGTAAACGCCGAGCCGCGGGAGCTGCGGTGATAGTGCTGCGTGGCTCCAGGTGTGTGTAGCTCGTAGATGTGGCCTTAAATGCATCCGGATATTCCCGAGGAAATGAGACAATCCTGCCGTGCTCTGCCCGCCTCCGGTCACCCGACCGCTCTCCCGCCGTCAGCAGAGCGTGTTTCCAGGTCTTGGCGAAACAGCTCTGCAGCAGTTTGGGAAAAAGGAAATGTTCTCAGCAGTGTTTCAACTTCGCATTTCCAGGGTGGGAGTGCAAAGTAGTGCGACTGTGTTTGCCGAGACTTCCGTGGGACTCTCGCAGCGGAGAGCCCATTCTTGCGGATTCATGCCCGTGTGACGAGGGGCGGGAGCTGTCGGACCGGTCTACGGGTCATCCGCAGGCACCAAACAGCTCCATGGGATTTACATTCCCGGCACTGCCGCTCCACGTGTGGAACCACAGCGGTTTTCCTCATTTGCCCCGAACAAAATCAGTTAATGAGGAAAACCAGCACCCTGTCACCCAGTTTTCTGCACACCCATCAGTCTGGGTACATGACTGAATTACCAACCTGATCCAAGAGGAAAATCCAGGCAAACGCTGAAGGGATGCTTAGTTGCTGAGGATGTGGAGCGGAAGGGGCAAGCAAGGAGCACTTGGCAGTAGGTGATGACACTCCAGGTTAAGTTGCTACAGCCACTCAGGCTGCTGTAGTTCAATCCAAGCACACAGTACAGACTTTTTTGTTTTAAAGTTTCTCTGAAGTTCTAGGCAGATAAAATTATCCAATTAGATAACAGGCTCTGAAGTACTTTCTTTGAGAATTTTTTTTTTGAAATTTTCTTTTGTTTTCATGTTGACTTTGTCCAAAGGCACAGTCCCTTAAGACATCCTGAACAAGTCACTTCTGGATTATTGTACGGGAACAAGTAACTCAGTGGAGAAGCACACCTCTGTGCTGTTTTAAGGGAGGTCATATGACAGGTCTGACAAAAAAAAGAGTTAAAAAAAAAGTCACACAGGTGCGCTATGCATTCTTCTCCATAGCAAACAATATAGAAAGAATGAAACTTGAGCAGCACTCTTTCTTAGACCCATGATTAGATGCATATAATAAACTTGGGGTAAAACTGAGGTCTGGAGAGTTTAAAGGACCCTGTTCCACCCTAACTCATTAGCAAAACCAAGAAGAGAAGGTGAGAGCTACCTCCTGACTAAAAAAGCAGTTTAATAAATAGCTTTCAACAACCCAGTGGGGTAAATAATACGTATTTGGCAAAGAATGTTTCTTTCAAGGCCTCTGAAGAATGGCTGGCACCGTGCCGAGGCTCTGCCGGGGCTGCAGCTGCCGAGACACAGGGCAGGGACTGTCCGCAGCGAGGGTGAGCACTGGCCCGCGGTGCCGCCTGGGGACACGAAGTCCTTGTCCTCACCTCCAGCATCCCCCGAGAGAGGGCACAGCCTCCGGAGTGGTCCCAAGGAGCGCTGGGACGAGGGTGGCCGTCGGCTTGGTGCCGCCCTGGTGCCCGCTGCTGCCGCCCGGCCGGGAGCACGGGGAGAGCTCGCCTGGCAGAGGGAGTTTGGCTGGCCGCGGGCAGCTCTCCTCCTGCCAGCAGTCCGGGTCTGTCCTGTAGCAGTTGAAACAGAAAGAGAATTCATATTTCATCTTCAGAAATTACATGAGCTTCCAATTTACACACTGAATGGCACAGAGGAATTCTAATCCCTGCTGCTTGATAAGTCACAGCAACTCCTCCATCATCTTTTGAGTAGCTCTGTGTGTTTTGCTGTTTGGAAGTTATGATAATTTCCAGAATATTTGTATAATAGTACCCTGGCTCACAAACGCTCCAAAGAGTGGAGCAGTGCTTGTGTTTCAGTAGCCCTGAGGTAACTCTCTGTTTGTTTTCTCTGAAGCCTTTTACAATCTTCTGGTTTTCCGCATCTCTCAGTTTGCGTCCAGGCTCTGAACCAGCATTTTAGGAGGTTCCAGTGGAGGTGACATGAAGGCCAGGATGCTCAGTCACTTATGTTAGAGCTGATACTAAAGCTTAGCTCAAAGGTGCTCTTAAACTAGAGGGTTAGCTTTGTAGGGATCTTTAAGATGAAAGCTCAGCCAGAGGCACCTTAAAACTAAGCTCTTTACCTTAGGGGCACCTCTAGGCTAAGCTTTTGGCCTTTGAAATATTTTTGAGTGATGCACGTAAAAAGTAATAATTATTTCCTCATATGCTCCAGACAGCAGATTCCTCCATGGCTAACCCAGAAAGTGTTGTTAAGTTCACAGCAGTCCTAATTTTACAGGATGGTGTGTAAATTTGAGGTACAGTACGATTGCAAAAGTATGCAAATATGGTTTGATGTAATTAATAGTCTATAATTACATGAAGAGAGGCCATTAGTGTCAGGCTGATGGAGGAGAACACTGAGTTAAGATTGAGCTTTCTACAATAACTGCATCTCCTGATTTAGCTGTTCTGCAGTTTCTCATTCCGAATGCCACAGCAGCCTTTGCTTTTGAGTGAAGAACATCAGACTGGCTCTAATTTCTGGTCTTATTTATCAGGACATGCATCATGTGCAAGAGTCCAGCTGCCTGGTTTTAAACAAATTAACGTTCATGTTCCCCTGTGACCCTTCTGAGTGAGAGAGTAAGCATTGCCGGGGGCACTGTTGGGTGTACCCCTGGGGTGGGCAGTGGGCAAGGCCACAGGACTTGTGTGGAGAACATGGGGCTGTTTTTGATCAGACTTTGGGGGTGATCAGCCGGAATCAAAGTGCTCTGTGGGCTGGTTCGTGGGACCATACATCACGGGTGGGGTAAACTGCGACCAGTCTGTCCTTTTAGGTTTTACTCTTGAGCAATACTCTTTTTGCTGGTTGGCCAAGAAAGGGAAAATTCCTGACCACAGAGTTCATTATGGAGAGTAGAGCTGCGTATAGAGAAGGAGGTGATTCTGCTGAGTTTGGAGCCTTGAAGGTTTTCATTAAATGAAGTTGAAATGGTGGCTCTTGATTAGCTCTGCCAGGAGTGGGTCATGAGAGATGCTTGTGGTTTGCTTAAATAACTCCTTGAAGGCATCCTGTGTGGTGTGTGCGGAAACTTTGTCTCCAGGCCTCGAAGCCGCAGATTTTATCTTAAAAACACAAACGAGAGGAGGCAAACTCCACCTGCGGGGAAATGTCCCTGCTGGAAAGGGCAGGGACTCAAAGTTCTGCTCAAAGATACGCCGGGAACAACCTGCTTCAGACCACGCCCGCCGGCCCCGCCGCGGGTGCGCTCCCGCCGGTTACCGGGCGGCGGCGGTGCCGGTGCCGCTGAGGGCCCCGGTGCCGGGGAGCGCGGCGGGGGGGTCCGGGGGCTGGGAGCACCGGCCGCTCGGGCTCTGTCCTCTCGCCTCCCTCCGACCCGACATCGCTCCGGGGGATGCTCGGAGCGGNAATGTCGCTGAGGGATTTTTTTTTAATCAAAAATACTTTCAGTTGAGAATGCTCCGTTCTGGCGTTGGAGGATTTTGAAAGTTATTTTTCTTCTCCCCCGGTTTCTGCCGGGATGCTGCTCCCCACACCTCTCCCGCGCCGATCCAATTCCTGTGTGACCATCGACCTCCACAGGCTACTTGGAGCTCAGACTTCCTTCAATTTTCCATGTCGAACGGCTCCAACCAAAGCATAAGCCGAATTATAAGCACATTTCCAATATATCTCTGGAGATATTTCCATTCTGTGACTGTATTTTCCTCACTACAGATGGGTTCAGCTGTAGCTTCCCAGCGTTCCCCTACTGTCTATATTTAGTTAGTGCTTAAATCAGCACAAAGGTGCCTTCTGTCATCCCTCCCACTCGGAAGGGACCTGCTGGAGGTTGCAGGGAAATGCTTCAGAGTGAGAGGGAAGAGCAGCTGGCGGGGGCTGAGCTTCAGAGCAGATCTCGGGCTGTAGCTGCCTTTAAGTGGAGTTATTTTAAGCGCTTTTGGGGAAGGCTGGATGGTGAGTGTGGTGTGGTCAGGATGACCTACCAATAAGAAAAATCAGGGAAATTGTCTCTATTTGTTGTCCCTGCCACAGGCAGCTTTGTGTATCGGTGGAATTGCTGAAACCATTCTCCCCAGCATCACTGGCTGCCTTTGACACGGCCACAGGCATAATTCAGTGTCTCTGATCAGACCCAGAGATGTGTTCAGCTGCTATACTGGCTCGGTTGACCAGATGGGGAATATCCAGTGACAGCCAGCAGTCCCTTGGGTTTTGGGTGCCATCTCTAGCAAACCCACCCAGAAATGTCACCGGTCACCACAGGAAGGGTCACAAGGCCAGACATGGGACTCAATGAAAACATAAAAAATCCCAGTAGTTTGAGATTTAACCTTGTTTTCTCTGCAGGCAGCTTTACAGAACAAAATCACCAAAAAGGTCTCAGAAATCCCTTACACATGTTGATGTTGTGGTGGAGCTGTGCAGGTGTAATTGCTGTACATGAGACGCTGCTCTTACTGTGAACTCCTTGTGTTACACCAGTCACCCAACAAACCGTGTTTGATACTACACTCTAAATAATTTTCTGACATGGATTATAAAAGAAAACCAGGCTGTCAGAGGCTGATCTGGCTATATTTGGGAAATAAACACACTTGCAGCTTTGTAAAGCCATATGGTGGATTTATTCACAATCAGCAGTTCCTTTCAAATGCAAGTTCGTGTCATTTTATAATACATTTTCCAGTGTTCAGCTCAGCACTCTGTTTTCTCTATTTCCTCTTCCAGCGTGTGATCTGGGAGCGATCAGCTGGCCATGGCCTGGGCCACCTCTTGTCTCTGCAATGCACATTCAGCAGTATAATTAAGCACTTACATTAGTGAGTTCTTACCAGCTCCTGTGGACCTCATCAGCAGTTTTTGTCCCTGCATGTTTCCAGTGCTGCTGGCTGCTATTTTCCTTTCTGTGCAGTGTTGCACAACAGTGCAACTTCTGGCTTGGTTTCTTCTGGAAATAGGGCTGTAAGACCCTGCATGGAGTGCGTGTCCGCGTGGCCATCAGACCTGCTCTCCTCCACTGCTTCAGGACTTGCTTGGCCAGCTCCATCTCTGGGCTTGGGCATCTCAGAGGTATGAGTGCTCACGCAGAAGAAGTGCTTGTGCTCATTAAAAAGAGGCCTTTGAACAGTGTATTTCACATGATGTCACACATTTTATCAACTCCCTCTGCCACTCAGCAGCACCACACACGGCACTGCCACAGCTCCATGGCCTCCCCAGACTCACACTGAAAATTCATCAATGTGAATTTTATGGCTGTTCAGTTTCGACACCACGGAGAGCGACATCAAGCACAGCAAACCTGCAGTGTCTTTCCTCTCAAGGACAACTACCCTTGAGAAATTACAAAGCTGGCACAAAAAGGAGGAGAAGATTTCAGGGCAGCCCAAGCAGCAGGGGAATGTAATTCTGCAGGCACTGCCTTTGCTGTGCACCTGTGCATGTGCTCGCAGCCAGGACACAGAGCCCTCAGATGGGGAACTGCCTGCCCTGGGGAAGGCACAGGATGCCCCCGGGCGCACACAGCAGCCCTGGGCAGCTCCTGCTCACCCCACACAGGGCCAAGTCCTGTTTCTTGCTCTGCACCAGGTGTCCTCGGGCCTGAACCCACTCGTGCACCAGGAATTCTCATTGCCATCCTTCATCTCCTGAAAATGAGCACCTCTCAGCAGCTCTTGAGTTTCTCCTCCCACAAGCTGCAGGGCTCCAGATCTTCAGGCTGGGAGCCCTCCTGGAGTCCCCACAGGGCCCCATCCAGGTGGATATTGTTCCATTCTCATCTTCGGGGGAGTAGTTTTCTGTTTTAGGAAGTAATTTGTTTTTAAAGGACAATAAAATCTTAATGATCACATCATCACATTTCAATGTAGGTTTCTAAGCCTAGTGTCATACTGACCTCATTGCTGATGTTGTTATCTGTAATTCAGAAAAAGGCCTAGGGAAAGGCATCTGTGTGTGTGTGTTTGTGTGTGCTGGAGCCCATGTGCTGCTGCTTGATTCATGGCTGGGTCGGGGCTATTAGATTTCCTTCCCCCAGGCATTTTATAATCTGTTTAACATAACACAGTCATTTGTCTTGTTTGCTGACTGCTTAACAGATGGATATGTGATTTTTGTAATTGCTATATGAACGTTAATAAGACATGATATCTTTTATTAATTAACAGTTTTCCAGGTTTATTTTTCCAAATGACATGAGGTAGATTATATGTAAATATTAGTGACATACAAATATTAGTTTTACAGCATTGGCATTCTGAGAAGTCAGGCATACTTTTAAGGCTCCCCATGGTGTCTCTTGTTTTTCTTTTTCCCCTCCCCTAAGCTGTACTTCATGAAGATTCTTTGGTAGCACAGTTGGGTTTATGTTTCGTTAAAGGTTGGTTCCACCTTAGTGTAAGGAAAGCCTAGACCTGGCTAATGTCCCAGGCCATCCTCTGTATTTATCCTGCCAGTGCAGCATTCTCCCAGCCCATTTCTATCCTTGTATGATACTATCATCCCATCCTTCCTGCTGGAGATCTCCAGAAGTGGGAATCAGTATAAACAAGTATGAAGACTGCACGCTACACAGAAGAGGAATCTCCTCTCACCACGGCCACAGCCGTTCCTGGGAGCTCTCCCAGCTTCACGGCTGAAGAAGAGGAGCCTGCAGAAGGGAGGTCAGCTCTCCTGGGAAGTGGTGGGAGGCTGGCAGTGCCAGGCAGGGCTCCCCAAAGCCACCCCCGGCTCTCTCATCACAGGCACTTCAAAAAGGAGGTATATTTTTGTTTTGTGACAAAGCAGCCCCTTTGTTACCTGGGAGGGGGCCAGCAGGTCCCAGGGCCCTCCCAGGGATGGGGACCCTGGCCAGCCCCGGTGCCACCTTTCCCAAGCTGCCGTGTTTTGCTGGAGGCACCCGGAGTACCCTTGGGGGAGGAGGCACAGCCCCAGGAGCGATGGGTCACACTGGAATGCTGAATTTCAGGTGTTCGAAGAGAATGAATGACTGACCTGGGGTGAGCTGGAGGGCAGGGCAGGGCAGGGCAGGGCAGGCAGAGCTGTAGCCAAAGGGCTGGAGCTGCTGCCGTTGGCCGCTCCCTGTTTGTGGCTCTGAGTCACGGAGGAGGAGTGTAACTGAGTGGATTTAGGACCCTGTGCACACAAGAAATGTTGAACAGGATCAGTGTAACACTCCCTGACCCTCTGTCAATGCTTATGAGCTTCGAACACAAACTCAGTTTAAGCTGAAATGTTCCCTTCTTGGGGGCTTTGTTTTGTGGGACAATCTGGTATAATGTCTTGTATCATGTCATAATGACGAGTGTGGCTGTGAGTGGAGAGCAGTGCAGCCTCACCGTGCCAGCCTCCAGCCCGGGCTGCAGCCCCCAGTGCTCCCCAGGCCTTCGCTCATGTTGGCTGTTGCTCTGTGAAGTTCCACCAAAACCTGACAAATTCCCGTCAGTGTGGAAACAGTTGGCGAGTTGCTTGGTCCTGACAGGCTCTCTTGGTTCCCCAGCTCTTAGCATTGCAGCAGCAGCTGTATTTTGCTGTACCCCATTTTGCACTTCCCACCAGGGTGATTTTGGGTCACCATCCATCCTTCTGACAGTTGTGGAACTTCAGGTAATCCCTGCGCAGGTCGGGAGTGCTGCTCTGGCAGACACACAGTTTCTTTTTCTTTGGGGAGTGAACTCTGACTGATTAGCCTTTGTGCTTTGCGTTTTGCGAGGCTGGCCAGGCTACATCTGTGTGTGCGTCACTCTGCTGCTGCTGGTGACATCTGAGGACGAGCAGAATGATTTTTATAAGGTAGTAGTCCCACCCTCAAGTTCCCAGTGCTCTGAAACTTACTGTGTTTGTGTTGTAAGACATGGGCAACCCTATTTTAATGTATACCATGATTTCATTACTTTTTGATGTGGGACATATTCAATTACCTGAAGGCTGTGAAGTAATTGCAGTTTAGGAAATACAATTCACAGTGACCTGGATGTGTTGACATTTCATTGGTGAACATTCTTTCAAATAAAATCCACCTTTGAGGCCATATAAAATTTTGCATATTAATTGCTAATTTAACAGAATAAATGCTAAATTGTCATTCTTGCACATAATATCCCGAGATACGTGGGGAAGCATCTGAGTGTCCATGTAAATGTATTACATGACAAAGTTCACTTTTTCAGTACTCAGACTGATGCCTGTTTCTCTTTTGTTGCTTCTTCTGACCATCAGCTGATGGATTAACAGTTTGTAAATTGTTGATTGTTTAACAGTTTTAAAGGTTACGGGGTTTTCTTGTTTGTTTTTTAATTACTGTGGTGTGTGATTGCCATCTTTGCTCTGTGGAATTGGTTTTTGCCTTTGTCCTAGTGACTGACATTTTTAAAGCAGTGGAGCTGCAGCGTGGGGAAGGCAGGTCCCACTCACCCTGCCCAGCCCTGGCACCTGTGGAGGGCCTGGCCCATGCAGGCTGCAGGTCGTGAGCAGGGGCTGAGGTGTGCAGCCAGCTGATGGCAAGCAGTTGTATCTGTTCCACTCAAATGCTCCCTCCCGTAGGGTGACCTAACCTGATTAAAAACATTTTGAGAGCTGTATTTGCATATGAAATAGTCAAATTAACACAGTGATTTTTGTCCCCAACCAAAAATAAATCAACAGGAAAATCCAAGAAACAAAATATTGCCTTTATTTTTTCATTCTGTGCTTACTAGATTTAGTAATTCAGCCTGAGACTTGCTCTCATGGTTCTCTCATGAGCAATGTCCCACTGTCCTCTTGCATCCTCTTTAACGCCCATATCGCCTTTTGCATCAGCAGCCTGTGAGCCCTTCAGGGCAGCGAGCTGCTGTGTGTGACGTGGTGCCTGTAGCTGGGCTGTGTGCCCTGTGTCCAGTGCTCCCAGGACACCTGCAGCCGTGCCCTGAAATGTGTTTCACTCCCAGAGACCCAATCCATGCCTGTCAGTTCTGGCCTTACACTGTCACCTGTGGCGGAGTTTGTCACTCCAGGTAAAAGCCAAACCCAGAGGAGCAGACAAAACACCAAAACACCTGGACAGGCCTCACCTGCAGCATGGCTCAGAATAGCTGTTGTCAAGTGAAAACTTATTCCTTATGATAGACTGTGCTACGCTGGTTCAGATGCTCCAATGCTGTAGCATGTGGCCTTAATCTTCAGAAGTGGTAAATCCTATTTACTGTGTAAGTATTTAAGCTAATTATATCTCTGATGTGAGGAACATGTGACAAACTGTTCATACTGTATCCTTTAAAAGACATTGATGTCTCAGACCCCCCTGAAATTTTCTGTGCCTCATTCCATTCTTGGGGTGTTGTATGTGTTCTGCAGTGTATTTAGCAATAGTATAATTTAGTAATAATGTAGAGGAAATAAGTGTGTTAAGGCTGGATGGTCTGTAGAGTAAGAAATAACTCATGGCAAGTTTTTCCAGGAAGCTCCCTGTTTGTGTTGCTGCTGCACAGTTGCATTGCATTGCTGCCGTGAGGCTGTTGCCATAGGAGAGGTCTGATGAACAGGAAGATGTCTGGGCCTGTCTTCTGCCTTTTCTAAAGCTTGGCATTAAATGCTTAGGAGGGAAGGATTGCATCTGAAGAATGCAGGAGAGGAAGCCCTTGGGGAGCAGCTGTTCCCCGAGCCGGGCTGGGTGTGAGGCAGCCCTCGTTAGCGGCGCACTGTTAATCATGTACAGCTTGTACCAGCACCTGTAACGGCAGGGGTCAAGGCCAAATAGATCAATTTATCATTTGACCTTTGGGAGGCAGAAGTCTTCACCTACTTTGCATTCAATGAACTGATTCTTCCCTTTTCTGCCCCGAGGTCCTGACTCTTGTTCTCCATCATTTGGGAAGAAGAGGGCTGCAGCTTGCCCTCTGCATGCAACCTGGCTTCTCGATTTTCTTGATCTTGGTTTAATCTGGTAAATGATTGGCCTTCCTCAAGTCATGCTAATTAAGGTTCATATGATTGGGACTTCATCACAAATATGGGTTATGGCTTCCCCAGGTTGCTTACATGACTTACAGGAGAAAACATGAAAAACAAATTGACTTAGTGCAGTGCAATCACAGTCAGCTCTTGCTGTGCTGCAGGAGCCCAAAGGTAGGGCTCCAGAGCACAGCGAGGGGTGCACAGGGGCTCAGTGAGGATATTAACATGTGGTGAGGGGTGTAGACATTCCCTGGGGACCATGCAGCAGCCCAGCACACTGTCTGCAGGTACAGGGGATGGTCCTGCACGAGGTGTTGACCATGAGGGTGTTCATCCAGAGAGGGTTCACCCTCCAGGCATGTCCCTTCATGGCTGGATGGGAATGGTCTTTGCTGGCTGGTGCAAGCTGGTGCCCTTCCTGAGCCTTGCCCAGGTTTCCTAGGCTGGAAGAGAGGAGCATCAGTCTCTCTGGGTGCTCAGCTCTACTGCTGGCACAGTATGAACTGCCTGTGAAGGACTCAGTTGTCTGTGGTCCTCTGGAGAACAGGATCCCTGACCTGGTGTTGGTCCATAGTTCGGTAAGTCTACAAAGCTGAGATGCTGCAGAGTGAGAGCATGCCCTGCTTCCAGGGAGCAGTTCCCTGTCCCACCCTGGAACAGGGGGATGTTCCACCCACAGGAAGGCACAAAGAGGGGGTAGCAGCATCTGCCCGCAGCTTCAGGTCGCTGTGCTGCTCCCAGACCTGTGGCAGGCAGAGCACAGGACTGTGGGGCCATCACTGCCAGTCCTGTCCCCTGTGCCACGGGCAAGTGCTGTCACCAGTGCTGACCTCGGGCACTGTCCAACGAGCTGGTGCCCCACTGAGGGCACTGAGCTAACCATCAGCTAACCAACAGAAATAATTCTTACAAGTTTAAAAGGTATTTTGTTATCTATACTTAATGGCTGAAAGATTAGGGTATTGTTCTAACCCAAAGCAGTAATTAGGAAAATAGATTTACCGCTCATGGATGGGAGGCTAAAGTGAATGCTGTGAAGGAAGTTCTGTGCTGAGCATAAAATTGGAAGTTTGATTCAATTTTTCTTCACACGCTGTTTAGATCCCACAGAAACCTGAGCGTGGAACTCTTCAGCCTCTCTAATTGAAGCAAAAATCACTGGAGTGGAAAGTGTCCTGGCTCTTCAGGAGATGTCAAAGTACAGAACATGGCAGACACCTGGGGGTTTGGGAAACAGTGACAGCTACAAGCCGACCTTTGGCAAATTTAATCTGCAAATGGATTCCTGCTTAGGACAGCTAATGCTTTTAGTTATTGTAAAGACTTGTTCCTGGATTTTAAAAAGCTGAGAATAAATGGATTTCATGATGCAGCTCCTATATGTGTTGCATAACAAACAGGTGGCTTCTGGATGTGTTTAAATAATACAGTGTGTTGAAAAACTTTGCAGGACTTAATGAATGCATAAGTATAATTCATGCACAATGGGGGAATAATTTTTGCTACTTAAAAAGCGAGAAGGGACTTGGCACTTGTTAAAATGAAAATACACTGAAGACAATGTATACTGAAAAGGAAAGGAAGGAAGTCACTGGTTGTGTTTATGGTATTCATGGGCATTGCAGGGGCTCAAAATCTATCTTTATTTTTTTTGTCTGAAGCTGCTCTTGCATCTTACAGGACACCTGCAGGTGAATGTAGCTTGTAGACAGAGGGAACCCAATTCCTGGGTTGTGGTGCGGTTTTTATCTTTCTTTTCCATCTCTCTTTTCCTGCGGGAGGTCCACGCCCTTCCCTCGGGAGACAGGAGACCACAGACAGAGGTGTCAGCTGAGCTGCCCAGAGCCAGCAGCAGTTCCAAGTCCTGTGGTGTGTTGGGGTCTGGTTCCCTGTGCTGTCGCATGCATGAGGAGCTGCCAGCAGCACAAAAATTATTCCTAAAGCACGATGTTAGTGCTGTGGCTCTCTTTGGCCTGCAGGAGAGCTTTGGTCAGCGTATCTCTGCACTGTGCCACTAAGCCATGGCCAGGTCCTGTGCCTTTTCACAGGGACTGAATTCAGACTAACCTGTGACTCTTACCCACTGCAGCTAAGAGCAACCTCAGCCTCAAATACAATGTGTTTTCTTGACTTAAACATGTGCCTGGTGATTAGAGCAAGTAACTCACATACCAGGATAATTCAGTGAAGGCTTGAGCATGGAGACTACAGGCTTATGCCTGTCTGATGAATGCTTCTGGCTTGTCACATCAGTAATCCCTGTATTAATGAGTGACCTGGGATGTGATGTGGTTGACTGACAAATCCTGAAGTTATATATGCATAGGAGAAAGTGCTGGAGTTCTCCAAGGTGCAGTTTTACAATGTCTTTTATCAGCCTCTACATGACAGTGTGTCAGAAAACATCCTGGGGAGGCAGGCAGCTGTGGGCCTGGGAATTCACCTTTCCTCGTAAGGTCACAGTGGGTAGAACAAGCTTTCCATCTCTCTTGCCCCTGATCTGAGAGTATCTGCACACTCCTCCAAACGGCGTGCAGTGGTGTGGGGGGTGTGGAACGTGCTGTCCAAAAGATGTACACACTGGATGCAATGGAGTCCTCAAGCCTTCTTGCTCACAGGTGCTCTCTCCCATGCTTCCCCTAGAGTAAGCAGCCCCCAAGCAGGCAGTGAACCTCAGCTAATAGTAATAATAATAATAATGATATTATTATTATTATTATTAATATTATTATTATTAATATTATTATTATTATTATTATACTACAGGCTGTAAAATCTTGCACCTTCCCAATGAGATTTTAATTATGATACTGCAGTTGGGAGAGGAAATTAAGCTGCAGTGTACCACTGTATTTTCAGTGTTATCCACCATCTTTGTCCATTCCCTCTGCATCCTCCTGTTCCAGTAACAATTACACTCCCTGTTGATGTGGCCCTGGACTGTCAAGCAGCTCCTGTGCCATGGCAGGCCGAGCTCTGCAGTTCCTGCAGCTGGCCCCAGTCCCAGGGCGTGGGGGTCTCTAGGGGTGCTGGGTGGGTGGGCACCCAGCATAAAGGTGCTGCGGTGCGGTGCCCACGTGGGCCAGTTCCCCGCCTGGCCCCAGCCAGTGCCCAGCACCGATGATATTCTTGTCCAGAGTGAACCACAGCAGTGCCAAGGAGGGTCTTGACAGCAGCGTGGAGCAGTGGGGTGCTGTGGGGTGCAGGTCCAGGTCAAACCCCAGGCTGTGTCCATGCATCTGTTTCCCTTCAGCAGCTGTCGGAGCAGTGGAGAGTGGGGGTCAGAGGGGACACTGCGGGAGAGTGGGGAGTAGTGCCTGTCCTCTCACTGCTGCCCCATGTGCACATTGCTGCCTGGCTGGGGGTGTCTTGTGCCCTGACACTGTGGTTGGGTTTTACTTCCAACTTCAGGTGCTGGAGCTGAGGGAACTTGCCCCGTTTTCCTTCCATGTCTGCCAGTGACTCAGCCAGTGTCAAGGCTTCTTCTTGGACTCTACCAAGACACAACACCCTTCCAAGTGGGCAGTTGCTTCCCTTTGGTGGGCACCAGATGATGAGTCCAGAATACAGCCTGTTCTACCAGATGTGCCCTGAACAGGAAAGCCCTCCCCTCGTAGCCCTTGTGTTCATTCTCTTCTCTGGATGCCACCAATGCCCCCATCCACATCGACCTTTATAGTCATAAATCACTGAGAATTCCTACCCCCTTCCAAAGGCAAGACGGGGAGAGCCTGGGCCAGCTGCCCGTGAGCACACACGTCTGTAGCATGGCCACCTGCATGGCCCGTACTGCATCCCCCGTCCCGGGACACCCAGCGTTCACATGCTGTGGCTCTGCCAAAAAGGGGTCTGATGTCAGCCCTCGGCTGGGATCTTGTGTTTGGGGCAGGCAGGTCAGGGAGCAGCCCGTCTGCCTGAAGGCTGCAGGAGCCTCCCCAGGGACAGGGGCGTCCACCACAGGCAGCGGCGCCCCGGGGCCCCGGGCAGGCAGGAGCATCCCCGGGCAGGCAGGAGCATCTCCGGGCAGGAGCATCCCCGGGCAGGAGCGTCCCTGGGGCAGGTGCGCCCTAGGGGCCGGGGCCGGGGCTGGGGCTGGGGCCGGGGCTGCGCCGCGCTCCGCCCGCCCGCGCGGTGCCGGTCGGTGCC
>VXAC01007939.1:1120508-1157390 GCA_013399225.1 Rhipidura dahli | reverse complement strand
GCCCCGCAGCGGCCCCGGCCCCCCGCCCGCATCGCTCCGCGCCCTCCCCCGTGGCTCTGTGCGCCCTGGGGCCGCGGCTGTCCCGGGACCGGTACCGCTGCCACGGACCGGGCTGGTCAGCCCCACGGCGGCGGCCCCGGGGGGTCGGTGCGGGTGCGGCGAAGCCGCTCCGGTGACTCAGCAGCTCCGGGTGTCGCTGGGTGGGCTCCCCCGGGCTGGGCTGGTCCCTCGGCGGAGCGGGGACGGCTGAGTCGGGGCACCGAGAGCCGCCCGCAGCAGCGCCCGGGACGCAGCCGCCCCCATCTCCCGCCCCGGAGCCTCGCATTCCCGCCCTGCTGCGGAGCCCCCAGCCCCGCCGGGCCCCTCCAGGAGCCCCTGCACCTTCGGGAGAAAGGGGAGTCCGGATCCCTCCGCAAGCTCTTACCCGCTGGAGCGGGATCCGCGGGCCGGAGGGATGCGCAGCTCGCCGGAGCCAGAGGGATGCGGGCGGCGGCCGCGGTTTGCGATCGGTTTCCTCAGCCCCTGAGGGCGTTCGCGGTGCTGCAGGTGGCTGAAGCCGCGCTGTGAGGTGCGGGAATACGGCAAACGCTGGTGCAGGTCTCGTCAATGGAACAGCTGTCTCGGGGCTGTTTTCAGTACAAGCCACGTCAGGAAGGTATATGAATCCTGGCTGGTGCGTTGCAGATGCGAGGAGATGCCAGGGCTGTTGGACATGGATAATGTCACAGCCCTGGTGAAGCTCATGGTGCATTTGAAAGTGGTTTCCTGTCATGACTCAAGAGCAGAGAAGATGGTGTGGCCATGTTCGGTTCAGGCATTAGAACGTGAGCTCAGCCTGCACATGATGCTGCAGCCGCCACAAAGGCAGCTTCACCAGCGAGGGATGAAGGAGCAATGGGGATGAAGCTGCTGTTGCCTCTGCTGTCCTCCCTGGTAGCTGAAGAGCTGTCAACTTCACATCAGCTCTGTCACAATCTCCCTTTGCTCTCTTGCTTCAGGAGGAAACTGCAGCTGATGTAAAGCAAAACCGAAGCCCCCTACCCCTTCTGGTAGCACTGACACCTTCAGTGAGGCTTCAAAAACCAGACTCCATACCAGAGTCTGAGCAGGCTTATTTTTAGCTTAATTAGTAGCCAAAGAGGCTTTCCCTTACTGTGTCATCCTCATGAGACTTAGAGGAAGCCGGGCTTGGGGAATTTTTTCACATGGCTAAAGGGGGTTTTATCTAGTGGGAAATCTTTGGCTTGAAGCTTTGGATACCTGGTGAGCCACAGAAAATGGTTGTTCATGTTGCTTGTGTGTAGCTGGAGTGTGAGTGCTCAGTGTGACAGCCCCCAGGTGCTGGGGAGGTGTTATCCTGGGGCATCCCTGGCTCTGCTGCTCTCCGTGGGTGTTTCACACCGTGGGCCTGGGGTCCAGGAGGACTTGCTGTGGGGCCAGATGATGGGTGCACTGCGGGGCTGGGGAGTGGGCAGACCTGCTGTGGGGCTGAGTGATGGATCTGTGGAGGCCACACCACACTGACGGGATGTTTCTGCCAGCCAGTGCTTCCAGGAGGGTGCTGTGGCCAGGATGGGGCTGAGCTCCCATACCTCCCAGCTGTCTGGCTCACATCACCATGTGCTGTGCTCTCTGAAGGATGAATTTGCTGTTGCTGCATTCTAAAAGGCAGCTGCAACAGCCAGCAAATGAAAAATGGGGCTATAGCTACCTTGTTGTGACCTGCTGAGAACTCAGGTTTCCTGGCTGGGAAGAGTGCAGGGTTGAGATGAGCCCGCGGTGATTTCTGCCCATGACACTGGGAAGGCTGGGGATTTTCAGTGATAAGACCCAGTCTGTCTGTAATCTGGGGCTGTATGCTGGGACTTTCAGAAGAACCATAGCAATCCTCTCTATAGAAATGAAACAGTCAGAGGCATTTGTGCAGTAGATGACCAAATCAGCTGGTGTGATCCCTGCTGCGGTGTCAGGGCAGGGGGGAGTACCGGAGGGGATTTAATGGCTCTATACCAGCCGGGAGTTTTTCTTCACATCGTGCTGTACAGGAATCCTGACTCTCTATGCAGTGGTTCTGCTAGAGGGAGGCTGAGTGCACTTTGAAATGGTAGATTATGCTAAGAAAAAAAAATTAGATAATTCAGTTTTATTTTTTCTACATGTGAAAGCAGCATATGCCTAAAACGCTGTGGTATCTGGTTAAAAAGGAATCTGGTTAAAAAAATCGTTCCAAATGCTGTGCAGCAAGTGCAGACTTGCTTTGGAAATGAAGGTGTCTCTGGTGTGTCAGCTGAGGGAAATAGTCGGGTTATGTAATTTGCTTTAGTGAAGTGCTGTTGTCACTTAAATAGGTCTGGTATTTTCATGCAAATGTGGGGTGAGGATGGTGTTTCACAAGTGCACATTTGAATGCCTTGTTCTTGTGCAGCTCAGAGTTTTGCTGAGAAGAAACGGGGCCCTTGTGCTAATTCTACTCGGGTTGCCAGGGAGGTGCTGAGGTGCAGCCCACATCCCCAGCCGTGTCACAAGGTTTGCCAGGCACAGGGTGAGCAGGTTCTAGGGCAATGCCAGCTCAGATCTCAGAGCACTGCTGCAGAATAGCAGATCTCACATGACAAATGTCCAGAAAATATGCTCAGTTTGTTCTTGTTTTGCATAAATCCATCTTCATTGGCAATTCTGCCGAGTGCCCAGCCTAAAGTACAACAAATTGAGACATTTGAATACAAACAACCATTGGAGCAGCTTCCAATTCTAGATATGCTCACTGGAGAAGTGTCCTTAAGGGTCCTTCATGCCCCCTGCCCCAAGCTGGCCCATTTCAGCAGCTGGACCCAAAATGCCCATCTCCTTTAGGCTTCAGGCTGTGGGTGTCACCTGTTCTGTGCAGCATGGCACAGAACAGGTGGCACCCGGCATGTCTGAGTACTTGCAGTGGCTGACAGTTGGGTAAATACCTCCAAACAAGAGAGGAATGACATGAATGATCCTTTCCATGAGCCCTGCCCTGTGCCCTACCCAGTCGGTGTGCTCAGCAGGTTCAGGTGGGACAGGAGCTCAGTCTTCCATGCCTGTGCACACCTGCCCTGTTGCAGGTATCCTCTGGTGAAGGAGGGATGCTGGGTGGGGCCACTGTGGGGGCCATCCTGGCACCCTCTGAGGGATGTCCCTGTTTCCCAATGGCTCTGCCAAGGGACCTTCTCTGCTGCGGGCGTGGTGCTGAACCTGCTGGGGCTGCATGGCCTCGGGGGTGTGCCGTGCCCTCCTGCGGGGCAGGACAGGCATGACCCCTTGCAGCCACTCCTGGGCCACTGCATGTCTGCTCCCCACACCCTTTCCCCGGTTCTGGGTAATGCCTCTGAAAGTGTTTAATCTCCTGGGGGAGTGTTTCCCAAACTGAATAGGTTTTGCTGCTGAGAAATCTATCACTAAGCCTTTATTTCCTTTTCCTGGTTTAATCTCGTTACTCCCTCTGTAACCTTCTGTCAGCCTCTCTGTCATTCCCATCCTGCCTGTATCCCTGCCCTTCCATCGTGCTGCAGGAATGGGCCCTGATGCCAGTGCCTCTCTGCCCTGATGCCTGCAAACTGTGCCTCGAGCTCTCTGTGGTACGGGTGGTTGCTTTTTAAAAAAATCTATGTGTAGTCTCCAGGAAAGCACCAAGTGAAGCATTTCCCAGTGCTGGGTTAGGGCAAGAGCCGTTGGGTATTTCTGTTGTCGCAAACGATGCAAGTTGCTGTTTGGAGATCATCTGGATTGAGATTTAATTAATCCAGGAACCTCCGTGAAGTTGTTTTATCACATAAGTACTTTGGTTATGAAACACAGTCCCATTCTTTCTGCTTTTTATTTGTACACGAGTGCTGTGTTTGAACGTCCCTTCCTCTTCCTGAGCCTGTGCTCCCCCAGGTGGGAGGGACCCACGGACCTCTTCCTCTGCCTAACACGGGATCTCTGCAGAAGCACGGCGTAACTCAGCTGCTTGCAGTGCTCTACGTCAAAGCCGATTTGGGGATACTTTAATCTACAGATTAATGAGAGAATAGATGTGCCTAGGGACTCTAAATCTAGAGATTACTGAGAGGACTGGGGGCAGGTAATGATGCGACTGACCCGCTGCAGATGGACTGTGGGGAGGCTGCCTGGTCACTGGTGATGGCTTGAATCTGTGTCTGTCTCCTCAGTTCGGTGCAAGAGCCAAGCTGCTCCTCTCCAGTGCCGGGGAAAGCTGGGTAACTCCCAGCAGGCACCAACAGCAACGTGGAGGGGTCTGGCCTTACAGCCCGGAGTTACCCCAGTCCCTGTTGCTGTGGGGTCCCTGTGTTCTGAGGACCAGCTGCAGCAGCTCAGAACCCAGTACTGGTCTTTCCCTCAAGCCCAGGACCCTGGGGTATGCTGTGGTGCTTGCAGGGTGATCCTTGGGGTGCCAGCCAGGACAGGTTTCAAAATAGAGTTTAGGGACTTGGTGAAGTGGTCGAGATTTACTAAAGGCAGCGAGATCACCTCTGGTTCGGGAGCCCCCTGAGTTGGACATTGCAGAGGGTCGGAGAATATTAGTGGAAACGTTGCAGGGTTGCCCTGTTTGTGTGTATTGCCTGCTGTCTGTTGGAGACAGGACACTGGGCTGGACATGCTCCTTATCTGACCCAGCCGATCGCCCCTGTGACTGCTGTGGGAACAGGAGTCTGCAGGGCTCTGCCAAACCCCTCACGCCTCCTCCCAAAAGAGCTGGTGAGATCTGGTGCCTGGACGTAGGTGGAAAGGCTTAATGCCATGGCAGACTAGGTAATCATCAGCATTCCCTAACTCTGCAAGCTGGAGCAGAGGTGCACTCCTGCCAGCAGGCTTAGAATCTCAGAATCATACAACCATTAAGGTTGAAAAAGACCTCCAATATCATTGAGTCCAGATTGCTTGTTAGTGATTGGCTGGGGGAGTAAATGCTTGTGGAAAAAATCCTTTGAGAGTGTAAGTCCCAGCTGCCGGGTCACTGGAAGTGCCGCCGGTGTGAGCCGGTGCCTGCCGCAGCCGCGGTGAGAAGTGTGTCGGCTGGTGCAGAGGTGAGGCCCGCTGAGCCGGCACACGTAGCGGAGCCGAGGCGTGTTGACCTGGCAGGATGCTATGCTGATCAGGCAGCTTAAAAATAGCGGCTGCTTGCTCCGTGCCGCTCCCCACCGCGGCGGTGCGGCTGTGCGGCTGCGGCCGGGCGCCGGCGGCACTCGCTCCGATGTGCTGAGCAGGCACAAAGCCCAGCTGCACACAGGGCACCGCAGGGAGCGCCAGGCAGAGCCGTGCGAGCACCGCCGGGGCTCCGGACACCGTGGGCAGTGCCCAGGCACCGATGGGCGGGCACCGACCAGGGGCCGCCGGTGTCGGTGGAGCTGCTGCGCGGCCGGTCTGCCTGGAGCTGGTGGATAAACACCGAAAGCCGCACAGACTTCTCACCTCAGCATCCCTCTGAGGAGCTGCTGTGACTCCTGGGCACCTGGCAGCCCTGGGCAGTGGAACCAGAGCTCTTTGCTGCCCTCCCAAAATCCCCGTGAGCTGGGGAGCTGGCGATTGCCCTGCCCTGGAGAGGGGCAGCTGAGGCACAGCGAGCTCGGAACTGGTCTGGGTCTGACCCCAGCGCTCTGGGAAAGGGTCACCTGCCCCAGCGCTTGGGAACTGGAAGCCAGATGTGTGAACATTGGTGTGTTGTTTGTACCCTGTCAGGAATGCTGTCCCCAGCTCACCTCCTTACCACCCACCCAGTAAAGGTGTGATTGAGCTGTTGAGGTCAATGTCTTCGTTGAGGGCAGTTCCAGAGCTGGTTGTTGTTTTTCCCTGATGCATTATGAGCCTGGAGGGGAAAGGGTCACTCTCTCAGGCCCAGGGGGTCCTGGGATGGGGCGGGTGGCTGTGTGGTTTGGGTGGGGTTTCTGTTCTTTCAGTTTTCAGCCTTTGTCTGCTTAAGCCTCCAGCAGCAAAGCCCTCACTGCAGCTCCAGATCACTGTTTCAGGTTCAGCTTACAGAAGGTGTAGTGGTACTCTGAGGTGCGATGTGCACCTTGGGAAGGAGTTAAAATGCCACACAGGTCAGGAGCTCTGTGTTGTGACACCACAGGAGGGACACGGCAATGGGGCTTGGGGAGAGCAGAGAGTCACTTCCAGGCAGCTGAATATCCAGAAGGGTCCTGCCTCTGTGGCAGTGCTGTTTGTCTGAACTGCTGTGCAGCCTTTTTGTTTCCTTTAAAGCCCGTTTCCTCACTCCCTCGGGTGCCACGAGTCAGCTGTTTGGCCACACGCAGGGACCATCTCTTCTGATGTCATGCTAAGGCAGGTCCTGGGAATGGAACAGTAACCAAAATAGAAACTAGAAACCAAAGTAGCTGATTAATCCCTCATTTTGATCTGCTCTGTCCTGCATTTCAGCTGATTCCCTGGTGTGGTCATAAAATACAACCATTATCTCAGCTTCCCCAATATGCAAACAAATTGCTGTGATTTTCCTAGGCTTGGATCAGTCCATATCCATATTCTCTGAACAACAATAAAACATTAATGGAGATAAAGACTGTTATCTCCCTCATGTCTATTTTGTTATTGGAATAACAACTTTAAATGTTAAGAGTGCTGAGATTTATAATGCCAAGCCTGCTCAGCAAAAATAAATCATGTTTCATAGAGCACATTACCATTTATTGCTGCTGTATTATCTGAAGCCAAGAGTGGGTGTTAACCCTGTGATAACGTCCTCAAAGGGGATTTTAAATAATTTTGTAGTTTAATTTAAAAATTCTGTTGACTGCCTGGTTTGATCTGCAACTCATTTTAGTGCAAGGGGTATCAAAGTCAAACCTCTCCAAATGCTGATAACGAGCTTGTTGAGACGTACAACAGTGGGAGAAGCCCCAGACCCTGAAACAGCTTCTGATTCAGCTGTGGCTTCCAGTGAACCCAGCCCAACTCAGCCACACAAGCAGGGCTCCCTAAATGTGCTCACTTTCAAGGTTTTGTAGACTTTGGAAGACCAGGGGGTTTTTAAAGTTTCATCTTGATGTTCCCATTCTTGATATCTGAGTCCTCGTAAGCTGATAGCAAGAGGGACGTGCCTTAGTTGTGATTTGACCAGAGCTGGTGTGGCTCCACAGTCAGTGCCCTTTGGGTCCTGCCCTGCCCTCAGCCTGCCCTGGCACCCTGACTGCTGTCAGGGGTGGAGCAATGCAGTGCCACAGCAGTGCACAGTGATGGCCAGACCGCCCATGGAAACATGCATCTCTGTGGGATCTGGGGAATGGAGGGGAGAGAATTAGAGAGGCTGTACTGGAGAGCCCTCCCTCACAATCTCTAAATAAACTTGGCCTTCATTTCAGCAGGCTGACAGATTCTTAATTATAATAACAGCATGAGCAGTGTTGCTTTGTAACTGGTTCCCCATTGAAAATTTCTGGCTAGCAGGAGCGGTGTGCCAGATGTCTGCTTGTGATTGCCTCTGCCTGGGAAGATCTGTTCAGGTAGCACTCTCAGCTGGAGGATATGAGTCATGCAGGGATCCAGGGGTACTCTGGTTGTCTGCCTGATTTCTTGGCAGAAGCCAGAGTCCCATCACAATCTTTGCAAGCGTCTCTGCAGCAGTTTCCTTCCACAGAGCTGCTCTGTTTGAAGGCACCAGAGCAAAGGGGGACCCACGCCTCTCTCAGCAGTGACAAACTGCTGAGTTTTGGCTGAGTTTTGGTGATGGTGTTTCTCCACCCTGGCCTTAGGTGAGGGCTGTGCTTTGGGGGTTTGTGCAGCCACCAGACCCAGCATGATTTCTGTCTGTCGGTCATGGCTGGAGTCCTGCAGCAACGGGGCCCTGCCTGCCCCTGGTGATGCCTGTGAGTCCCAGGAGCTTTGCTGGCTTTGCTCAGCAGTGCTCTGAGCTGTGAGCTGTGCTTCTGCTGTGCTGTTTGTGTTGGGTGGAAAGCAGCCCAGGGGATGGGCAGAGGGGCTGGAGGCACGGTCACTGTAGGGAGCCTCTGGGCTGTTGCTAGCAAGTGTGCTGTGCTGATGGAGAAAACCCAGCGCTGATGGGCTGTGATGCTGCTGGCACCCTGGAGGTATCTGAAGGAAGCCCCTCTGCCCCTGTAGAGCTCAGGGTGCAGCAGAACACTCTGGCTATGGATCCTGTTTCATACTGTCATTTGTCAACTTGATGTGATGTTTTTCATTAGGAGTCCTGCAAAGTGCAGCAGCGAGTGTTACTGACAGAGCATCTCCAGCTATGACAGGACATTCAGCTTTTTCCAGCAATGGAAGTCATCAGGCAGAAAAGCACTGAGCATAAAAACAAAGCCAGAGGTCAGTACCTGTGGCACTAAGTGGTCAAGTTCACCCAAGATTGTGAAGATGGTGCTGTGTGGAGATTATTTTGTAGCTGTGGCTGTTTCTGATGACAGCAGAGCCAGATACACGTCTCCCGTGGATCTTGAGATGGTCAGAGCTCCCCACCATTGCAGTGCCCATCAGTGGCACCAGTTTCTGCTGACAGGCTGGTTTGGAGGTCAGCCTGAGTCAGGCTCCTGAGAATTCAAGCTGGGTGTAGCGTTGAAGGGAGAACAGTAGCTCTTGGTTCTCATCCGACGCATCTTCACTAACAGGTCTCAAAGCACTTCACAAACAGGGTCCTACAGATGTCTTTGTTGGTTCTTGCCCATTAGTGGAGTGCCAGGCTGGGCATGAATCTTGCTTTGAAGCTGGAGCTGAAGTCTGCAATGTTACCTCATCTCCATGGGGCTCTGGGAAGGACATGGAAGTCTTGTCATGTTTGGACATTTGATCTAATGTAAGAACTTTCTAATTAGGGTGTTTATGAGTTAATTGCATGTGACACTTCATTTGCTCCCTGCTGCAAGCCTGAGATGTGTGTGAGGATGTGGGGAAGTGGATCATCCTTTTTTTGGCTTTGTGTCACCCTAATGCATTATCTCCATCTGGTTGTCTCCTCCCTCCTTGTGTACCTCAGCTGGAAGTGTGTACCAGTGGCTATTAATAGATGAATCCTGCAACAGTCTGTTCTTGCAGATGGGATTCTCAGCTTCTAGAGCCTAAAACTCATTACAAATAAAGCAATACTCCGTGTGGCCCTTAATGCAATTAGCCTTGCTCTAAGTTAGGCTCTCGGGGCCAAATGCTGCTGTCAGTTTCCATGTGAATGTTGCCTGGGAGTGTCCCAACCTGCATGTTCCCTTAGCCCAGCTGATGATGGACACAGCCACGGTGCTTGTCTGTTAAATACAGATGTGAGATCCCATCCCTGACATCTCTGTGTGGTGCCTGTGTCCCTCGTGGTTTACAGGACTGGAAGGACTGTGGTTCTTCTACACGTCTGTGTTGCAGAAGGATGTTGTCTTTTGAGGCCTTTAACTTACCACCTATCCTGCCATCTCCTTGAACAGCCAAAACCAGCCACAGTGCAAGGGGCCCTCTTTGGACCAAGGTTCTCTATCAGGCAGGCAGAAGCCATCTCTGCCTTTCTGATGGGGTGTTCTTCCTGTGGAAGGAGGCAGAAGGGCAGAGGAATGTTCACAAGCATTTTGGGGACCCTTTTTCCCAAGGGATGAGCAGTTGTGAATTGAAAAGCCCGTATGGCTGTGGGCAGTGAGTTGAGTCTCTGCTTGCTGCTGTGCATATCCATGTGCTTGGCTGCACACACACACTTGTCACTGCTTCTAGTAAACCTTCTTGCTGGGCTAGGAGTCATGACTTGCCCGTTTCCTTCACTCACCCCTGCCCCTTCCCAGCTCCCAGCTTCTCATGGGGCAAATGGGTGGGTCCAGCCATGGACCTGCTGATGTGGGAGCAGCAGGAGAGTGGTGCAGGGTGAGCCAGAGCCCTCCTTTGGAAGCAGAAGGAAAGATTCTGCACAGAACTGCCAGAAATTGCTCCAAATTGTGCTCATGTCTGGTGTGTTTCCCCTTGCCAGGGACCATCGCAGCCCAGGGAACCAGAGGGGTTTTGGAGTCCTGTTCTTAAAGGCTTTGTTTCCTTAATTAAGAAAGCTCTGCTTTCTCTTGAGAAAGGAACCTGCGAGGCTGTTTTTAGATTCATTTTACTGCTCCTTGCTCTTTCTGGAGGGATGCATCTCCACAGGGATGCTCAGGTTCCCTTCTGCAGGAAGTGTCTGTCCACATCAGGCCAGGTGTTTTGCTCTGTCTCAGCATTTGCTGGGGATGGGCAGAGCACCTTGCCCGACTTCCTCAGTGTGTTTATGGACTGTGGCTTGGCCTTGGGAAGTGACCAGAGCAGTGAGCGTGGCCAGAGCAGTGCTCCTCTCCAGACAGGGGCCCCGCAGCACCAGCTCTGCTGTGCAGCACATTGTCCCACAGGGATGGAGCAGCCAGGCTGAAGAATATGTGGTTTTCACTTTCCTGGCTGGGAATGATTTTCCTGGCTCTAGGGAGGAGCCGTGTCCTGGTGTGAGGTGCTGCTACACAGCTGAATTCCAGACTCGCAAGGCACTTTGTTCTTGATCTCCTGAGAGCTGCTGCCTCACCAAACCTCTTTCTTTCCTTGCCATCTGTTTCTGACAATGTGCAAAGTTATTGATGAGGTGATGAAATCAAAGGACTAGGGTTTGCCAGAAAAAGGCTTTTTTCCTCTGCATATGCAGTCTCAGGCCTTCAAACGAAACCAATCCCCCAGACAGAGTGTGTCAGGCTCAGGGCAGCAGCTGCTGGGCTGCTGGTCTTATGGCTAGTGGGTCCAGCAGTACCTCCTCAGTACACGTGCAGGCCTGGGAAGGGGTGTGGGTGGTACTCAGCAGTAGGAAAATGCACCGTGGTGTCCCTGTGCAGTTCTGCCCCATGGGTGCTCGGTGCTCACTGTGGTGTGTTCCACCACGGCTGCTCCCATGTGAGTCTGCTAACAGGCAGCTTGGCTGCCTTGCCAGGTTCAGCCTTTGTTAGTCCTTGGCAGTGCTATTTGGAGGCTGGGAAGCTATTTTAGGTGTATTTAATTACAGTTTTTTCTTGCTTAGTGAATAGATGCAGTTATTAACGTGTAGTGGAAAGGGTTATAGGGGATGGGAAGTATTCAAGGCATTCTTTTGTCCTGTCCTCCAAAAGAGGGAAAACAATACATTTATCAGCAGGCGCTGTTTTCTGACTAGCAGAGTTTGCAAGCAGTTTGCTGTGTGTGTTTCTTTCACTTTTCAAAAGCCATTGATTTTTGCAGTGTTGCAATTAGAAAACAAGCCCATAAACTGATGCATTCCTGTGTTTTAAAATGGAGTTCCAGTCTCCTGCTGTCTTTTTATTGGGTTCCCCCTTTCCAGCCCTGCTGAATGTTGCTTAAGTCAGCATGTTGTAATTGGCCTGTGGAGATCCGGGTCTGGCTGGTGTCACTTAAAACCCAAATGGCTTTGCAATAATGTCACTGTTCCTGGACTCTCTGTGCAGGAGCAAAGGTGCCCACTCCCACACAGCTCGTACTGCGTCTGTATTGACTGGGAGCACTTGGCTAATCGCTTCCTGTAATTAAATTCTTCAGTAAGAATAAAGTTAATCTTCTCAGAGCATATAAAACCTGACCTGCAGCCTGAGCAGGCAGAAATGCTGTTGTTTATAGGCACCTTTATCCAAGTGTAAAGGGCGCATTCCCAAAGCAGAAGCAATTAGGATAATTAGATACTCCTTGTCCTGAGTCAGGGATATATAATAATAAATTATAAGTGATATGGTAGCTTTCTGCTTAAGGTTCCATAGATTTTTGAGGTTGGAAGGGACCATTTAGCCCGTTCCTCATGACTCTGGTAAGAAATCATTCTGCTCAGCCCTGTTTCTCTGCTGGGATCACCAGTCCTGCTTGTCAGGGTGCTGGGGCTGGCTGGGGCCTTGTTGGGTTTTAAAGTTTTTTGGGTTTGCATTCTCTCAGTTTGATGATGCTCAATAAGTTTGGCAGAGAGAAATGGATGAGACTTTCCCCAACTTTTTTTCTCTTTGTTTACATAAACACATTAATAAACTAATTGCCCAAATCCTTGCTGTCTGGCAGAAGCATTAAGCTTGCTATGGGCCGCTGACTTAAACCATATGGTTTGGTCCCAAGGCTTCCTTGGGTTTTTAGAAGAGGTTCAAAAAGTGCCTGTTTGCATCATCTTGGAACATTAATATTCCAAGCACAAACAGTTTTGCATTATTTATTACTCTCACTGTAGCTTTGCTCATACTCCTAAGTTTAGCTTCAAAATACTACATCCTCACTCCTAATTATTTATGTACAGCAAAACAAAACAACATTAAGTGCCATCCAGGCATTGCTGCGTTTCATTGGACAGAGAAACTCAAACTTCTTCTGTAGCCATAAAATTTCTTTTTCAATTATTAAGAGACAAATTCAGAAAGAAGATAACTTTTCCAGCATCCTTTCCTGGAACACAGACATCAAAATCAAGTGCTTATGGAGAGAAAATAGGTGGTACTTGGAAGATGCCAGGTACTTGCCATCAGCTGTTTAATTTGGACAATTACAGTACGTTTGTCAGTTCCACTTCTATTCAAAGTGAAATCCATTTGCCAGTTCTCACACACAGTTTCAGTGCAGCAGTATTTCATCAGCAAACAGTGTCAGGGGTGTCCGATATGACAGGGCTGCTATTGATTCCCCTGGTGTATTTTATAGTACCCATTATCTTAGCAGCAAATATTGTATCTGAGATCAGAAATGTGGGTGAAATGTGCAGCAATGCCCCAGTGAGCTGAGTGCAAGGGAGAACCCGAAAGCAGAACCCTGGCCTGCTTCACTGTGAAACCTGGTGTACCAGTTGGGTTCCCCACCCTGATCTTGGGTTCCTGCCCATCAGTTCTGCCCCAGCTGATGGACTGTCATGTAGAGCCCTGGGCACAGACTCTCAGGGGTCTGCATTCCCCCCATCATGGTGCAGATATGGGTACCAGGAAGATGTTAGCCACTGCATTAGATGGGGGCTGAATAAATCAGCGTGCATGGATCATTGAGCCTCTTTGTTGTAAAACAAATGGCCTGTGGTCAGTTAATCACATAAAGAAACATCTCCCAGACCTCATGGCATTATTCATAAGTACTAAATCCTCTTGCAGTTTCATAAACAGAACCTCTGTTAAAAATACGGGGAAATTACAGTCTGGAACAGTGGATGGAGAAGTGGCTGCCACATACTGTGGGACAAAGGGAGCAAGGTATTTTTTTTGTTGCAAAGGTCTTGTCTCTCCCCCATCTGAACCATCCCTTTGCCTTCAGCTCACAGATCTCCTTGTGCTGGACACCTGTGCCTGCTGTGTCTGCCCAGCCTTGTTAGGTGCTGTGGGAGCCCTGTGATGGCCAACATGTGCCCTGGGCTGGTGGTCCAGGGTGTCCTTGTCCATGGCTGACCTTCAGTCCCCCAGTGTCACAGCCACTGGAGTGGGATGCCTGTGGGCTGCCAGCCACGGCAGGAATGAGGACTGGCAGCAGCCTGGGGCTGATTCCTCTTGACATTGTCCCTTCAGTGTGATGTGGCCATCTTGGTGCTGATAAATCACCTTGGTTTCCTGCCCTCATTTCTCTCTGCTGGAAGGGGAATGAGTGTGCTGGAAGGTCGCCTGCTCTGATGGTTCCTCCCAAAGTCTGTCTGCCCTCTGCTTCAGTGCCATCCCCACTGCTCTGCTCTGTGGTAAGTGCCAGACAAGTGGGAGCAGCAGAAAGTCACAGATTCATTGTGTTGTTTTTATCCAGATTTACCTAATTCTGTGTTAAATGGCTTGGGGGTGGCTGCCAGCCATGTGAAGCTGGGCTCTCTGGGCCACGTCCAGAGGTGTAGCTCCCTTCCCATGGCACCTCTCTGCTTCACCTGTGGTCCGTGAACATCCATTTCTTCTGCTGAAGGCCTAGAATTGATATCTGTTGCTTTTCCATTACGATTTTAAAAAAGCTCCCTAACTGTGGTGTCCCAGTTTGCAGTTCGTGTTTCAAGAAAGTGGCTCTTATGTGTTGCCAGCCCTCAGCACGTTCACTTGTTAAATTATGCACATGCTAATGAAGTGTGAAAATCAGCCAAATAACAACTCTCTGTAATCGCTTAATGTCCCCAGAGTACTGTGGCTTTTTTTATTATTATTATTTTATGATTTGTGACCCATTCTGAATCATGTTTCTGCAGGGCATTCTTCCAATAACTGGGGCTAATTAGTATTTTCACCTTTTCCCCTTCTGAAGGAAGCCCAAAAGTGCTCACAGTCTACAATGCAGATTGTTTTCTGTTTTGAATTGAATAATACCCAGATTTCCATCAGAGTGGGAAGCAGCTTCCCAGCAGAACTGTTAAAATCCACACCCCTACCCCCAGCATACACCTGGGCATACGGGCAGGGGCTGCATCCGTGCTGAGTGTCTTGCTGCGATGGCTGTTTTGGGGAAGTGATGCTGCTCCCTGTCCCCCCTCCCTGAGATAAAGCAGTGTCTCGTGGCAGTGGCAGCCGAGGGATCTGCCCCCGGAATGTGATGATGCCATTGCTGGATTCCGCAGCTCTCCCTTGGGGCGGGAGCCGCAGGACCATCCATGGCTGATGCCGGCTGCAGCTGTGTGAGGAGGATGCTGCATGGACAGCGTGTCACCTGTCAGCGGAACTGCTGCTCCCCCTGCCTGCCGTGAGCCGGTGCCAAATGCAGTGTTCGGATGCTGCTTCGTGCCACCCGAGGTGGGTGTGGGCGACTGCTCATGGTACTGACCCCTTTTTGTAGCAGAGGTTGTCCCAAATCCTGCAGCGTTCCGGGGCACCGCCAGACTTGAAAAGGCTTGGCAGGGCTGGCAGAGGTCGGTGATGCTGCCTTTGGGTGGGGAGCTCTGAGCTAAAGCTGTGTGTGACTGAGGCAGCTGAGACTCAAATAATGTGATTCACTCCTTGGTGAGCCTCAGCAGGCAGGAGCGTGAGAGAGGGAAGCCCAGTGCCTTGTCTTTGGATAAATACCGGGCAGACCTCAGGCGGTGCATGGAAGCAGAGTTGCCTCATGTCAGGTAACCTCCAGTGACCTGCTTTCTCATTGACAACATGAGGAGTAACAGAGAGGAAGCGCCCAGCTCTCACCTCATTTTTAGAAGGTGAGGTGTGTAAGACAACATTCTGTTTATCAGTGCAGCTTTTCAGTGGAAGTTGTTGGATGTTGCACAGTTATTCTATTGTGTGTTGACCATGTGGCTGCAGACACACTCACTAACCTTTCTCTTGCTGCATCCAAGCAATTTTCACAGTCTCCCCACTCCTCTCCTGTCAGTAATGGCCTTGTATTCAGGATTGTTATGCCTTGGTGTCACACCATTCACCTGTGATTAAAGTGGAGTCACAATCTTCACCACTGAGCAGAGCTTTGTTCACGGTGCTGTCCATCAGTGCAGCTTTGTCACAGCTGGCTGTGTCTTCTGCCTGATGCTGCAGCCTGCTGGGCGCTGCTGTGCTCCAGGCCAAAGGCTGAGAGCCCACTGCCCGTGGACCTGGGTGGTAAGGCTGGGCAGAGAGTCACCTGCAGCAGAATCACTCACAGCCTGCGACAGCAGAATCAGAGATTCAGCAGAATCCTAGAATCACAAACCACTCAGTTAGAACCTTGGTGACCTGGGAACTGGATATTTCACAGAGTGTGTCACTGTGTTGCTCAGGGAGCTGCTGGCAGAGCTGCTGCCATGTCTGGGCAGGGCTTCCTGCCCCTGCCTGCCCTCCGGTGTGCAGGAGCATTTTTTGTACTTGTCTCCACATCTGCCACTCGTTTAGAACAGACTAATCACTTTTCCATGCACTCTACGTGATTTTGATGTATTGCTGTGTTAATGGTAAGATCTCACTGGGAACAGCCAGATTCAGCTCCGACCCTGCTCCCTGCAGCTGTGGTGGATGAACAGTGTCAAGATTATCTCAGCCCAGCAGTTTTGTCAGAAATATTTCGCACTGATCCTGCCCAGGGAAGCACCATGTTTAGCTTCAGTGATACAGCCCTGACACCAGAAAAAGAGCTTCCAGCAAATTCTTTTAATTCCCTGTCAGAATCAACGTAATTAAATCCTTTCTGTCTGGAAGAGGGTTTTCACTGGATCTAGTGAATGTCCATGCTTCCATTTGGAAGCCTCTAACATCCCAGAGTTTATTCCCTGTAACAAACAAGGTTTGTTTCCACTGAAGATGGATGTATATATGAAATTTCTGATTTTCAGGGGGACATAGTTGTTATTTACACTTGCAGTTTGTAAACAGGTGGTTTTCACTCTCTGTTACATACTGGCAGGAGGCAGGAATGCTGCCCTGCCCACACCAACCTTGGGCCTTCCCCAGGGACTGGTGGCATTTGGGTGCTTTCCGCACCCCAAGCAGCAAAACTTGTAAAGTTCAAAGACAGGCTCATTTATAGCTGCAAGCTGCTCCTTCAAGCTGCTGCACAAATCACTTTTAAGCCATTCATTTCAGTGGCTCAGGATGTCACTTAATGAACCCAACACTAAATTGAAAGAAAGAAAGTTTAATTAAAATACTGCAAGGAAAATGTCTTGAGACAAGCTCTTTCAGGAGCAGATTGAAAATGATGGCACAGACATTTGTCTCCCATGGGAAGAAATGTTAAAGTAGGCAGAAAATACAGTTTTTTATGAGTTTTAGAGGGAGCAGGTAAAGTGTGTGTTGTGCCCTGGCCCCATGCAGGGGCTCAGGGTTACCATGAACTCTTGCATGGCCTCGTGAGGGGTTTGTGCCCCAGCCAGGAGTGGTGGGGCCGTGGCAGGCAGTGGTGCTGAGCCCCATGTGGAGGCAGAACCCGGCAGTGGCCGCCTGCCTTGAGTGTCAC
This sequence comes from Rhipidura dahli, assembly GCA_013399225.1. NCBI lineage: Eukaryota > Metazoa > Chordata > Aves > Passeriformes > Rhipiduridae > Rhipidura > Rhipidura dahli. The sequence goes on along the minus strand of VXAC01007939.1, from coordinate 1,140,593 downwards.
TGACCTTTGGCAATCTGGGAATGGGGCACAGCAGAGGGAGGACCCTGAGTGGCACCAGCTCCCGAAGGCACCAGGAGGGCAGTGGAGCGTGCCAAGAGGCTGTGCTGCCTCCCAGAGAGGGGTCTGTGGGCACTGGGGCAGGGGAGGTGCTGCTGGCGGAGCGCTGCGGTCAGTTTGCAGTGTCCTGTCCGGCCAGAGGTGGGTACTGAGGTGGGGTGGCACAGCCCAGTGCTCCGGTGGCACTGCCTGCCCCAGTCCCACTGTGCTGCCATCTAACTCAGAACAGCCCCAGATGCTGGATTAAGCCATCTTTGTCTGATTAAATTCAAATCTATGCAGCAAATGCCAGGGACTGTCTGCACAGTGTCAGTGTGTTTGCTTTCCCTTAGAATTTGAATCGGAGCGTTAAGAACGTTCTTTCAAATGCCACCACTCCGATGGGCACGGCTGCTAAGGGTGTGGCAGAGGAGAAGGCTCAGTTTCCCCGTGCAGAAGGTGTGTTCCCGTTCCCTCAGCCGCATTCCCCGTTTGCCTCCCCCCGTTCCCCATCGTGTCCCACCGCTGACCCGCCGAGCTTTTGCCTTTGGCGCTGCCTCCCTGGCTGACCCGCCTGCAGCGGCCGCGTTTGCCCCGGGCACACCTCTCCCGAGTCTCCTCCTGTGCCGTGCCTTTCGGGAGCGCTCTGGGGCTCGGAGCGGAGCACTCGGTGCCGGGTTTCTGTGAGAGGCTCCTCTCTCAGCAGGTGCGCGTTGTGCTGCCCGTGCTCAGCCTGCGGGCTGCTTCCAGGGGCACCAAACTGGAATAATGTGACAGAGAATTACATCAGAACAAGATGGCAACAAAATTCGGTTGTAAGCTGAAAATAGCTGCTCTACATGAGAGCAAAGCTTGCTGCTTCTGAATTTTACTCACTTAGCTGACATTTGGGTACTTCTAATTAAATTTTTTAAACAGTCAATAGTTTTTGCTGATCAGCTAACAGATGGCTGCAGCAAGATGACCAGAAAGACAGACTGCATGGCACACGAAGTGTGTTGGAAAGGATCCATCCCGGTGTCTGCACACTGACCCTTGTCTGTAAGAACAGTCTGATGCGGGGGAGCACATCTGAGAGTTTCCTGGCTTTGCAAGGCAACATCCCCAGGACGCATGGACGTGCTGAGGGTCAGACCTGGTGCTGCAGCCTTCACCGCAGTGATACCTTTTGAAAAGCAGCTTTTGTGTTCCTGCTGGGGATAAAGATCTTGTAAATACAAAGAGCTCAGTATTGTTAACATCTGGGAGTTCCTGCTTCCTGTGTCAGATGTTCAGGTTTTCAGCAACCAGTGAGGTTCCTGGAAATCGCAGGTTTTCAGAAGGTATTTTGGAACCAGGCCACTTTTTCAGTTGCTTATGCCTTTATGCCTGTGCATGAGAAGTGCCCAGACAGGTTCTGTGGCAGAAATCATTGGAGTTTTTAAAGGTTTTAGTGTGGAAGGGGTCGAGGACTTGATCAATGCTCAGCTGCTTTTTACAGAGTCTCATTTATTTTAAGGGTGTATTTTGCAGATGGACTTGGCTTTCCCATCGCTGTTCCTAAGCCCAAATCAGCCATATTGAGGAGGCTGTGTCTGTTGTGCTGCTGAGCCTCTTGGCAGAGGGATGGCAGCGTAAATCCTGCAGCGAGCCAAGGGGCAGAGCAGCCGGATGAGGCGCCTGGAATGCTCCGGCGGTGAGAGCCAGCCCGGCAGCCCGCACTGAGAGCCGGAGCAGGGCTGGGGAGGCAGGGCTGGGGAGGCAGGGCTGGGGACATTGGCAGTGGGTGCAGAGGGCAGGCTGCTGCCAGCCTGAGCCACTGCCCCAGCATTGTCCTCTGAGCCACCAGCACTGGGAACGCTGGGGAGCCGTGGAGGGCTGCCCTGATGTGTGTCTGTGCACATGCAGGATGAATAATGTAGAAAAGAATAGTAAATTGAGAAAAAAAATCATTCAGGAAACTGGATTTCAGTAACTGCCCAATTCTCAATCAGTTTGCTTTTTTAAAAGCCCCTAAGGCTAGCTCTGCTGGTTAGAGCATGGTGCACAGTCACTTAAGTGATGGACTCAATGATCCTGGCAGGTCCCTTCCAACTCAGAACATTCTGTGATTTCTGAAAAGAAGTTGCTGTGCTCTGTAGAGCAAGGTTTGTGTTTATCTCAGGCGTGGGTGCAGAGGGTCTGTCCTGCCACAGCCTGGACTGTTCACTGAGGTAGCACCCAGGGCTGGGGCTGTGTTTCCTTTCCTCGAGCTCTCCCGCCTCCCTCTGGCTGGTGGGGCTGCTCTGGATCTCCTGGCAGTTCTGGGGCACCCTAGAGCAGCTGTTGGTTTTCCTTACAAAATGAGGGTTATTTGCACTGGTAGAGAGATTCTTGGGTCCCAGGCTAATTGTCTTGATTTAGGTGCTGTTCTACCACCACAGGTGTGACATGTAACAGCTTAATAAGGTGTTCACAGCCTGACCAATTAAAAATTGCCATTAATCCAAGAGCTAATGAGTTGTGCATCTTGATGCAGACAGAAGAGTTTAGTGTTGCAAGCAGGGCTGGTGGGCAGGCAGGGGTGCTGGGCCAGGGCAGCCAGGCCAAGGGCAGCTCTACTGCTCTGCTTCGCTCTGTTCACCTCCTCAGATGGGCTAAGTTATGGCTCTGCCTGAACCTGCCCCTCACTTTCTTTTCTATTTTATTATTCGGCTCCTGCTGATGACCCCACCCATCCCACCCGAGGCTGCAGGGTCTCTGCATTGGGCTCTGGAGGAGTCCTTGCCCCACTCCTCTCATGTCCTTGCCCTGTGCACCTGGGGCTGTGAGAGCCTCTGCTCCCCATGGATCTCTGTGCTAAACCCTTCTGTGATGTTGTTTCCTCCTGGACTCTCCTTTCCAGCAGTTCCAGTAATTACACCTGGCCAGCATGGTGGAGGGATGCAAATTCACATTCTTGCACTCTTGCATTCTGAAGTGGGTGCTCTGCTGGGGGGTGCTGCAGGGGCATGGGGGTTGCTGCCAGATGGGAGTTTCTTTTGTCTAAGTTGGGTAGTGAGAAATTACTCTTTTCTGTAACAAGGGCAGAGAAATTTGGAATGTGCCAGTATTTTTAGCAGTTAAATTTAGGAGAGTTGTTCCATTTTGGGGAAGAAGAGCAGCTGCTGCTAGCTCTGCAGCATCATGTAATGGTGATGAGGAGCTGTACCCAGACAGCAGAGCTCAGCAGTGTGTCCAGCCCTGCCTGGAGCTGCTGGGATGGGAGGTCCCATCTGAGCCCAATCCCTGCAGGAAACAAGACTCGTGGTGGGCAGAGGATGGGCTTTCCCCCAGGATGGGGAGAGTTTGGGCGTGGTGCAAAGCCTGTCCTCCCTCCTTCACCACTGCCCTGGCCTGACTGAGGTGAAGGGGTCGGGCAGGTGTCGAGCTGTGCTGTGCCATTCTGTGCCATGGTGTGCTGTGCCATGCCATGGTGTGCTGTGCCATTCTGTGCCATGCCATGGTGTTCTGTGCCATTCCATGACATGCTGTGCTATGCTGTGCTGTGCCATTCTGTGCCATGGTGTGCTTTGCCATGCCATGGTGTGCTGTGCTGTGCCATTCTGTGCCGTGGTGTGCTGTGCCATGACATGCTGTGCTGTGCCTCACTTGGTGGTGTCAGCAAGCAGTGGTGTTTCAGGGCCTTTTGCTGCTGCTCCAGACCCTTACTGGGCTTAATGCAGTGGAATTGATTTGTTTCCCAGGCTATCATTCACCTCAGCAGGGAATAATCAATGCTGATCAATCATATGTGATTTTGCATGCCATTAGATTGCAGTTTAACCTCTGCTGTCCTCTGCCCTCCCACCTCACGCCCCCCTGTTGTGGACCACACAGTTTAGGGCAGGATTGATGGCCCAGGCTCCCCACACTGCCCTACCCATTATACATTGCCCTGTTCTGGTGAGACTTTGGTGCCTTTTCCTTGTCCCTTTCAGCTCCATGGCCTTGCCCAGGCTTTGTTCCTCTTTAGCCTGCCCTTTCTGTACCTGAGGGGCCCTGAAGTTCCCCCTGTTTTAGTTCCTCACTGATGCTTTTTCATGGGCAGGGGAGAAAGTTGCATTTGAGTCTTTGAATGAGCCTCTTGCTCTGATGTTGGGGTAGGGGCCAGGGGTCCAGCTCTGCTGCAGCTGCTGGCCGTGCTGGGTTAAATCTGACCTGGCAGAGCAGAGGGAAGCTCCTGGTTCCTTCAGGGTGCCCTGCAGTGTCCAGGTCTGAGCACTGGTTAGTCCACAGCTCCCATAAAACTGCATTTAAAGCCCTGCCATGGGCGTGGATTCCTCATCACTGACAGTGCGTGCCTCTTAGAGTAAACACTTTGCTGACTCTTTTTTGTTTGTTTTAAAAGAGGCAGACAGCTCCTGGCACAGGTGTTGGGACACACGTGGTGTCCCGTGGCTTCCCCACCAGGATGGGCAGTACCAGGGCCCTTTTTCATGGAGCTGCTGCTGGAGCTGGAGCAGATGGCATGTGCCAGGAGCAGGGATGAGGTGCCTGGGATGCTCTGGGAACAGGGACAATGTGCCTGGGAGGCTCCAGGAGCAGGGATGTGACAGCCAGGCCCCTGCCCTGGTGGGCAGAAGGAGAGGGGTGGCTGTGTGGGCAGATCAGGCTGCTCCAGGGATCCAGGTCTCAGCACTGACTGCAGCTTCCCTAGTTTATCTTCTTCCTTTTTAATAACATTCATTCCCTGCTCCTGGCAGAGATCATGCCTTCCTCCACGCTGGGAGAGGGGGAGGGGGGTGTGTTGTAAATTTCCCATTTTTCTGATAAAACTGTATCGCCACGGCGGAAATCAAATCCCATCTTCGATATTTTTAGCACGAGAGCGTGAAGGCACAGAGCTGCCGAGGGAAGGGAGGATGGGAGGGGAGGGAGGATGGCGGGCTGGGTCTCCATGGAAACTGTTTGCTTTAAATTCCCGCATTGGGGCACTGAGCATGTAGGAGGTGATGAAGGAAATGAAAAAGCGAAAAATAGGGAAGGTTTTTTCCTTTCTCTTGTCACAAAACTGCTGAAGGAACCTTAGGAGAAATGGGCATAAATTATTGATCATCTCAGCACGAATACATGTGCATTTTCATTAATAACCACCCTGTTGGGTCTCTGGAGGGCAGCAGGTGGGGTGTGCAGCAGCGGAGACTGACCTCTGGTTTGTTCAGAGACACCTTTGGAAAGGAGCTGATGCCACTCTGATCTCCTGAACTGTTACCTGCATGGGACTGCCCCATTTCCCCTCTGGGTGTTCCTCTGTGCCAGGCTGCTGTTATCGCCCCGAGACACCAAGGAAAAGAGCCAGTGCCCAGACCATGGGTGCTGGGGAGTGATGCTTCTGTCAGCTGCAGTGGGTTTGGGCTTGGGTTGGATACTTCTGCTCAGAAGAGGTTTTTTTAATATTTAGGGCATTTTTTTTTAACAAATGAAAGGAGTTGTTAGCCAGGCTCTATTGTTATCCTTGTCTGAAGTCCTGATGATGGGCATGAGTAAACAGAAGGTCTGGGAGGATCTGTGGACCTGGAACCCCCTTCTCTTTGGGTGCAGTGTAAATGGGGGGCTGGGCTGGGTGGCACAAGGGTCCCCGTGGTGCCTGGCCCTGGTGTCTCAGACCACAGCTCTGCTCAGAGAGTGATACATTAGCTCATGTCTGAAAAATGTCTCACTGCAGCACACAGTTATTTTTAATTCACTGAAAAGGGAATGACCTAAAACCGGCAGCTGGTGATGGAGTGGATTAAATAGAGCAAAACAGGTACATTTTCAACTGAGTAATTTTAGAAGGAGGCAGCATGTCTCATTATGAGGTGCATGTTAGCACTGCCTGGCCACAGCCACTGAGTCCCTTGGCTGCTGCTGGGGTGGCTGTTCCAAGCCTGTTCCTGGTGCGTTATCAAAGTGACACCTCGGTGGCACCTTGGGGACACCAGGCTCAGCCCATGACATCACAGCGATGCTCTCCAGCGTGGGGGTCACCTGCTGCAGGAATGGAAACCTCTGTGTGAGCCAGAGCTGGTGCCATACACAGAATTTCAGTGCCTGAAGGTGTCTGACCTGGCTCTGGCTCCTGTCGGCAGCTGTGGCTGCAGCTCCCCGCGGGAACGGGAGGCTGCTTTGGGGATTCTTTGGGAAGCTTTTTAGCTTCCCAGGGGTGTGTTTGTTCTCGTGTGTGTTACACCCAAGGGCCATTCCGTGAAATTGCAGCTTCTGCAGCACTGTCACAGGCTGTACTGAGGTGGACAGGTTCCAGCAGCACGGATGGAATTTGCTCTGTCCCAGTGTCCCTCCCCAGCCTCCAACAGGTGTTAAAAATGCCTGTCCTGCCCCGTGGGAGGAATTTTCTGGATGTGGTGGTTGTGGAACCTTGCTAAATGGGAATGACATTTAAGCAATAGTTCAGACCCAAACAAGAGTGAAGAGCAGGTGATCTGAAGAAGTTCAGAATCCATTCCACAACTTTAACCCCAAAAGACTGACATCTCTGCCGGGACTTCAGACCACCCCACTGGCGTGAGCCAGAGTGGAGCTCAGCCCCTCTGCAGCACTCCTCAGCCTTCCTGAGTGCTGGCAGCAGATGATTTAACCCTTCCTGGCACTGAGTACCAGCCATGATGGCCACAAGGTACACGGGTTCCATACGAAGGAAGGAAGTGTTTTGCCTTGGAGCTCTCCAGCTCAGTGCCAGCCAGTCTAGCCATGTTTGCCTGTGAGCAGTGGTGTGTGCTGCTGTGTACTGGTGTGCACTGGTGTGTACTGGTGTGTGCTGAGCAGTGGTGGTGTGTGCTGCTGTGCGCTGGTGTGCACTGGTGTGTGCTGGTGTGTGCTGAGCAGTGGTGGTGTGTGCTGCTGTGCACTGGTATGTGCTGAGCAGTGCTGTGCACTGGTGTGTTTTGGTGAGTGCCAAACACTGCCAGGATGGGTTGTCTGTTCTGACTCTCAAATCTGCCTGGAGTCTCTTGCTCAGCTGGGATGCTGTCTGGGGCAGTGAGGTGTTTTTCTGGGTGAGCCTGTGGCTGTGTGAGGGGGCTCTGAGGTGCCTTGTCTGGGAGCTGCTGCAGCGTGGGGTGTGTTTGGTGCTGTCTGGGCTGGTGTCCTGGAGGACAGACCCTCGGTGTTCTGAGCTGCACCAGGCGCCGGGGCAGGGGCTGTTCATGGCAGAATCCAGCCTGCTCCCAGTGCTGAGGCTCCAAGGCTGCAGTCATTCTTCTAGTTCCCCAGCTTCATGCTGGTGGAATGTGGCTCCCCAGGCAGTGGGTGAGCACCAGTTGGGCAGTAATTGCCGTGGAATTAACCTCTGACATTCTTCTAAAAATAGGCCAAGTAAATCCAATCATTAGCAGCTCCCGCCTGCGTTGCCTCAAGGGTAAACACTGCAGATTAAAGCATTTTACAGTTACAGGTCCCTGTGTGTCCCCTGGCTTCTCCTGCCACTGAGAACCCTGGAGATGGCACCCTGGCTTGTGGGAAGGGGAGTGGTGCGAGTGCAGTGACTTTTCAGCTTATGGAGGGCTGAAAGGCATCACTTTAATGTACCTCGGGTGGGAGATTCAGCAATGGGCAGAGGAAAGCAGCAGTGTAGATGTGATCACCTGAGCTGCTCTGCCTGGGGAGCTCAGGGAGAGAGGACTAAGGTGTCTTAATGTGTCTGTGCCCTCTCCTCTGAGGGTGAAGGCAAACCACCACCCCAGGCAGAAGGTGGCACAAGAGCCAGGCGGGAGCGAGATCTGCCCATCAGCCAGGTGCTGAGAGGAGGTGCTGGGGGCTCCATCGGCACCAAGCCCTCCCCAGGTCCCAGGAATTGATTGTGTCACCCCAAGTGGTGCAGGCAGCTCCCCAGGGCACGAGGGGAGCGTGCCTTGCCGTGCTGTGCCGTGCCATGCTGCTGACAGTGGTCCTCAGGCTGCATTTAGCACAGGCACCGTGACTGAAATCCCACTGGAGCTGGTGTTGGGGCACGGGGCAGGGGGCAGGAGCACCAGGCAGGTCTGGGCTCATGGCCACACAGTTCCATAATGCCAGGTCTGTTTAATGTTAGAGACAACAGAAAACCAGGTGTTTGTGGAGATGCCACAGGGTACAGAGCACTGAAGAGGCAGCTGTACGGGGAACGGTGCTTTCTGGATGCCTGTGGAAGTCCAGCTGCAGTTACTTACATTGTCTTTGTCTTTTCTTTACCAGCTGACATCATCTCCACAGTTGAGTTCAACCACACTGGAGAGTTGCTGGCAACAGGGGACAAGGGGGGCCGGGTTGTAATATTTCAGCGTGAGCAGGAGGTAAGTGCTAGGGCATGCAAAATGCACATCTGAGTGCGTGGCGAGTGCCCATCTCAGAGCTGACACCACCCCAAGATCCCCTAGTACCACCCAAACTCTGGAAAGTGTAGATGGATGTAACAGTTATGTTTCCCTTCCAGAACTTTGCCCAGGAAATGCTAGCAAATGCTTTGCTGGAAGCTGAGTGTTGTGCCTGCCTGAGAAGCGCGTGCTCAGCCCTCAGCCCCCGGCGTGGCCCTGCACTGGTGGGCACCTGGCCAGCCTGGCTGGGGGAGCTGAACCAGCTCCTGCCTCCTGGGACGGTGCCCACCACTTCCAAAGCTGTCCCAGTTAGCTGCTCTGGCCTGGCCTGAGTCAGTGGGACTGTGGACCTGTCCTCAGCTGCGCTGGGAGGGATGCATCAGACCTGGGCATGAGATGTGTCACAGTTCAATGATGGTTTTAAATTTTTCTCAGAGTTAAAGCTTTCAAATTATTTCTGCATATGATGAAGAGAACTCAGTGGTTAACCATCACATGTATAGACACTTCATCAGCCTTTCCAGCACTATTTAATTTCTCCTTTTCCTCTCATTTCATTATTCTACTGCTTTTCTTGAACTTTGAGCCTCCAGCATCCCTCCGAATATATTCACTTAACTCCTGCTCAAGGGGATGTGTGGGGCTTCACCAAAGACCGCCTGTCCTGTACCTGTAGCTGCTGCCAGCAGCTCTTCTGTGGCTGGGTTCAGCACCTGGCAGGAGCTGGCACTCAGTCCCAGCCATTCACCAGGGACAGACGGTGGGGTGGGATCTGTTCCTGTTACATTCCCTCTCCATTCCCTCTGTTTCCACTCCATTCCCACTGTGTTCCCATTCCGTTCCCTCTCCGTTCCCACTGTTTCTGCTCCATTCCCGCTCCATTCCCGCTGAGCACCCCAGGAGCGTTGTCAGAAGATGCTGTGCCCGGGTGTTCAGCCCTGCACTCACCATCACAAACCCCCGAGAGCCCTGAGCCGGCTGCCAGCACCTTCAGCTCCTCCCTGTCCCTCCACAGAGCAAGAACCAGCCCCACCGCAGGGGAGAGTACAATGTCTACAGCACCTTCCAGAGCCACGAGCCAGAGTTCGATTACCTGAAGAGCCTGGAGATCGAGGAGAAGATCAATAAGATCCGATGGCTGCCGCAGCAGAACGCGGCGTATTTCCTGCTCTCCACCAACGGTGCGTGGCACTGCTGCCCCGCTGCCTCAGGCCCCTGGGCTCCCACCACCAGGCACAGTCTTCTCTGTGGTGTTTCTTTGGGGAAGCATTTGTTAAAAGCCCTCCCTGCAGGGTGACACAGGTGTCTTGGGGGAATGGCAGAGCTCAGTCCCTGTCCACCAGGTGTATTTCATGGCAGCCCTTCCCTTCGAGGGCGAGAGGGAGGCTTCTTCCCTGCCAACAACTTACCTTTTTTATTCTCAGGATCCTGGTAGGTTTTTAATTTTTTTTTAAGATAAAACTGTAGGTGTTTTGTTTCAATTTGCAGTTGTGTTCAGCAGTTCCACAGTATGTTCTGACAAATATCATGAGGATCTAGGAATATTACTTGGGATGAATGGGACCTTAAGATAGATGTGACTTAATTACTTCAGGGGAAAAGGAGTGGTCTAATTATCTTCCATAACCAACTTACTTTTTGTTGTAGAATTGACTCTATTGATCATTGTAATAAAATTCAAAGACTTATTAAACTCATTTGGGAGAGAATCATTGAAATGCAATGAAGATTAATTATACAGCATAATGTTCTGTTAATTGAGTTTTTAAATAGTTTTTTGATTAACAGGGATATTACTCTTCCATTTGGGTGGTGCTCCATATGCAGGCAGGTTATCAAAACAATTAGTTTGGAAATGCTCCTGTGTTAGGCTGTTTCTTTTTGTTCTTACTGTTACACTAACATTTTGTATTGAGCCCCCCTAAATAGAGCAAGTTAATAAAAACAAAATTAATTGGCACTGCTTTGGAGTTGCTGTGTAAGAGAGAAAATGAAGATGGATGATGGGGCTTTGTATGAAACCTGGTGGAAGTGATGATAAACTATGGATGGAGTCCCTGCCAGGAGGGAGCGAAGAAAACACCATTATTCAGAATAACCCCACGTGTTTCTGGTGTTCTTTCTCCAGGGGCTCTGTGGCACAGGGGGGTGGGATGCTGGGAGGAGACAGGAGCTGCGAGGGGTGGGAGCTGCTTTCAGTCCTGCTGAGTGCCGGGCTCTGCGCAGTTCTGCCTGGGGAATGTCAGCGTGGGGTGAGCTGCAGACGCCCTGCCACGTCTTTTGGGGTGTGCCCAAGGCCAGTGTGCCCTGCACATCTTTGCTGCTCTGCAGGCTGTGCAGCAGCAGCTTGCTGTGGGGACAGGCACATCTGTCACCACTTCCAGCACGTGGCATTGGGGGGCACAGGAGATTTTTCCAGGCAGTGTGGCTCTGGCGTGTGACCCGAGTCAGCGGGGGGCTCAGGGAGCAGCCCCCTGATGCTCTTTCCTCTCTCCTGGCCCAGATAAGACTGTGAAGCTATGGAAGGTCAGCGAGCGGGACAAGAGACCGGAGGGATACAACCTCAAGGATGAGGATGGCCGGCTCCGAGACCCCTCCATGATCACCGTGCTGCGGGTGAGTGCGGGGCTGTTCCCTGCAGGGCTTTGGGTGAGCATTGCTGCTGGTGCCAGCTGTGCCACGGACCTGCAGCACCATCCTGCCGTGGTCACTTGGTGCCAGAGGCCATCCCCGTGTCGGAGGCTGTGACTGGTGCCTGGGCAGGGGAGAGGAGCTGCCCTGGGTGCCTGGGCTGGGCCGATGCTGGGCAGCGGTGCTGCCAGCGCCGCGTCACGTCTCGTGTCTGGTGCCCCAGGGCCATTCACGGTGTGCTGTGCTGCCCCACAGGCTCTGCCCATCCCAGTCAGGAGGCAGGGCAGAAGTTCTCCCTGGTTGGAGCATTCCCACGTGTAGCTGCTGTTGTAGGAGCAGAAGTACTTCCTCCAAATGAGTTTTCCTCCTGGTCGTGACATTAATCAGACCAGACCGGCTTGTAATTTATTGATACCCTGTCAGAATTTGTATTTTGAGTACTTGTGGGGTTTATATTTATACCTATGAAATTGTTGCTAGGATTGTCTTTGCCTTACTTGGTGGGTCCCAGTTCTATTGTGCATGAAGCCATTGAGAGCCCTGGGCAGGAGGTTAATTCTTGTCTCGGTCCAGGGTTGCTCCTGGTGACTGGCAGCATTTTTCTTTACAGAGCAAGAGACCATTTATTTCATGTAGATGTGTATCTGCTGTTAGGTTTCAGGCAGCATTTCCAGCCTAACATGCTGTTACCTGACAGCCCACTGGAGAGGTTTGCTTGGCATCTGGCTGTTGGAGCTGGGGCTATCAGCCCTCAGCAGGCTGGGAGGGAGGGCTTGGAGAGGCAGCAGCGTTAAGGGTGTTATCCCAGGTAGTGCTTCCTTCTCTGGTCAAACACACTGGGAAGGCCCTGGGATTTCTTTCCCCCTGTAGAAATTCATACTAAAAAATCAGAGAACTGGACACAGTTGGAGTCCACTCAGTGCCTTGAAAGTTTCAGCCTTTGTTTTACTCTCAGCCCATCCAGTCCTGGTGGCAGCTCAGTGCTGTGTGGCTGGAGGAGTCAGCTGCTGTTCTCTGTCTGCCGCTGCACTGGGATCAGGTGCTGCCAGTCCTGCTCCTGGCGAGCAGCCCAGCAGAGGTGCAGGGCACTGGGAGGTTAAACACGCTCTAAGTGCTTGGTGTTATGCTTATTGGTATCTGCTGTGCAGTGCCTGTGGTCCCTGAGGACAGAAGATTGAGGAGTCTTGCACCAGCCCCATTTGATCGAGTGTTTTGATGATTTTACTCAGACAGATATTTACATAGCTGTAACCGTTTTGCTGCAGCTTGGTGTAAATCTGACGTGTAATTGTCCTGAGATGGGTGTGCTTAAAATTAAAGCCACATCCATCCATGGTTTAATTTTCAACCACAGACAAGTGAAAAGGGGTTTTAAATGCACCTTGCTGCCATAATTTCTCACCCATTTGGCTTAATGGTTTAAATGCACTCGAGGAGCATCATCCTCTGAGGAATTTCTAACCCACATAGTGCAAAAGGAATTTTTAACTCTGCTCAGGCTATGTAGCAAGGTGTTTACTGTCGTCAGAAGAGCTCTGCTGATTTGAATTGCCCCCAGTCTAATAGCTGCAGCCCTGTGACCTCGTGTAGCAGCCTCGGCGTGCTCCCAAGCACTTGCTGTGCCTGTGCCGTGGGACGTATGTGGGAGATAATTAACACAAGTAATACCCAGGGCTTAAACCTTTTCAAAGGGAGGATGTGCTTGCTTTGGTCCCTCACAGCACAGGTCAGCCTGGGGTGACACCGGGGCTGACACCCCTGCCCTGGAGCCGGGGGCACGGGGGGCCGTGGGTGGGTGCAGGGGCAGGGCCATCGTGTGCCACTGCTCTGTGTTTGCAGCTGTCACAGAGCCCTCTCTCAGGAGCTGCCACTTCACTTTCTCAGTTCCAGCAAATCCCGTCATAAATCCTGGTTTGAATCTCCCATTTTGCTGAAGCACTCAGGTTTCTTGGCCCCTGAGCAGTTTCCCCGGGAGGCTGTGCTTGCCCCATGGCATCTGACTGCCGTAGCAGCAGCCCCGGCGCGGCTGTGTGGGAGCTGCCCCGGAGGAGCTCTGCTGCGCTGCTGCTGCTGCCTTTCTGCCCCAGCACTGGGATCTGCCTCTTTTCCTTGCACTTTTTCCGCAGAGCATTCAGTGACAAGGCAGGGACAAGAGATGGAAGCACAGCTCCATCAGCTGTGTGGACGAGCAGTGAGGCAGCAGCTTTGTCCCCGTGCAGGAAGGTCCCCTCTGCGTGTCACGGAGCAGGTCGAATGTGACAAAATTCTGAGCAGTGTCAAGTTGTCGGTCTGCCGTGAAAATAGTGTCTGATGCTCATTTCCTCTGCAAAATACTGATCTTGAGGTGGCATTGGGCAGTCAGAGGGTGTACCTCATGTAGGTAGGAAGTGGATGCTGGGGAGGGTGCCTGCAGGAGCTCAGCCGCTGGGGCGGGTGGAAAACTCGCTGGGTTTATCCCTGAGCGCTTGCTCTGCTCCCTGATTTGCAGGGACCGGATTACGGTTTCCTTCTTGGAGACTCAAGGCTGGGGTCAATCCGAGCTTCATCTTGACTAATCCCACTCGGCCAAATCCTGTGCGAGGCTGCGGGGCTCGCTGAGCGCCGGCCGCGCTGCTGCGGAGCGGGGGCCGGGCGGGGCAGCGGGGCTGGCCCGGCGCTGCCGCTGCTCAGCTGTCACCAGAGGGGATGTGTGTCCTGCTGGGGATGCAGGGGCCAGGAAAGCTCTCCCCGGGTGCCCGTTCAGAGCCTGGCGGGGCAAGCTGAGCGCAGCGGTACCCATCAGCTGCCTGCAGCCAGCTCGCCACACCTGCCAGGTGACCACAGAGCTGTGGCTGCAGCTGGTCACCCTGGCAAGGTGGGGACTGGGTATTCACCTAATGGATTATTTTTTGGGATTTCTTATGACTACTGCTCTGGCTCGGGTTGGGATTTCAGTGTAAGTCCAGTGCAGTCCATCGTGCCCAGAGTTTCCATGGAGGTAACTGGCAGCAAAATCTTCCTCTCCCCTGCACAGAAATGTGTGAGTGGTCCCAGTGCAGTCAGCCCAGTCATATTCACACCCCTTGGGACTTTCTGGCCTCTGGTGTGTCCTGTGAGGGTTCCCAGCATTGCTTTCACCTTGTGTGCCAGTGGTTGGGTCCCATCCTGCTGCAGGGCTGTGTGGGAGTTCCCTGTCCCCACCTGACCCCAGGGAGGGACACGGGGAGGAATTGGGTGTCATGTGTGCTTGGAGTGAGTGGGACATCTTCTGCAGGGGGTACCTGCTAAAAGCAGGAATCAAAATTAAGACTTACTTTGTTTTAAATTAAAAGTGACTGGCAGTGCCCCCCTTCCTGAAAACAGAAAGTAATAGAATTTATTAGTGTTTCATTTTCTTTGACAGTCTTTTTGTGTACTTGATGTGCTTTGTTACACTGAATTATCATTTAATAATGGGTGTGTGTGACACCAGAGCCTGCCCTGAGGTGGGCTCTGGAGCTGGAGCAAGATGCACAAGGAGGTCTCTGCTGCTGCTGAGGATTGCTGTGGCACTGCTGGGTGGGTTGGGCAGACGCTGACTTGGCCTGTGCCTGCTTCAGAAAAACACAAGACCCAGTTCCAGTTGCTGTCACATGTCCCCACTTGTTGATGTCCCCACTGTGGCTGAGGCCTGGCTGGGCAGCTGCTCCCCTTGGCTGTCCCCAGCCAGGGTCCCCTGTGCTGCAGTATCCCTGTGTTGCTACTGGGGAACCAGCTCACCATCTGCTCCCAGAAAATTCCTGACTGCTCCTGCCTCAAAGTTTCGGTGCTTTCAGGGTTAAATCCTCATTGCTGATACCCTTAAGCAGAAGCTTACAGCACGTGGGCACGCTGGTTTCTGTATTTCAGTGCAGATTCTTGCCACTGTAACAGATAAAAATCCTTGCTTTAGCAAGCCATTCATGGATAACCAGGTTTGTCCCTCTTGTGGGGTTTTACCTGGTGATGGGCCAAGTTCCAGACATGCAAAAGTCTCCCCAGGAGCTGGCTCTGAAGTAATGTGTGGAGAATGTTGTTGGTTTAAGAGTTTGTCGTAGCTCTGTGCTGTGAGTGACTGCCATGCAGGAAGGAGTAGGGAGTGGTGCTGGGGCAGCGGGAGCTCCGTGGTGCTGGTGTCAGCCTGGATTGTCCAGCCCGGGGACAGGAGCTGGCCCAGGGTCTGACTGTGAGCTGTGCTGGGCCACGCAGCGTCACCTCGCTGAGCAGAATCCCCAGCCCTTGCTGTGCTTGTTGCCAGCCAGGCCCTTTCTCTTTGCTCAGCCGTGGTGTTGGACTGACAGGCAGTCCCCGTGGTCCCCGAGCCGCTGTCCCAGCCCCAGCTGGCTGAGCAGAACCCGCCAGCGCCAGCGAGGCATCATTGTCTGTGTCAGGAGGAATTAGCGGGCAGGCTCGTCACATTAGGCTCAGGCTCTGAGCTGGCAGCACCAGTGCTCCCGTGTCACTCGAGCTGGCTGTCACTCCCATCCCCACCTCTGCAGCCATGGGAAATCTCTTCAGGCAGCACACAGATAATACAAGTAATGTCATAGCTAGGGGGAACAGCTCACTGGCTGGCAGGAGCATGGACTGACACGTTCCTGGTGTATTCAGTTGCCTTCAGAGTGCTGTGTCCGAAGCTGTTACTGAACCCACTCCTCACACACATTCCCCACTGCCTCTCCCCATCCCCTGATGGGTTACACTGATTTATCTAAAGGCAAACACCCACAGCTCTGTCCCTGGTCCTTCCTTCTGTCCCTGCCTGTGTGTTCCTCGCCCTGTCCCTTCTCATCTCTTACCTCCATCACTTTGCTGTGAGACAAATGCAAAAACTTTTAAAGAAAAAATGTGCTGACCTGGCTCTCTCAAGAAATCTGGTTCTGTCAGAAGTGCTCCAGGAATTTCAGGTCCTGGCTAACAGCGACAAAATGAGGCAGAAGAGGTTCTTTGGTTGTTTTTTTGTTTCAAAGCTGGAACAGTTGCTGCAGCAAGATCAGAATCTGGTCTGCTGGGCTCTTACTGCTTCACTGTGCTCTAGCCATCCTGGAGCCTCTCTCAAAATTAGTTGGCTTTGGGGTCTGCTTGTCCTCCTGTCACACACGTGGGAAGGCATCAGGTTTCCCTGGAGAGAGCCTGTTGGGAGTGGGTGGGTGGAAGCACCGTCAGCCAGAGCTCTGCGGGGCCCCGTCAGGGCATCCCCCCCATGTCCCCAGGTCCCCACACTCTGCTCCTCGTCCCGCAGGTGCCCGTGCTGAGGCCCATGGACCTGATGGTGGAGGCCACTCCTCGGCGGGTGTTCGCCAACGCCCACACCTACCACATCAACTCCATCTCCGTCAACAGCGACTACGAGACCTACATGTCAGCAGATGACCTGAGGATAAACCTCTGGAATTTTGAAATCACAAATCAGAGTTTTAGTATCCTTTGGTGTGTGTGGCTCTGGGGACAGCCGTGGGTCCCAGTGAAGTGCATCCCAAGGGAAGTGGCAGGGCTGTGCCCCTGCTCACGGGGATGGGGACAGAGGCGGGCAGGGGTTCAGGAGTGGTGCTGTCTGCTGTGCACCTGGCTGCGGGGTGCTGGGGGTCCCCATCCCACGGGTCATTGTCGGGGCACTGCCCTCTCATCTCTGCCTGTGCTGCTGGCAGGAGGCTGGGCTGTGTCCTGACGATGCATCCAGCACGTGGAGCTGCTCCCTCCACGGCACAGGGCTCAGCTGGCACTGCCACCACCGCTGCTGTCACTCGATGTGTGGGTGACACATTTCTGAATTTGCCTGCAGGGTCTGGTGGGGCAGGCAGAGGGAGGGGGATCTGCAGGTGATGGAGGAGACAGATGCCTTGGGGAAGATGGAAGCACTAATGGTGCGGGCCCCGTGACACCCTGCAGCAGGTGACGGGCTGCCAGTCACCGCTCCACAAATGAGGTTGTGACAGTCACCCTTGTAACAGCCACATTGGAAATAAGAACGCAGGGCACGAATCATTGGTGATATTTATATGGTGTTTCCTGCTGAGAAACCCCTGGGGCATGGTTTAGGCAGATGGAGAGGATTGCAGCAGTCACAGGCATGTGGCTGTGGGAGCTGAGTGGCTGCAGGAGAGTCGGGCTGTGGTGCCTGCTTATTTCCAGGGAGGAGCACTAAACCTGTGTTAAACCTCAGGGAATTCACATGGCCCGAGGGACTTGGGAGTTTTCTGTTGGTTGTTGTGCCCTGGGCTTTGGTGCCACTGCTGTTTTCAGTGTGGTTACTCACATGCCGCAGTGTTGCACTAAAGGACATTTGCTGAGGCCTCGGGTGGGTGGGCAGGTCCGGTCTCATGCCCCACAGAGGGTCTTCCAGCCGTGGTACCAGAGCTGGGGCTCCCATCTTAGCAGACCTGCTGGGTGTTGGCTTTGCCCCGTGCTGCTGTGAGCTGCTCCAGCTCCACGCCGTGGTTTTGCCAGCCCGGAGCTCGCGGATTGCAGGGCAGCCCCGGGGCACAGGGACAGCAGCAGGCGGGGCACAGGGGCTGGGCTGGGCTGGGCTGCGTGGGCTCCTTGACCAGCCCTGCCAGACATCGTGGACATCAAGCCGGCCAACATGGAGGAGCTGACGGAGGTGATCACGGCGGCCGAGTTCCACCCGCACCACTGCAACACCTTCGTGTACAGCAGCAGCAAGGGCACCATCCGCCTGTGCGACATGCGCACCGCCGCGCTCTGCGACCGCCACGCCAAGTGTGAGTGCCAAAGGACAGCCAAAGAGCGAGTGTGGACACCTGCCCGGGCTTGGGTCTGCCCTAGCACCTTGTCCTCTCCTCCCCCTCGTGTGCCAGGCTGCGGTCCCCGTGGCCACTCACCCTCACACACCTCTGCCTGTCCCCGAGACCAGCACCTTCCCCTGAGCCTCGGCCCCACAGCTTTGGGGCAACGAGTTAAAACCACCACGGTGATTTTGGGTCTGAGGGGTCGCAGGGATGTCAATGTGCAGCCACTGCTGAGCTGTCAGTGCTGGAGACAGGCTCAGAGGCAGTGATGGGGGATTACAGGAGCAGCTGATAATGCCAGCAAAAGCAATCCTGTTTGGAAAGGATATGGAAAAGTGAGGAAAAGCCCTGTTGGGGCTCTGCAGTTATTTCCTGATACCAAAAGGCATCAGGTTTCCACTTGTTCTTTTGAAGAGCCACTTGTGATTGTACCTGCCAAGCTCATGAACTGCTGGCTCGAGGCACAGCCCACTTCCCCCAGGAGCTGCTCTGCTTCCTCCTTGCCCTGCTGTCTGCAGTGCTGCAGTGCTGCTGGATGGCTGTTCTTTGCTGAAAGCATCTTCAGCTTTGGGTAGAAATAAGAAGCTGCTGTGGTCAGGTAACTGACAGCTGCAGCCTCACCCTCTGGCATTGCAGGAGTGTCCCTGCAGCAATCCGTCCTCCCTGTGCGTGTCCGACAGTGCTGCCTTTGGATGAGCCCCAGCCATGCTGCTGATCCCCGGGCACTGAGCAGCCCCTGAGCCGCAGGATCATCCCACGGACAGTGCAGCCTGTCAGGCCATCTCAGGGCTCAGCCTGCTCCCTGTGGAGAGGGAGCTGAGAAGGCTGCTGCGGAAGGAGGGAGCTGGCAGAGGCAGCCGGTGCGGGCAGGGCAGCACCCGCTCGGTGCCAGAGAAAGTAGGTTTGTTGTGTAAGAGAGAATTAGTGCTCAGAAAGCCTTTCCATGAGCTCAGCAGCCCAGATCTGCTGCTGCAGCAGGAGCAAAGCCACACAAAAGCCTTCCGCCCAAAGCAAAAATAGTTTCCCCAAGTCCCTGCCCTGCCCGGCCACCGGCTTTGGTTCACAGACCCACGGAGGGACTGGGCAGCACCCGCTGTGTGCTGGGACCCCGTCCTGGAATCTCCTCGGTGTCCCTGTGTGTGCTGGGACCCTGGCCACAGCACTGCCTGTGTGCTGGGACCCAGTGCCAGCAGAGCCCCTGCTGCTGCCAGTGCAGGGCCCCAGGAGGGTGCACAGGTCCCACAGTGGAGCAGGTGGCCATGGCCCTGCTGCCCTTTCCCTCAGAGCCCTCACAAGGAGACCAGTGCCTCATGACTGACCTGTTAAGAGCAACAGAGACACGTCCTGGGTTCAGCTGCTTTCTGGCTGCCTGAGATCTTTATTTTTTCTTGTTGCTATCACGTTTTCTATTGAAAATGCCTCCAGGTTTCTGCCAGTGATGAAAGGCCACAGCTCTGGGTCCTGCTGTGGGCAGTGCCTTTTCTGCATTGTAGAGATAATTTTTATGGACACTTCAGACATTTTTCCTGCTATACTGGAGCCCCAGGGCTTGGTGAGGGCGTGATAAACCTAGGGATATGTGGGTGCTGGGTATGGCACCGTGTGAGTGCTCCCTCCCAGAAGGTTCCTGTGGTGCTGGGACAGGGTGGCAGGTCCCTGGCCTGAGATCAGGGAGCTGCTGCCTCAGCTAATGCTGGGGCTTGTTTCCTCTTGCACAGTTTTTGAAGAGCCTGAAGATCCAAGTAACCGGTCGTTTTTTTCTGAGATCATCTCCTCAATCTCTGATGTCAAATTCAGCCACAGTGGAAGGTACATCATGACCCGGGACTACCTCACTGTCAAGGTGTGGGACTTGAACATGGAGAACCGGCCCATTGAGACCTACCAGGTGAGTGTGGCACAGCCAGGTGTCTGCAGCAGTGGGGCACCCGCTGAGTTCCTTCTCGAGCCACACTCGGGGCCAGTGGCCGGAGCACGCACCTGATGTGAGGGAGCTCTGTGCCCATAGATGGTGGAAAGCAAACAGAGGTTAAATGTGGGCTCACGTGGCCTGGTGAGTTGTCACCATGGCCCCAGGCTGGGCTTGGGTGACGAGAGGAAGCTCAGGTGGGTGCTGGCAGCCAGGAGAGCCGGGGGGAAGCCTTGTGCAGAGCAGCAGCCCTGTCACTGTCACCCTTGGCTGGGCAATGTCCCCTGGCCCTGCCTGCTGGTGCAGAGCGTGGCTGGAGGTGCTCAGAGAAGCATGGCAGCTGTGGGAGGGCACGGGGTGCCAGGCAGTGCCCAGTGCGGCCGGCTGGGCTGCGGCAGGTGTGGGGCTGGGCTGCGGCAGGTGTGGGGCTGGGCTGCGGCAGGCGTGGGGCTGGGCTGTGGCAGGTGGGGGC
>VXAC01007939.1:1088146-1119864 GCA_013399225.1 Rhipidura dahli | reverse complement strand
CTGGGCTGCGGCAGGTGTGGGGCTGGGCTGCGGCAGGCGTGGGGCTGGGCTGTGGCTGGTGTGGGGCTGGGCTGCGGCAGGCGTGGGGCTGGGCTGCGGCAGGTGTGGGGCTGGGCTGGCTGTGCCAGCCCCCAGGGAACCAGGCTGACCCTGCCGGTCCCAGGCTTGTGCTGGTCAGTGTGGGGGCCTCACCCTGTCCCTCCCACCGGCAGGTCCACGACTACCTGCGGAGCAAGCTCTGCTCGCTCTACGAGAACGACTGCATCTTTGACAAGTTCGAGTGCGTCTGGAACGGGTCTGACAGGTGAGCACCAGCCCCGGGGGCTGCCTTCGGCCCAGAGATGCTCGCTTTGGTTTGGCCCAAAGGGTCCAGGGCCCCTTGGCAGCCGATTCCCTGGCCTTTGGCTCGGTGTGGGGGCTGGAGAGGTGCAGCAGGGACCATCCACACCTGCAGCCTCTACGCAGGTGGGGACGTCTGAGGGTCCCGCTCTCTCCTGGACAGAATCAGTTCTGCCTCTCTGTCACCCACAGCTGGAGGAGGGTGGTAATGGGTTTAGCTCCAGATTGCCAAAGCCTGGGGATAATGAGTATCCAGGTGTGACTCACACCAAGCTGGGTGGCAGAAGTGTGTGAAACCCTGGCAGGGCTGTTGTGGTTTTTTGGCTGAGCCATTGGAGTGAGCTGACAAGGCACAACTCGGCCTGACACAAATTCCAACGCTTACCCAAATCTCACTATGCCTCTGAATGTTCAGTCTGCCTCTGGTCACCAGCAGTTTGCCTCTGAAAAGGTGTGAAAATCACGTGTCCTTCCCCGTTGCAGTGTCATCATGACCGGCTCCTACAACAACTTCTTCCGCATGTTCGACCGCAACACCAAGCGCGACGTGACGCTGGAGGCGTCGCGGGAGAACAGCAAACCCCGTGCCATCCTCAAACCCCGCAAGGTCTGCGTGGGTGGAAAGCGCAGGAAAGACGAGATCAGCGTGGACAGTCTGGACTTTAGCAAAAAGATCCTGCACACAGCTTGGCACCCCTCCGAGAACATCATCGCTGTGGCAGCCACGAACAACCTGTACATATTCCAGGACAAGGTTAACTAGGAGGACCAGGTGTTCTTTAGGAGCCTCATTGTACTGATACCAGTAAACACACAGTTTCAACTGTTCCTTTTCTTTCTTTCTTTCTTTTTTTGTTTTCCTTTCCCTCCTGTTTTTGTTCAGTTCCTGCTCTGCAGATGGCGGTTGTGCAGAGGAGCACTGGGGCACCCCGGCCCAGGGGCCACTGGGGGCACCCCCAGACTTCACCAGATTTACGTGGGGAGAGCTGAGACCTCTCGCAGGGCAGCGTGAGGCTGTCAGGCCTGGCTGTCCCGTGTCCCCAGGCAGTGTCCCTGTGCTGCTGGCTGAGGGGGTGATGGGGAGGGGGCTGTCGGCTGGGGCAGGGATTGACGGGGTAACGCACCGTGGCCTCTGGCCAGCTCTGGTGGCAGTGGTCCCACTCCAGTTGTTTTAAACCTGATCCCAGAAATATTCCACCTTTGTGTTGAAGATGGGAATGTTGCCTCCCTTTGCCATTTTCCACATTTGTCTTTTTATTACAATTATTTTGTGTTTCACCAACAGAGACAGCAAAACCAAACGTAAAATGGAAAAGTTCAGTTTTGCAATGGACAAGCTTAAGGGGGGGGGCGTCTGTGCTGCACCCCCAGACATGTCTGCTCCAGCCAGGTTGCCCCCCCAGCCCCCAGAACCCTCCTGAGGATTTGGCTTTGTAGATACTGTGGTGCCTTCTTTGGTATATGAAATACCTTTATAAACGATGCTTCCGACCTGCATTGATCGCAAACCAAACCAACCCTGGGCTCTGCTGCAGTTCTGGGCTTTGCTTTGGTCATTTTCCTCGTTCTGTTGTGAGCTATTGCATGTCGTGACTGACTCTCTCTCTCTCTCTCTCTCTCTCTCTCTCTCTTTTTTAATTAATTTATTTATTTATTCAATTTTTTTAAAGATAAAGTTGCTAATTTATGACCTAAAAAAGAATCCAACTGTATATTGCTGTTAGCCCCTGACTGTGTCAGAGAGAGGCTGTCTGCAGTCCTACATTATAATAACAATGATAATAATAATAAAACCAGTAACTCTTTCTCTTTGCATGGCGAGGCTGCCTCTTTCTACTCTACAGATTGGTCAGGTCCCTCTTTACTTGAGCAACTGTTCAATAAAAAAAAGATTGACTGGATTTTCTGTAAATCTGAAAACAGCTCCTGCAGCAAGCAGCAAATGAAGTCAAATACGAAATTCAACACCCTCCCTTTGGCTCCACCAGGGTGACCCTGTTGCCCTCCCCGCCGTGGGAGCAGCCGGCACCCCCAGCACCCAAGGCCTTCAGGGACAGGAGCCACCGAGGGCCGGGTGTCCCCTGGGACAGCCTCTCTGCGGGCAGCACGAGGATCACAGCGTGTCCCGAGCAGGGACAGGAACTGCTGCGCACCCACAGAGCTCACGGACTGCGCCCAAAACCAGGAGGGGCTGGAGGCAGGGGCCCCCCAAGCGCCCCTTCCGCAGGAGCCATCCCACGGCAAGAACAAAGTGCACTGGCTTATGGATTTATTCCAAGGGATGGCGTTCAGGAGTAATTTTTTTTTAATGAAATGGTAAAATAAAATAGCAAGAGTAAATGAACCATTTTATAAGAAAATGCTCTTTTCTGGTTCTGTAAGGAAAGCCTGCGCTGCGGTGTCAGAAGTAAAGTTGTCCCAAATGTGTCTGTGTGGAGTCGATGCTGTTGTGCCTCTCTTGTGGCTCTGCGGTGTCTAAAGGCTCCTGGGCTGGGGCTGGCTGCCAGGGCTGTGCTGATGGGGGTGACCAGGGGCTCCCCAAGAGCCCAGGGCTTCTGGGTCCCTCTGAGGGCACTGTGCAATGTGGGAGCAGGAGCACCTGCAGGTCCCCCACTGCACAGATACCTGATACAGCCCTGGAAGGAGCTGCCCTCACTGTGGGCTGCTCCTGGTGATGAATTTAAACAGCAGCCCTTAATTAGCAGCTGCAGAGCACGGACTGTGCAGTCAGGGAGATGTTCCTCAGACACTCATTTACCTTCACATTAGCTTCAGGACCTTAATCAACTGAAACAGCAGGAACCCAGCCCTGGCTCTGCTCCACGGGGTGCAGCACATTCTGGGTTGCTGGATCTGGTTGCTCCAAAAGCCAGAACTGAGTTCAGCTTTTTTCAAAAGCAGAGTGTCTTCCCCTTTCTTAAGCTTGCTTGGATTTAACCTCTGTCCTGCTGTGAGTGCCAGGGGACCTGCTGGGCTGCAATAGGAATGGTGTGAGCAAAGTTGTCAGCATCCCTTAAAACCAGCCTTCTTTCTGCATGAGGATTCCACGGGCTGTCCCTCTACCTCCAGGTACACAGGGGGCTGCCGGGGGGGGACCAGCTCCATGGTCCACCAGCAGCACCCCCCAGCCAGGAGCCCTGCACGTGGGCATGATTGCTTTATCCATAGATAAGCAAATAAATAAATCTTAATGAACATCTGGTCTCCATAAACCAGACCAATTAAAATTAATAGCCATCTTATTTAATGAACAAGTTCACAATATTCTAAACCAGCTGTAACAAACACAGCTTCCCACTGGGCTGTGTGGAGCAAGAGGAAATCCATTTTCTGGCAGAGGCAGGGAGTGGGCACAGGGGCACAACTCCCAGCACAGGGTCCTGCTCTGGGCACCATCTGTGTCCCAGACAGACCATGGCCACAGCTGAGGGCTCTTTAGGGTGCATGTTGTCACTAGGAGCACCACAGAGCCCCACATTCCACTGTCAGCAGCACGAGTCCCCCCAGGCTGTCCCTGTTTTTGTCAAACAACCCCTCTCAGGCTGCTCAGCCTGCAAGTCCTGGCCCTGGCCACCAACACTGACTGCTGACAAGAAATCACTTCTCAGGGTGGGGAAGGACTCTGTTCCTCCTCTCAGAGCAAGAGACACATGTAAACACAAGCAGCAGAAAGAAACTGGCTCTGTGAGCCCTGCCAGCTCATGTTTAAGCAACAGACAAAAGAACTAAACTGGAAAATCATTCTGCTTACCCCCCTTGCCCACATGCTGACCCTACACTGCTCAGAGCCACAGGCCCTGTTCTGCCAAACACAGCCAAGAATGTAGGCAGTATCACTTCAGTCATTTGCTTTACTCATAAATGCACAAGTCCAACAAAATCCAACAAATTGGGATTAGGCCTGTACAAGCCATATATAAAAAGGGTTGGTTTATTGTAGTTCAAATACATAAACTGAACAATCCCAACATTTCAAAATTAAACTTTAGAAACACAAGTTTAACATTCAAAACGGGAGTATAGTTTACAAGAATTGCCCAGAGGGGGTATGCACAGTCTAACCCAGAAGTATGTAAAGATCACTTTATCGCAAATAAAAATGTGTTTATACAACCGTCCTGGCCTGCTCGGTCACCTCCGGGATTTCCAGCTTCGAGCAAAACTTAGTAGACAGAACTTCACTTGGGCAGAGCAACCTGACTGCTGCAAATCGATGGCTGGGGGCAGGAACAGAGCAGCCTGTGAATAAACCTGGTTTGGTCTCCGAGTCCCTGTTCTCCCCTCAGCTCTAACCCTGGCTCTAACAGATTTAGTTCCATTCCCAAGGGTGGAGGCGGAGAACTGGGACTGGTGTTTCCAGAGCAGGCTGTCAGTGATCAGAGATTTAAGCTACCAGAGCGTGTCACCTCCTCAGGCACTGTGGGAACCAGGAGGCAGCTGGTGGCACACATGCAGGACACGCTCAAACCACAACATGATCACCCGTGGGACTCACGTGGAGGACACTGCTGAGGGGAAAGCCCCAGGCACCAGACACCCATCTCACACACCCTGCCCCGAGACCCACAGTCACCAAACAGCCCACACCCTGGGATTTGTCAGTCATGCTCCAATTAACTCATAAATATGTTTAATGTGGGTTTGTGTTGTTGTTGGTTTTCCCCCAGAGACCATTTTATGCTCACTAATGCTGCTCCTGCCTCTGCTCCTCAGATGTTTGAATATATTCACGGCAATGGATGTGTGTAACCTGACAGATGGCTCATGCAAGCGTTTGGATTCAACAGACACCCTTGGAGGAGGAGCATTCCACGACTATTTGGTTGTTCTCCGCGTGGGCTCGGAGGCGGTGGGGGGCGGGGGGGGCCCGCGCCGGTCCAGGTCATCCACGTAGGACACGATGAGCTTGCGCCGCTCCTCGGGCACGCAGTCCAGCACCAGGTACCGCTTGTCGTTCTGCAGGATCTTCTCCACATCCTTCAGGTGCTGATCGGACTCCTGGATCAGCTTTTTGGATCTGAAAGCAAGCGTGAGAATTACCACGGGAGGGGGGTGGAGGCCGGGAGCCCCCCTGGGACGCTGCCCCAGCGTAAGGAAGCACAGGGAGCCAAGGGACAGGCCAGCCGGGGAACGCTGCAGGGACTTGCCATCTTCTGAGCTACAAAGATGTCACGTTAGGTTGGGACTGGCCAGGTAACAGTGCCCTGGCCACACAACACGCAGGCTCCTTGCCTACACTTGACTGTGTTAATCAAGCACCATGAAAGACTTGAGTAACTTGGACATCAACTTGTGCTAGGAAAAACAGCCATCAGTTTGCTGCTGTTTGTATGGCAAAGCACAGTAAGAGCTGAGTCCTGCACTAGCATCACAGTCCCCACCTGTAAGTGATGAATTTGGTCTCCTTGAGCAGCGTCCGGAAGTCGGCTTTGGCAGTGATGTATTTGTCTCGGATGTACTCCTCAAACTCCCTCTGCTTCTTCTGAAAGGTGAAAGAGAAACGTAAACCACTGAATGCAGCTCCAGCACTTTCTGCAGCTGAACACACTGAACACCAGCAATAATTACATGTTAATTATACTTTTCCTTATCTTATACATTTTTAATTTTTTAAAAATTATACTTAACCACTAGCACCTGTGTCCACAGAGAGCTGAACCCCCTGCAGCAGCCACCAACTCACTTCTCTGTACCCTGCACCAGACTGGAAGTCAGCAAGAGTGATGCAAACCACTTACCCTGTCACTTGAAGAGAATTTAATGCACCTTGGATCTTCTTTAATGATTTTTTTCACTTCCTTCCACGTTGATGTTAAAGTTATCTTTCAAAAGAAGCAAAAATAGTTAAATAAAAAGTGATTTCAATTCTAAGAATATGGAATGCAAACACTACTAACCTCTGAAGCCTTTAAATATATCCCAAGTCCACTGACGAAGCTGCTGTTTGGTGTTGGGTTTTGATTACTTATGCTATTACATTTGGGCTTTTAAAATAAGTTTATTTTACACAGTGATTTTTCTTTCATATTTTGAGATGGCATTTTCAGATCAAGGTCCTCCAAATATAATTTACTTTCCAAAGTCTTTTTCTAGTACAGTTATGTATATTGTGTTAAAAACTACCTGCAGAAAACTTGCCTCTAAACTAAAATAACTAATGCATTAATAATCAGGTAAAAGCCTCCAGGTTAAATGAAAGCTGCCTGAAGTTGGCACAGAACTAAAAAGGAGGAAACCTCACTAAACCCCCACTGCACAGAAGTAGGGATGCATTCCACAGCATGAGCAGAGTAAAAGTTCAGGTTCAGCAGGAGAACATCAGAACAGATGAACTGGGTAAGACCACACTGATGGGCATTAAGGCAAACACCCTGAACATCTGAAAGAGCCAGACAGTGAAGAGTATCAAATAACTCAGTATTGAAGAAATAAAAAGAAGATGAAAAGATCACTGATTAGAAGTTTGTATGTAAATTAACTGTATGTTCAATCAAAGTAACACTCCAGATAAGGAAACATAACGCACAAATTTTGTTAGGAAGGAGAAAAGAGAGTGATGAAGCAAAGAGGCCCTGGAAATAAACCCAAACCAAACAGACTGTGGGACAGAAAAACAGAAAACCCAGTGGGCTGCAAAGACTGTCTATGTGAACATCAACAGCTCTTACCGCTGAAGTTTCATCCAGAAGTTGCCTGAAATGTTCCCTCTTCTTTTTGGTAAGTGCCTCAATGTGCTCATTAAAGAGCTTCTCTTTCTCCTCTCTCTCGAGCAGGGACCCCGACTCCCAGCGGTGATCTTTGCGCAGAGTCCTCCTGGTGTCAGACCAGGACACATCTGAAGAACGCACCTGAGACAAAGATCATTCGTTTTTAAACCAGTTTTTCTACAGGTCACTGTAGAAATTAATATACTATCATTGATAATTAATATATGCTTATTGTTTTATCTTGTTCAAAGTTAAGGTTAAAATAAAAGATAAACCCTCAGCTTTTAAGAAGAGACTGTAGCAGGTTCCCCACAAACACAGAACGGGCAGCGGCAGAAGGAATCCCTCTGCACTGCTTTGGGTCCCGCTGCCCTGGCTGAGCATTCTCAGAACCACAAAATCCCAGCACCCTCCTTTCCTTCCTCCTCTGTGCACAACACCCTGTGCTCAGGGGAGTGCTTGGAAAGGCAGCCTCTGAGATTACTATTTCCAGAGACACTGGGAGCGCAGCAGTGCCCTGCTTGCAGCCCAGAGAGCACCCTCTGGATGAGAACCCTCAATGCACAGCCTAGAGTGGGATTCCACCTGTTTGGAGCTGGAACTCCAAATGACAAAAGGCTTTTCCAGGGAGCCCTGATGAGCCGAGGCCCCTGTCTGTGCCTTACCATGTCCGAGAGCAGTGCTTTGAAGTTCTGGATGGCCTCTTCGCGCTTGTGCTGCTCCCGCTCGCGATCGATCTCCTTGGTCTGCTCGGAGCGAGCTTTCTGCACCTCCCGCTCGCGCTCCCGCAGACTCGCCTCGATGCGCGCCTGCCGCTCCAGCTCCTTCTCTTTCTCAGAATCTAAATTCTGAAATTCAACAGCAGACTTTTCTCAATAAAAACAGTGCTCTTCATTAGAAAGTGAATTAAAGGGCTATCAAACTAAAGGCAGCTCAGAACAAAACACTTCAAAGGGATGTGGCATCTATGGATTACGAAATTTTGCTTCAAGAGCCATGCTGAAGCATTACAGTTCCAAGCTGCCATTCTGGAGCACTCCTACAGTAACTCAGGTAAGGAATGCTCTTCAGCACTGATGAGTCTGCCCACAGCACACCCACAGCACACTCCCAGCTGACCTTGGCTATTTTCTCGATGTACTGCTTGAACAGGTCCTCCCTCTGTGAGGAGCTGTCCACCGCCTTGTACCGTGGGTCAGTCTCCACTTTGTCCTTCACTTTGCTCCAGCGAGACTGACTGTCCAGGTGGTGGTTTGCCAGCAGCTCAAAGAAGTCCATTTTGATCTGTTATACAGACAGAAGCAGAAAAGCAACGCTTGAGAAAGATACTTTAATATCCCACAGTTTGCTCTTAAGAAAAAAGGAGTCGACTTACCTTCATCAGAGGGATCACATTAACATTACATACCATTGCAATTAAGAGCATTCACTAAAACCCTGAATTTAGTCATAACTGCAGCCCAAATTCACTGTTCCTTGAGACAATTTTGCCAAAGCAGATGCACTTAGGTGATCTGCTACATCTAAGATGAACTCTATAAAGAACGATCCACCAATACCACTCTTTATTACTTTACTCCAATTTAAGCTTGTTTTTGAGCTTTTATATATGTCAAATCAACAAGTTACTGATGCTGCATGATAGCATTTTGCATATCAGTACTCCAGAGGCCATGCAGCTTGAAACAAGGTTCTAGAGAAATCAGGTGTTTTTATGGATTCATCCTCCAGGTGTACATTTAACAGAGGCAAGTGCTTGGATCTGCCAACAAAGAGCAATGTCTTAAGATGGATCTAATCAATAAAGAATTATCCAAAAATGGTAATTAAGTAAATTATATTTAGGACGGACATGCACAATTGTATCAAAGTTTAAAGAAAATTTTTTGGTCTACTTTGTCAGTTGGAAAGGGCATGTTATGTTTCTGTCTGTAACAACAGCCATTGCAAGGGCTGGCAGAAGATCAATCATAGCAGGTTTTATTTCAACACAGCTAGCAACATGTTTTCATCCAAAGTCCCAGAACCATCAGCTGTAAGGGCAACTACTGTGCCTTTATTAGATAGCTTGATTTCTGGGGAAGATGATCTCCCTGCTCCTGCTGCACTTTAGCTCTTAGGTCACCACACATTCCTGGCAGGTTGGTTTGGCGTTCCAGCCTCCCCCTCCCCAAGGCAGAGGCGAGGGGCTGGGCTGGGGCCAGAGGGTGCTCGAGGGCTCTGTGGGCAGGGCAAAAGGTTCTGCCTCCACAGCACCCCACACCCTGCCGGGCCACAAACGCAACACGGCTTTATGGCACGCAAATTAAAAACCCAAAATCCAGGAGGAGAATGGCTGTTACTTGCTACTCATCTCCCCTCCCCATCCCTTAAAAAAGGGAAGCCAGGAGAAGCAGTTTAGCTGCAGAACACTGAGGTTCCTCAGGGAAGGGAGCAGATGGACAGAGCAGGCTCCAGCTTGCCAGAGACCTGGCACATCCTCATCCTCTAAAACATGTTTAGTTACAGAATGCAGGAACAGAATGAAGATCAGCACCAACATTCTGCAGCCTTGCCCACCAATACTTTTAGTTCTTCAAAATATCAACATATAAACATAAAAGGCTCTATAGGCTTTCTTTACTATACCAAATGAGACTAAGACAGTAAAGCAGAGATCAGAGACCAGCCCCTTAGTGCCAGTGGGATGTTGTGCTACAGCTACAGCACTACTGCTTTATCTTAAAGGAGCTCAACAAAATGCTAACCAAACTGTTTATTCATTATAAAATTAAGAATATTGTGTCAAAACATCATAAAACATGCATGCAGTTTCAAAATATGAAGCTTTCTAAGCCAGAGCATTTGAAATATTTGTTAGAAACCAAACAGTTTCCAGCTGTTACTTACAGAAGTCTCTAAGGTAAGGGTATCCCCAAGCTCTTGCACAAATCACCTGTGCATGGATGTATTCCACAGGATGAGGTGCTGCACTGCCAGGAGCACCATGCCACCACTTCCACACAAAGCTCCAGCTGAGCCAGCCCCACGGGCTGCAGGAAGATGCTCCTGTGGGAGCTGCCAGCGGTGCCCCTGCCCAGCTGTGTGGCTGACAGCAGCACCTCTCCTTCCCCAGTTCCCTCTGGAGCTCCTGCCCAGCTGTGCAGCTGGCAGGGAGACCAGCTGCAGCCTTGCCAGCTCCCAGCTGGGCAGGAGACAGGAGGGCACAGCCAATTCCCTCCCCAGGAACTGATGGCACTTCAGGCCTTGGTGCTCTAAAGCTTTCACTTTGCTCACACACAGCACAGGTGTTGACAGCTCACTTTATATTTTAAAAAGAAGATGAAAATGTTGAGTCTAAAGTATCTCACCAAGGAGTAACATTTCCAGATGGCAGCTGTGGACAGTGAGTTCTGTGTGCCTGCAGTCGAGTACCTGCAGAGCTCTGCTGTGGGGACACAGCCAGACCCAGCAGCACGAGGGGCAGGGCGTGGGCAGCCCACATTCCAGCCAGGCTGTGTGCCGTGGGATGTCAGGCTCTCCCTGGCACAGCTCATCCCAGGGACATGGCAAAAGGCCATTTGGTTACCACTACCTGCCCACAGTGCCTTCCCTGATACCCTTAAGCCCCTGCTACTCCTCTCTGCCACCTGAGAAGTGCTGGCATGGATTTCCTCACTGAAATAAGGCACAGGAATAAAACCAGCGATTGCAACGGCTGGCTGCTCCATCCCCATCCCATAAGGCATAACTCCACGAAGCAAAATCAAACATTATATATGCAATCTAAAACCCTTACGTTAAAGATTTCTGTGAAGTTGATTCTCCCTAAGTAACAATTTTGGACAGACTGAGAAAGCTTCAGGTTAAACGCCTTAAATTTTCTTTTATGGTTTAAGCACTTTCAAAATCAAAGGAAAATAAGGCTGAAAACATTTCAGGTGTATTTAGAAGTCTTTTTTTTTTTTTGGCAGTTAACACATTGCAGGTACAACTCTCATCACTTCACAAGGAAAAAAACTAAAAAAATGTAAAGTACCGGAACTGCGGGAGGCTAAAGTCACCACACAGAGATACCAATGCTTTCCTCACTAGGGAATCCCATAATATTTGCGTGTCAGTGATTGACAGCTGTCAGACTGAACTGATTGACAGGCCGCACAGCACATAACTGTAAAGTCTATCCACTTGTTATAAAACAGAATACATAAAATGGTTACAAAAGGCTTTTGGAGAAAAAAAAAACATTATTCAAAGCAAACAAATACAATCTCTTAACTTTTCAACTTTAAAACAATCATGCAACAACAAAACTAGTATTTATTCTTTAAAGTCTTCAACTGCACTATTAAGCTGCAAAACTGCTTTAAAATTCCATATTCACAATCAAACTGCAGTATGTAAAATCTAGTCTTGAACTACATCAGTTCCCCTCTGAAAGCACAATCATTTATGGAAAACAGCAGCCATAAGGCAATGTTTGTGAAAATCACAAAAGCACAGAATCAAATTATATCAGAGCACCCAGATTTTAAAAATACACAAAGCTTCCTGAAGAATGAAACTGTCCCCAAATCTGACCTGTCCCCCAGCACTTCTCTCTCCTGCAAGCATTCCAGGTAGGGAAATCTGCAATAACTTCATACTACATAATAAAAATGGCAAACTTCCACATGTCCAAAATGATTGGCCTTCAGAGGTGACCTTCTGCACTCACACACACACACAGGGACGTGGCAGTAAGTGGCCCCAGGTTTTGGTGACCCCATTTGATGTCCCAACTCCAAGGGGGAGAGCTGCTCCCCACCACCGGCAGTGCAGGCACATGACACGGGGAGCTCATTCATCTGTCACAGATGACCTTTAAATCTAATAAGCAGCAGTTTATACATAAGATCTACTTGTTCAAAGATTAAAAAGTCCCTCCCTAAGTGCCTGCTTTCAGATGGAAAGGGAACTGTTTGAAACTTAAAGAGACTATCCTCAGGAATTTGCAAGTCCTGCCTGCCCCCACTGAGGGAACAGAGAGGTTACGACCAGCTCTGGGGTTCCAGCCAAACAGGGTAAGACTCCTTTTCCTTTTCATGGGTCAGGATAAAGGAACTTAATAAAAAAATAAAAATCAAGCATTACTTCAGTCAAGAAGATAATGTTACTGCTTGGGTTAACGAAAAAAACAGTGCCATTGTTTAAGCAAACTCAGCTTCAGAGCTAAACAAAATTCAGTTCTAGAGATTCTAAAAGTCAATAAAGCTGCAAACTTGAAATTGTTCAGAAAGACCAGGGGGACACCACTGAAGTGTTTGCCTGTAACATTTCTGGGAAAGTGCAGGCCCACGTCTTGGGGAAGGCTCAGGGAAACCAAGCACTGGCTCTGTCCCATCTCACTCACACCACTCACACTGCTGGAACTCAAGAGTCCCCTTACCTTCTCTCCCCTGGTCTTCGAGTCTTCCTTCTCCTTCTTTCTTGCCGCTGTGATAAACTCATTAAACAAGGCCTCTCGATCTTTCATCTTTTCAATTGCCTTGAACCTCGAGTCTTTAGCATGCTTGGCTGCAAATTCACTAAAAGTAGTTCTGCAACAAAATGGCAAGTGAACTCATTTGGCAGAGCTGTCTGGGCTGGGAGGCAGGTTCAGCAGGGAAGTATTTCCTCTGCTGCAGTACATGCCAGAGCACAACTTACAAAAACCCAAAAGGCAAATCCTATGGTCTCACTACAAAGTTGCTCGACCAATGAACTCTATAAAAGGAGTCAGCACTCACACAAGAGGTGTTTGTCAGAGACTTACAAGGGTGGGTTGGTTTGTGCAGATACAGCCACCTGCAGAAGGGGCAGGTGTAGAGAGAGATTACAGTGCAACCATGGAGAAGAAATGGAAAAAAAAACTCAGTTGTCTACAAAACTCTTCTTTTCTGTGGGTTAGCAGTTCAGCCACCAGTCTGTCCAGGTATTTCACAGCTGTGAAACCAAAAATCTCAGGTGCATTCACTTGCAGCCAAACCATGCTAAGAGTTCACCAAGAGAACCAGCCTTTGTCAGGAGTCCCCACAGAACACTGGCTGTACCAACTCTTCCCCCTAGAGTGCACACTGCAGAGCCTGAGCTCAAACCACAGAGCTGAAACCCCTTCCAACACTATGGGCAGAGGCAGCAACACTGGGCTTTCAACCCATCATCCCACAGCGTTTCCCTGACCGTTCTCTCACCTCCAGGGCCAGATTCCAACCTGTGCAGTAGGTACATTACTGCCACTTACCTCGGAAAAAAATCACTACTGTGCTTTTTCCAAGCTCTGATGCAAATCTGGCCCCAAGAATACGTGAGACACTTATAATCATACGAATGTTTTCATCACAGCATGGAAATAATTAGACTTGGAAAATCCAGCCTACTGTTGCTGTAGGGTAAATTGAAACAAGAAGAGAATTTGGTAGCTTATTCAAAAGGATTAGAAAGTGAATGTACAGCTAGATTGAAGAACAAGAGCTGCTCAAGTGAAGTGGAACACAAACTCTTGAGCATGTTGGACTGAGATAGATGATAAAAAACCAGTCTGGCACTCACAGAAGTACAGCAATATCTTTAGACAAACACTGAAACCAGAAGACAAAGGATAAGATTAAACAAGACAGTATTTCAGCTGGAATTCTCTACCCCACCCCAGCCCATAATCAGGTAAAGAATCGGTCCCAACATGACACACTGGAGATATGCTGAAAGCTGAGGATACTGAAGCTAATGTAACTGTTTCTTAAGGCATTTCCATGCCTCGCATCTTCCAGCCTACTACTGTGTTATTAGTCAGCTCTGAAGCAATTTAAAAGTTACCATAACACTGTCACCAAATTTCCAAAATGAGTCACTGGAAAAAACTGAGCTGAAGTGAAACAAATGAGCTGTTATTTCACTGGAAAAGAATTAATGCCAGATGAGCCAAGAGATGCTGAAAGAGGATGCTTTGGAGTTTATCTGGTGACATAAGCATGTATCTCATGACCTCTATGAGAGGAAGCTGTGAAACAAATAACGCCAGCAATGAAATCTTGAATGGACATTCACTGTCATGCCCTCGCTCCTACTGCTGCCAGTGGCCTGAATGTGAGGGGGTGTAATCACTGCTGTATTAAAGCAACCAGAACATTTTATCATATCATCGACAGAGTTTGTAACAAGAAAAACATCCCTTCAGCCCCCTCCAAACCCCAGAAACCTCCCTAGTACTTTCTCAGAGACTTATTAAGAAGAAACAGGGTTGTTAAAGAAACTTGTGGTGGATCCAAGGCCTTTCTTGCAATCCAGGCAGCATGCTGGGGATTTCTTCAACTTGAAATAGGTAAATAACTATAAATGTGTAAATCATTATAAATCACAAGTTGTATTATTTCATGGATTAGGTGAATACAAGCAGACAAAGGAAGATTTCAACAATGTCTCATGATTTTTCTCCTTTTTGCTCATTTTGAAGAAGGTTAATCAACCCAATACCACCCAACACCCTGCATCCTAGTAGAGCTTATGCACATGAACCACAAAGAAGCTCCTACCTTGGATTAATCTTTGATTCTTCCATCATTTTCTTGAAATCCTCCTTGGCCTGCATTATTTTATTTTTCTTCTCCTTGCGCTCTTCCTCTGCTCGGGTTTTCACATACTGATCAAACACCTACAGAAACACCAGTCACCCACAGCAAACACACAACTGACACACAGAAGCTCTAGGGATGAGGGAGGAAAAATCCCACTTCTTTCCTTCTCTCCTGTTTCCTTTCCTCTCACCACAGAATCAAGACAGAGGAGGCAGAAATCTTAGAGACGCTTTGTATTTCAATATGGAAATGTTCCAAGCTGCTGCACATGCAGGGCGCTGTACCTAACACACCATCTGAGACCTGGGAAGAAGTTCCTTACACACTCCAGTTAACATTTTCCTGGGTCCCATGTTTCAGACACTTCCCATGTTCTTGAAGCTTTCCAATTCCCTACATTCACCTGAAGAAAAGCTGCTGAAGTGAGAACTTGCTAAGCAATAAAAATGCACTGTAGTTTCCCCCCACCCAACCACTTTTTTTAAAAGAAAATAGCTAGATTACTTATTATGCCAACACTTTGACACGATACTGATGACTCTCACTATTTCATTCAGGTTTCAGCAGTGCTCTGTAGACACACAATTTCCACTGTGTTAACTTCCAAACACAGGAAATAAAGCAACTACCAACACTTTCCCTTGCGGGCTTCCTCCATTTCCAGGCAAACCCTAATCATGACAAAAATCCCTTGCAGCACTGATTAGTCTGAATGGTTTGCAGAAACACAGACTGAGGATTCAGATAAACCTGTGTGTCTGGATGGGAAGTGAATTTGACTTTTTTACCTGTTTCCTCTCTTTTGGGTTGAGCAGCAAATAACGAGGGTCAAACACAATCTTGTGCAGCTCCTTCTCCCATGTTGAAAAGGCAGAGACCTTTAATTAAAGGAAGACAAATACACAAATTATACAGGAGTTGTACAGTTTTCCTTGAAAACACTAAGATGTGACGAAAAGAGGGAACCAAACTCATCCTGGAGTTTTCAACACCAGTGGATGACAGAGGCTGTCATAGAAAGTTTCAACATCAATTTGCTCTGAAAACTTCCAAAGGATAATACACACACATTTACTACTGCTGTGTGATGTTAAAAATAAAATGTACATTGAAAGAAAGCCTTGAGAAGCTGTATTCCCTAGGGCAGCTGGAACCACTTCAATTTCTTAGTTACTATCCAAATTTATATTAAACTAGTCTAATTTATCAAAATTGATTGGCATCAAGTAGATTTCAGATTTAATTAACTAAAAGCAAGAAGTCTCCCATTTAAGGATAAGACTGTACAGACTAGAGTGGAAGTTGCTGCTTTTCTCAGTAGGAACATTTCCAAAGACATTAAGGATGTGCCCAGTTCGTGTGTTCTATTCATCTTCAATGGCAGTTTCCACTTAGGTAATTACTTGATTTGGGGAAAAATTAAGGGCGGGGGGAAAGAAAGTCTGTCTTGACCCTGTCATTTCAGTTACACAGAAATCAAAGCTTTGCTGTAATTGCAAGTTTGTTTGAAATCTGGAGTCTTGTTCCAAGACCATTCATTGATCAGAGGAAGGATGAGACTGTTTCCATACACAAGGTGTTGCAGGTTTGGAATTCGCCAAGAACTGAGACCTCTGCACGAAGCTCCCTCTCTTCCTCCTCACACACACATTTGTGATCTGAGCCTCCCTCTCTCCCTCCTCACACACACACAGGCTCCTGACCCCTCTTTCCAGCAGCATGTCCTTGAACTGCTTCATCCGAGCCTCCAGCGGGACGATGGCTCTCTCGCGAGCAGCTTTAATCTCAGCCTCCATAGCAGCCTCCTTCTCGGAATCAATGTCTTTGATATCATCTTTCCTGGAAAAAAACCAAATATAAAGTGTAAGCTGAGAAGTAAAATGCCAGCCCTGGAGGTCAGAACCTGAACCACACCAGGTCAAGGTGTGGCTTGGATATTCTGACAACAAAGTCTTGTGCCTAGAAATTAACAAACAACACACTACACTCAAAGTATTCTTTGGATTCACCAACTTACACCATTTATTTCCATTTCAAATGATTTCCAAAACATATGCTATTTCCTCTCTGCATGAGTCTCAGGTATCTCAGGAGAATATCAAATACCTGAGCTGCTGAGCAGCAGAAAGCTGATGACTCTTTTCACCAACCCTCTCAGTTCCCATTCCACTCTGCTGGACACAACATACACGGCTCAAGTAACAAACTTCAGTTATTTTACCTACACAGATCACTTGGTATTGAAAAAGCAAAAACTTACTTGCGCTTTTTTATTTTAATAGGCTCATCTTCGTTTGCTTCCTCTGCAGCTTCATGCTCTTCTCTAACTGTAACAGATTTCAATAAGACTTTAGATTTTATACTGATGAAAATTTTTAAACTTGAGGGAAACCTCATGCACAAACCAAGGACAACATGTGCAGCAATTGTGTTCTGACAAAGGGAGACACATGGTTCTCAGTCACTTTCAGAGTAACACTGTGGGAATTTGGGGACAGGACTGGTGGACCTCAGCAAACTTGAAATTTAAAATGACAAACACTGAGCTCTTATTTTTAGGGGACAACAACTCAGGCTAAACAGTCTAATGAAGTACATTTGGATCTACCTGATTACCTGCTCTTTGCTCTCCTCCAGCTACAAAGCCCACATGTCATCCCAGGCCCATTTCCTGTAACTCAGGCCAGAGAGAAATCTCATCTCATCTCAGCAGCCTTTTGAACATTCTCTGCTCTTGACAGCTATTTCCACACTCTATTACAACTGATGATCTCAAAGTTAGTTCTTCTGTGAGAGGCATTCGTACATTATGATTAATCTTTTCTGGTCTCTTTCTTACAAAGCAAACACAATCCCTTTTTTTAGTCAGTAAAAACCGTGGGGTTTTTCAGCCTGCTGGCATTTAGCAAAACAATTACCTTTGTTAGTATCTAATGTCTTCAATGGGCTATCTTTTCCCCAAAGGACTCTGCAACCTGCATTTCCACACCTTTTCAGTGTGTCCTTACACTCCTGTCGCTTATTTAAATGTTACAAGCCTTGGAAAGCGAAGTGCTAAATTATATTTAGGCTTCCTATGAAGGCAGTAAGACTGCTCTTACTAAGTTTCTTTCCTTCTTCCATTCCTTTTTTGTGAGGAGGCTCTTGAATAATTTTGTCCACGTCAGCTCTTCCAATGAGGTCGTCGGGTCGGTCCCACATGGACAGCCGGGTGGTGGGGTTGTAGAAGAACACCCGCTCGTCCCCAGTCCACACCACGCACCTGCAGAGGGGACACAGGGTCAGGAGCACCGTCACCCACCGCGGGGCTGTCCCCGGGGTCACACTGAGGCACAAGGGTCACACCCAGCCTACACTGACTACACAACTGCCACACATTCCCACTGCCCAGCCGGGACCCTGAACTGCTGCTTTTCTCTGCTGCCAGGTTTGAAAACACAGTAACTGAAATTTGAAATTGAAAATGAAATTTTAAAAATGCTTTCTTCTCTGAGGATGCTCAGTTCTTCTCTGATAAAAAACCACTTTAGACAGTGGAATTAGATTTTGGGATAAAACATACCTCATCTCTTCAACGCGATGAAAAATATGAGAAAAAGCAACCTAATGATCTTGCCAGAATATGCAATGGGATAAAAGAACCACAGAGACAATTTAGGAGCAGGCAGTTTTAAATACCAAACATTAATAAAAAACAGCAATAGCTAAACTGCCAAAAAGAAAACAATATCCCTTTCCCATCAGGACTTTTACCTTTGTTGTACTAACACACAGATGATTTACATATATTACACCAACAGTCACCTTCCTCATGACATCCCATGGGCACCTGAGCAGTTTATGGGCCTCGTCAAAAAAACCCCAAACACCTTGTTTTGGCCAGCTGCTGCAGCTATTTGTTCCCCAAGACACAGGGCAAGATCTTTTTTTTTGCCACTATTTCACTCCAGATCAAGAAGAACTGGTGTCAGAGGCAGAGGCTGGGATGTGCAGTCCTGGTCAGGGACCCCCGGGATGGCAGGCACGGGTGGGTGTTCTGACTCCCCAGCAGCCTCCCTGGTGGCTCCAGCAACAGCCCTGTCAGTCCCACGGCACCAGTTACCTACCATGGAGTGCCTGGAATAGGGGTGGTGGCCACTGGCTTGGCCTTCTGAGCTGCCTTCTCTTCCTCTGTCATTTCTTCCTCCTTTGGCTCCTCAAGGAAAACACAAGTTTGAAGATCAGGCAGTGAAAGCTGGCTAATAATTTATTACACAGCAACCAACTTGTTTTACTGAAACCATGCTGACAAGGAGCTCACAATGACACCTCATCCATTCCTAGAACAGAAGCACTGGGATTGCAACAGCAGCTGCTACTCCAAAATCTCAATTCCAAAACCTCTAAGCATTAACTTCTGGCTTCAGCAAAACCTTACTTAAATATCTTCCTAGATCTGCATGAATCCTGGAAATCCTGGAAGGACTGGATACAGGTGCAAGGGTATATATTCTTAACAACTTCTTAACTGACATATTCTGTATGTTTCTTTTGAATGTTCTTTTTTTTCTTATGTAAAAAAATTAACAAAAGAGAGATCTGAGTCTACAAAGGGAGGCTTTCAAATCCCCTCAGGAATTTAACAGCTGGAATTACTAACCATGGCTCCTGCCAACCTGCCTGGGCTAAGATGCAGCCACAGCTGTGGGATGTGAGACTTCAGACTGGCTTTTGGGTTCAAGGTCTTTTACCTCCTTTATCAGTTCTTTTATAGGTTCTTCTTTTGGCTCCTCTTCTTCTGTCTCCATTGGTAAAGGCTCCTCTGAGGGTTCTTTAATTGGCTCTTTGACCTTCTCTTCCATTTTTTCTAAATGAAGAAAAGAGTGTTCTTGAGTATTAACAAAACCACTATAGAACCACAACAAATTTCTTTTTATCAGTATAATTTTCCAAATACAAAACCAACCCAAACCTTCTTTTCAATATATTCTCACCACTTTCCGTCCCTCTTGGGCAGTGTCTGCTTATAAAGTCATAGTTATCTCCTGTGCCAAGATCTACTTGGTACTGGAAAATGAAATATTGTGAGGCAGCTATTATACTAAAAGGCTGACTAAAGGGTACTAACAAAAATGCTAAACCAATAATAGTTATCAACCAATGGTGCAACACTGAAGACCAGTTTCACATTTTAAATGCTGTAGAAAAAAAAAAAATCAGAGACAATGCAGAATTACCTGCGGATTTCTCTGCACTCATTTGCAAAAAGTATAAAACATATAATCTCTCAGCAAAATCAGTATTTGCTGTCTTAGATACTTTCATCTCAGTAAAAAGACCTATTATCCAATCTGAATTATTAGGAAGATGGGCATTAATTGAACCAACAGTGTAAATGTCCTGCATGTATCTAAACAAAGACTTCTTGTAACTAAAAATTCGGGAGACAATAGAAGGCACAACTTTTTGGATTTATTGTCTCACAAGACTTTATAAGCTGAGTAAGAGCCACAGGACTTCTGCCCCTTCCTCCTTATTTATGATACAAGAGCAATTTCCCTCTCATATAACACCACCCATGGATCTGATGTGCATTTACATGAACACAAGTCACAGAATATGACCCGAACACAACGTAGGGATGTGGACAGGTGGAGATGACATTATTTGACTTCATGCTCCAAATCTGTGTAGATTTAGTTTTTCAGGATCTGAAATTCAGCACAATGATCTCCATTTTTTCCTGGTCTACAGCCCCTAGAATGACAGACTTTTCCCCTCAATTCCCCTCACTTTCTGTCTGCAACTGGAACCTTCTCCCACACATGTGCAGGTGAGGTACTCACTTTCTACGGGCACAGGAACATGCATTTACCCTAGGCACAGGATTTGGAAGCAGTTCTAGAATCAGTACAGTGGGAAACAAGCTGCAGCTTTCAGACTGAAGACCACCTCATGCATTTCCTTATAATCAGAACTTCAAAATATTCTTAAGGGAGATCAGGGACTAGAAATACTCCTGCTTGCATTTTCAAACACAACCACTGATGATGGTTCTGAGCCATGTCCCCAGTATAAAGCTGTAGTAAAAAAAACCCCAAAGTACCTTTTTCCTTCAGTTCTTGGGGTTTTTCCCATGTGGACTCAAGAGTCCTGTTGTTGTAGTAGTAAGTCTTTCCATCTGCTGTTTTGTACTCTGTCCACTCGGACACGGTGGCGGCTCCGGCCAGCGTGGCCGGGGAGGCGGCGATGGCCACCTGCGGGTGGATCATGGGCACGATGGGGGGAGCCATGCCCGGCAGCACTCCTGGGCAAAGGGAAAGAAAGGAAAAAGCAAAGAAAGCAGTAAGTGACAGTGCAGGGCCCCAAGGACCAACACCTAGCACGTTACTAACTTAACTTAAAAATATTCAACCCATAGAAATAAACACAAGGATCGTTTTCAAAGTTAAATTGGAAAGCATGGCATTGTTACCAAATTTCCTTCCTGTGTTCTGCAATCAGTAATGCCCATTGCAAGGCAAACTGGATTTTAATTAATTTAATTTTAATTATGTGTAATTCTGCAAAGCACAAAGCTTGTTAGCTTTTAGACACTTACTCTACTGTTTTAAAATTAGGTACTCTATTTATTAAAAAAATCTTTATCAGATGTCTGTAGCAAATAATTGGGGTTTTTAAAGTCTACTGCACTGCTTAATTATGCTATCATGGTACAAGATATTCCTATTGCTCTTAAAAAAGGCAAGAGTGGATTGAATTTGAGCCATAGAATATAGAATAGAACTCTGATAAATCCTAAATACTGGCATTAATTCAGAGCCTTGGATAAAACCTGATGAGAATGAAACAGTATCACATTTTTGGGTTTCTTTAGTACTGCGAACTGATTGAAAAAAAAACATTTTGTTGAAATCCTAAAGCAAAATGGCAAGTAAATAGCCAAAGATAAGAAAGCCAGAATGCTGCAGTATCCTATTATCTCTCCACTAATCCCAACACACTGAGTATAATGAACAGATCTGGAATGACAAGTTCTAGAACAACCAATTGGACAGAATAACTGCAATTACGAGATCATAAATTTGAGCCTTTAATATTGAAAAAGTCTCATTTTAAATAACAGAAATCACACATTACACATTGCCATAACACGTTCTCAGAGAGTGACTGTTCTTAAATCCACAACTGAAATGTGAAAGTTCACACTCAGACACACAGACACGCACACAACATGCGAGCACAGCCAGCCACTGCACATGTGGAGCAGGAAAACAAAAACCCACACAAGAAACTAGGAACTAAGTATGGGCATGAGAGTCACAGTCATTACAGAACTCAATGGTTACAGAAAACTGTACGGGAGTTTGGGTACAGAATAAGCTGACACTAACAGTTATTTGGGGAAGTTATCTCCTGACCAAATATGATATTTGCATTTATACTGGTTTTGAAAAGAAAGTATATGTAATCATTCAAGTGGGGAAGCAAATAAAGAAATAAAAGAAACAACCACATTCACTACCATGCCAACTTACAGACAAAACGAACTAGGATGGGTTTGGAAATTACCGGTCTTGGTGGTAGCGACTGTCTTTACATACGGGCAGCTGACTATTTGCATCATTGCTACACCTGCAAAACGGATAGGAAGCATGTTGGAAAGCTGCCATGGGATGTCAGCTACCACGGGGTGCTACGGACTTCCTGCCTCAATTTGGAATGCCATTTGCAGCTGGCAGAGAAGAAGCCTCCCAGCAAGAAAATGTGAATTACTTTTGCTCCAACATTTTATGCCAGATCAAATATAAAACTAATTTTAAGCTGCAGCAACAGTCTCTGCCTATGTTAAACCAATTGTTTAGCAAGTTATTGGGATGTCATTAAAAAGAAAAATCATATTTCAGTGAAGACTCAGGGGTTTAAGTTCATCCATGAGGGAATGCAGCTCCCCTTGTAGGGCAGCACCACAGGAAAATATCCCACTACTGGGGCTGCTTGCAGAGGCAGCCTCTGCTGGGACAGACCCGTGGGGAGCAGCAGCACAATGAAACTCAAAGGCTTTGCGGTTCTCAGTCTGCTGCTGCAGTTAGAGAGCAGAATAAGGGTAGAAGGACAGGTCTGAACTCGTCAGAGCAGCAAAGCAAGGCAGGGTGGACAGCCAAGTGCAGCCCAGAGGGAAAGCTGAGGGTACAAGGGTCATTATAGAAAGGCTGGAGGTGAAAGAAAGGGGGTAAAAGAAATCAAAGCAATGAAGCTGCAGACAGAGGTACACAAAGCTGCACTAGGTCAGGGGCATTTTCTTTATTTTTCATTATCAACAATGGCATGAGCTGAAAATGCTTTAAAAGCCCAAATTCGCCCTCAAAAAGGTGGCACCATGCACTGGTCTGCTCTCCAGCTCAGTAAGAAATGATACAAAAAGGCGAGCAGCTCATCCTCTTTGATCAGCTCAAAATCAGTGGGACATCAGACAAGGCTGAGGGGAGTGCATTTCCAAAACCTCCATTTTGGGTGTGGAAGGCAACTGTAGAAGTGAACTCTGGCTGGTCCAGTCTGGATGCTCAGAAATTGAAATACTCCCTTTCAAAAGCTCAAATTCATCATGTGAGGTGGGAAATGCTCCAGTGGAAAGTGAAATTAAACCCCTGTTTAAAAACAAAGTAGTTTCTGGGTTTGATCCTTAGAGATCTGGTATGGAAAGCATACATACATACTGCCAATTTATTTGAAAATAAATTTTTGAGAAGACGAAATTGTAATGTCTTCTAAAAATAATTTCAGTAAGAGAACTGCAACTCGTTTTATTTTTAAAAGTATTGAAATGAGACATAAAAACACTGACTCAAACAGCATTGATTGAAGTGTTTGTCTAAACTGGAAGGGTGGTCATGTTATGTACTTGACAATGGATCTGAAAATTCGTTTTGTTAAGGAAGTTACAGCATGTCTCCAGCCGAGCCAGTGAAATTACGCTATCTGTGGGATCGCTGAAGTTAGGGATGCTGCAGCGCAGACTGGACTGAGCAAACACCCAAGCTGTTTCTGCTGCCAAGGTCATTCCCAAACATAAAACTGACCTAAAACATAGGAATTTAGAGAAAGCAGACTTACTTTTTAAGATCTGAGATTATGAGACATCACTAACGAACTCATCCATTGCTCCATCTTACTACAGTTTAACACAGAGATTAACTCTGAAATCACTTGACTGTTCAGCTCTGTCCCTGTAACTTCAAATCCTCTGGCTGATATCATACCTGGTGCTGCAAGCCCCAAACATCTACAGTCTAACCTTCATAAGACCTTCTGACTTCACTTGATACTGTCTTGGAAGCAATTCAACTTCTGTTTCCTGTTACTGTAAAATATTTTACTGTTTTCCTTTTCTTTGACAGTGTTTAGAAACCACCACAACCAACTCAGGACAGAATGAGCTGAAAGAAGCTGACAGATTTCATTCTGTAACTAAGCAAACTGACAGATCAGACCCACTAGTGGAAGCAGCACTTTTCTGCCAGATGTCCTTCCTACACACTGAGGGTTCCACCTGCGGCCCAGCTCACAGTGAGAACTGGTCAGAGCCAACACTCCTTACCAGGGAAGTTCTGAAAAAAATCATTTTCAAAAATGAGTTTTAAGAGATTGATGTTCCCACTCTGTCTTTGCTCCTCTACTGCACTACTCCCAAAACTTTTTGATTGAGAGCTCACAATAAAGCCCAGCCTGGGCATACACGCAGCAATCTCCATTTCCACTGGCACTCTTCTGCACTGTTCTGACCATTTTACCCAACAGGCCACACTTGGGAAGATTACATCCCTCACAGTGTGTAAGGACCCTTCATTCCATGCTGATCCCTTGCTGGCAAGGTTAGAAATGGCAGCTGAGAGCATTCAGCCAATCACCTTTAAGGCTTAACCGTTTTTATTGTTCTCGCAAACCTCACCAATAAACAGACTTCTTTCTCCTACCCTTTATTCATTTCTTGTTCAGCCTGGAATATCACGTTCAGAACAGCATTTGTTTCCTGGTTTAAAACAATGAATACTACACTGCGATTTCCTTTTCTAGCCAATACAGATTAAAGCAGCTTTGCCCAGTTATTTTAGAAGACTATTCTAAAAGCAGTGGCAGCTAAAAGCTGGTGCTCTCTTCTATAGAAGTCAGCACTTTGACTGCTTTCAGGCTTTTTTCTCTTATCAAATGAGTGTTCTGAAGGGTTATTTGTCATCCATCCAATTCAATGGGAGGTAAAGGCCTCCCTCCACACCCACTG
Source organism: Rhipidura dahli (assembly GCA_013399225.1). Lineage (NCBI taxonomy): Eukaryota > Metazoa > Chordata > Aves > Passeriformes > Rhipiduridae > Rhipidura > Rhipidura dahli. Next base: position 1,094,989 of record VXAC01007939.1, on the reverse strand, counting down.
GGTGGCTGCATCAGGAGGACAGCAGGGAAGTCATCCCACTCAGCTTGTACAAGGAGTCAGAAACATGAGGTGAGGATGCTGCTCAGAGCTGCTTCTTTGTCTTTTTAAATCTGAAACTAACTTGGATCCAATGCAACTGCAGTCTCCAACCTCCCTCTGCAACACAAAATCAACAGCTCCTGGTGCATGTTTAGTGCCACTGTGCACTGAAACACATCAATTTTGTACCAGAACAGGAACTCAACAGGATCCATGCAAATGAAATGTGGCATGTGAGTGCTGAGTGTCATTAGTGATCTCCTGGGAGGCTCTCTGCAACAGTTACAGACAGCGAGTCCAACATTTTACCAGCCTAAAATTACTTCCTTAGGTATCTAAATATTTCATAAAAATTTAAGAAACTATGATATGTCCAGAAGCAGTGTGCTGCCATCCAAGATTCCTTCTGTATGTTCTTTAAACCTGAAGCCTGTGAATAACACCCTGGCACCCTAAATGCCTCATTGTGGTCCTCAGGTCACACCTCATCACTCAGCATCCTACCCAATGGCTGCAGCCTAAGAGAACTGGGAACACCTGACATCACTGGGGTCATGATTTCCACAGTAATTTTTCCTGCTCATCCATGTCCTAGTGAATATTTATGCACAAGACTTAAGGTCTAAATCAAGTAAGTAGAAAAAAATTAAAGCAATATTGCAATTAGTAAAATATAGTGCTCAATATTCTCATTTAAACATTACATGTTTAAATGCAGCTGTTTTCTGCCAAGTATATCAATAAACTAGAAATCAAAAAATTTTATGTTCTTTGTTAATTAAAAAGTCTGTCTGCTAACCCTGAATTCTTTCAGATATACTCTGAGGAGAGGATCCAGGCAAGTTCTGTACACAGTGGACACATGAGTGCAAACAACTGACAACATGGACATGTAGCAGACAAGACAATTACAGTTTGCCAATTTACCTGGAAGTGGAATAGGCATGCCAGGAAGGGGGACACGAAATGGAGGTACCATTACTGGTGGAAAAGCAGGAATTGCTGCAGTTGGTTGAGGTACTGCATGAGGAACTGCAGGAGGCAATGTCTGTGGGACTGGCTGGGGTACAGTCTGCACAGGTGTAGCAGAAGGAGCAGAGGTTGAAACACTGACTGATGGTGTGGCAACTGAAACACCCGAACTCGGGGTCTGGTCTTGTGTGGTAGGTGCTGATAAAAAAACACAAAGAACACCTTGTATCTTAGACACTGCAATATACTGCTGCAAACATACTGGCGCTCTGTTTCCCGGTACATAAGCAGGTATGCTCGGCTATAACCAGCAGGAAGACACTCCTGCACAAAAAATACTTTGCCTTCTCTGGAACATTAAATATTCACAAAGGAAGTCAATTTCCAATTTCAATTTGTCCCATTCTTTACACCTAACATGTCTCTACAGCAGTAGCAGGGGTGTATCAAAGGACAACCACAGTCTGAAAAGAGGTTCTATTCTGTTCAGAGAAACAGAAAGGGAACATTACAGCAAGTTTCCACTGGCAACAGGCTGTCCTTGTGTTACATGAACAGATTCTGCTCTTAACAGCAATTGCAGCAGCACGTGCCTGACAGCAGTCTGCCTTAAACTATGCTGGGCTGCGCCCTCCGAACAGGAAAATGGCAATAAAAATGCGTAAATAAGCAAGGAAAAAGAAAACACTTTTCTTCAAGAGCTGCAACAACTTTCTTGGTTTTCAGTGCCTCCCAGCAGGAAAACACACAACTGGCACTCAGTTCTATAATCCTTGCAGCATGACTGGTTTCAATTTCAAATTGTTTTAATTGGGAGCAAACAGTCTCACAGCACAGGCCAAGAGGAACTAGAGACAAGTCTGCTTAAACTTGTAAGCTCACTCTGTAAGATTTGGTGCAGAGGAGAAGGGAAAAGGAAAAAAAAATAAAGGAATCACACCAATTTACAGCCATATTCCAATGGGCACACCATGCATTTTCTATTACTACCAGAAACATTCCAAATAACATACCAGTATTAGCATATTTAAATAAAGATTTTTGATCTTTTGTTAAGCGTTTCAGAAAGGGTGGAAGTTCTTAGCAGTGCCTAGCATTTAGGGAAACAGAGCAGACAGTCAGTATGTGATTTGTAACACCTAAGTCAAATCAGTACGAGGCAAGAATGAAGCTCAGCCAGAAGTCCCAGGTCTTTTTTACAGGCCAAGTCTAAGAGTTATAAAATTATTTTAAATTACAAAATTTCATCACCTAGGCACAGACACCAACAGTAACAGTTCTTGAAAGCAAAGACAAAGTTTAGCAGATAGAACAGGCAGAAGTGGAACAGACTGTCAGCATTCAATATTAGGAAATTTAACTTCAGAGAAGGTGCATAAAGTGCTGCTCCCAAACCATGACTAGCTCTCCCAAGCCTGACATTGGGTCAAGAGCTAACACTGACCTCCCAACTGACTTGTTACTCAGCACAACAGTTACAGCAGACCATAGTTCAACACAGCTAATTAACACCATACTGAGTTACCTTTCAAATTAAACAAAAGCCTAAAATGCTTTGAGCAATACAAGATCTTTGCTGCTCTAATGATGTATCTCCCTCCAGTCTTCATGAAAACAGAATTGGAGTGTTACCTAAATTTGACTCCCTTTGACACACAGATTCTGAAGTTCGGGTTAAATGGTGAGTTAAGCTTGACTTGTCTCACCTGTTACAGGAAAAAGATGAATTCCAAAGGATGCACCTCTCCCCCACAGCGGGAGTTGGAACAGTTCATTCCTGCACAGTCTCTGGCCTGGCTCAGTGCACACGTCTGAGCCGGTGCAGCTACAATGCCCAACGTCCCAGGGCCAGATTCCTGCTCAGCACCAATGCTGTGCCATCAGTCTGTGGCCCTGCACGCAGGACAGGATGCTCTCTGAGCTGCTCCTTCCCCTGCACACCTGGCTTTGGGCTCGGGCAGTGACCTCACTCACTGTTTGCTGTTGCCACACTCACGTGCAAACAGACCCAAGGCACCTAACACACATCTCTGTCGAGATGCACCTGAGGCACCTGGGCACCACACATGTGCCAAAGTGCAGGGCAAACCACACTGCTGTGTACACAGCCATGCATTTATGTGCATGCTGCATAAACTCAGTCCCCTTTCCTTAGCTGGAAAACCCCTACAAGCAAAGGCTCGGGCCATGGAAGCAGCAGTAATCTCCAGACTATCATTCAAAGGTCACAAATGAACAAAAACAGCCCCAAGGACTTTCTTTTCCCTCTTCGTGGAACTCTAGAAAACAGGAACTGAGAAGGCTCAGGCATAAGAATAATGCTAATAAAAGTAATACAACAAAGCAGCTCTATTCTGTAATCAGCCAATGCTCACAGACCAGCAGCTCTGAGACCCAACCTTCTATAGAAACAGACGCCATGGAAAAAATGAGGAAATTGCTACAACTAAACTCCTACCTCAGATCAACATTTCTTGTGAAACACTTTTAAAACAATTTAGCCCTATCTGTAGTCAAAAGGAAATAGATGTGCAATAGCTCTGAGATTATGTGATAACAGCAGAAGAAAAATACACAAAGACCTGAAGAATTCTTTGAGACTGGCAGGAAAAAAAGTTTGCATGCAAGGTTCTTCTGGACTAAACACGGTACTTTAAATTCACACTGCACTTCATGCTGAAACAACTTCCTCCTGGATACCAAGGCTTTGCTGCAGCAATTCCCCATGCAGTATCCCCACCACCTGCTCCCAACACCGCGAGGCCTGAGACACCCCCAGGTACTCACTGGAGTTGGTCTGGGACACTGAGGTGGCCGTGGTGGTGGTGGAGGTGGTGGAGGACTGCGTGCTGGAGGAGGTGGATGGAGATGCTGCAGATGCAGGGCTGCTGGTGGTGGGCGTGGAGGCCCCCACAGCCTGGGCCTGGGCCGCCAGCATCGGCGTCAGCTCCGACTGCTGGATGACCTTGACCCCGTCCGGCTTCGTCCACGCTGACTCCCGCGTCCGTGCGTTGTAGAAATAAACCTACGGCGGGAGAGCGGCCCCGTCACCTCAGCTCACTGCGGGAGGAGCGGCCCAGCTCCCCCAGTGGATTCCAACCCAGGGCCTGACTACGTGACCAGGGCTCAGGCGGGACTGTGGCTCCGCTGTTCCCGGCACCCATCTCACCTTCCCGTCTGGAGTTTTGTTCTCTACCCAGATCTCCTCGGCTGGGGGCATTGCTGGTGTTCCCGGCGCAGAGACCGGCGGCATTCCTGGAGGGAACATCATACCAGGAGGTGGTGGCATGCTACCCATGGGAGGAGGCATAAATGGTGGTCTCTAAAGGCATATAATAACAACAATGATGATAATGATAACAACAATATAATTTCAAGCAGTTTCCTTTCTTAGAGAACCAACAGACAGTACACCAGCAGTAAGGATAAGCTGTGCCAGGCTGGGAAGCTCCTCTAACAGTCCAGTGCTCCCAGCTCAGGGAATGTGCTTCCTGCCAACCCCCCACCAGAACAGCTGAAGCCATCACTTCACTTCTGAGATGCTAACATCAAGGCACCTGAAAAAGGTGGCATGAACAGAATTGCGGTCAAAGAAAAGTCCTCTCCTGAAAAGGAGAAAATATCTCAATGCAAGGAAGGGAAAGAATGGAAGAGCTGTTCCCGAACAGCTGCTGCTCAGACATCCCCACCTGTGAACCAAATATCCCAGAAACCCAATGACCCTCCCAGGAAAAAATGTTAAAAAAAAATTATGTTACAAGCAAGTGTCCAATTTGTCAGCACAGCTGAGCAGTGAGCTTTATTAAAATCCATTACACACTCCTAAACTTCCCACTAACTAAAATTCTAATTAGTGCTAATTAAAATAGGAAGAAATTACATGTTCACTATCGCATGATAAGAAATCCTGACCTGTCCTGCACACAGTTACTTGAAAGCCTCAACATCTGTTTCTAATTCAAAGTACATTCAGTTCTTTCAATTTTCTGGTTTACTTGGACTGTTTGAAATTCCCTATGCCCAACAAGTACAGTACAAGTGCACTTCCCTATAAAAGCACTTGACAAAACTCACCAAGTTCTTTAGGTTACTCTGCAAAAACTGCCCTAATCGAACGACAGCCTCGAGTGCCGCGCTCACCCTGAGCCTGCAGCAAGACTGGGGCTGGGACAGCCCAGGACATCCCACGCCACGGGGAGGGGATGGCTCCGGGACAAGCTGCACACACGGGCCCTGAGCTGCACCCACAACTGCAGCTGTACCCCCTGGCAGTGCTGCCACGTCCTTGGCTTCCGGCGGGAGCTTCCCTGAGATCCAACTTTCTGCTCTAAGGGAGGTATTTTAAACTGCTCTTTAAATCCATGTACCAAACCAGTAACAATTATTTGCATTAAATACTATTTAAAAAGGAAGCCAAGAGTGCACGGACAGCATTCTATACAAACAAAAAAAGCCCTCAACTCAACTGCAGCCTGCCTTCCCTCCCTTGTTCCTCCCCAACAGCTCTTGTACCTGCCACACCATAAGCTTCCTCTTTCTTGCTCTTACCACCTGTAGGAAGAATCCAGTGAGAAGAAGCTCACTTTCCACCTGCTACATCTGCTTTCCCCTATCCAGGAGTAAAATCACGTGGGCAGTCAGTGCCAGGCGTGCAGCCAGGGTCCCAGCACATCCTGAGCCCAGCTCCGAGCTCCCCCCATTCTGACCACACGCCCTTCACCATCACATCTGCCCTTGCACTGGACACAGGGCAGGGAGGGAAGCCCAGCCCTCTGCGTGGAGCAGAGCACAGTGCCAGCACGGCCTGAGACACCCAGCCATGGCTGGTGCTACTGAGGAGCTGCAGAGCTCCCGGCCTGGCACAACAAACCAGCCCTGTGTGACAGCTGGGAGGAGCAGCACACTCTGGATGTAAATCAAACATGGAAATCAGGGAGACACCCACAGCCAGGCCTGGGATCCAAAGTAACTCTGGTTGGTTCTTCAAACTGTAATTACAAACAGTGGATTTAATCCATTATTTACAGCACGTGGTGCCATTCAGCTCCTCAGCCTGCCCACAGCCCAAAAGGACTTACACTGCCCCAATGGGAATATACCCCCACAAAGCAATTAAATAACAGCACAAGGCAATTAAAACAATCCTCTTCTCATTCACAAAGGTGTTGTCCCTTGCAAACTATTCAGGCCTCTGAAAAGCAGACAAAAGACCTTAAAGCATCCATCAGTTTAGCAGTGCCTCGAGGAGCTGAGCAGAGGCTGTCTTTGCACACAACAGGTGGGCAGTGGTGTATAACACCACACCTGAGCCCTGCTGTTTCCTTCACCCATTTCAATGTCCATTCTCATACTATTTTCACAGAGTCATAGAATCAGTTACACAGGAAAAGACCTTCCAGACCATGGAGTCCAACCCGTGTCCAATGCCCGCCTTGTCCCCAGCCCAGAGCACTGAGTGCCACATCCAGTCGTTCCCTGGACACCTCCAGGGATGGGCACTCCAGCATCACCCCAAGCCTCTTTTTGTTCAGGCTGAGCCCCTCTAGATCCCTCAGCTGCTCTCATCAGACTTGTGCTCCAAACTCTTCACCAGCTTTACTGCCCTTCTCTGGACATGCCCCAGCATCTCTATGTCCTCCCTGAACTGAGGGGCCCAGAACTGGACACTTCTGCGTGTGAAAACAAACGAGAAATCCCTAAATCCCACTTAACCCAGGAGAATTCCCGTTCCTTACCTGTAGGTGTGGAGGCCCCATGGGCGGGGGGATCCCCCCCGGCGGCGGCATCGGGGGCATGCTGGGGTCAAAGGGGGGTCGGCCGAAGGGGGGCCGG
>VXAC01007939.1:1042785-1079275 GCA_013399225.1 Rhipidura dahli | reverse complement strand
CGGGGCGGGCAGCGCGGGGGGCTCGGCCAGCCCCGCCACGGCCAGCGACGGCGAGAGGTGCTCCAGCAGGTCGCCGCCGTCCAGCGCCGGGTGCGGGAGCGGGTGCGGGTGGGCGGCGAGGGCGGCGGGGTGAGGGAGGGCGGCGGCGGCGCAGGGGACGCCGCTCATGGCGTGGAAGGCGGCGTCCGGCTTGAAGTGGGGGTGGAGGTGGTGGCCCTTGGCGTGGGGGGCGATGTCCGCGGCCGCCAGCGCCTCGGCGCGGGCCAGCAGGCTCTCATCGAAGCTCCCAAATATATTGCCCTGCAGCTGCGAGCAAGAGCACGCATGGCGAGGTCAGTGGGGAATTCTGTCATCTCCGCCTGAAAAACCGGCCCCGGCACCGCGGGTCCTCCCCGGAGCTCAGGTCATAAAAATTAATAGGAAGGCAGCGGTCCCGCTCCGCATCGCGCGGATCAGGGGCGGGCACGGGGAGGGGGGCGCGGAGCCGCGACGCGCGATGGTGCTGCCGACATGAAAAAAACATTAACCCGGTGCCTGTCAGAAAATGTGGCTTAGAGCGGTAACTGCGCTGCATCAACGTACCTGCGGGGCCGGGAGGCAAACTCTGCGCATCGCCTCGGCGCCGGCGTGCAGGCTGGGGAACTTGGGCTCCTGGAGGGCGGCGGGCACGGCGAAGGGCTGCTTGGCGTCCATGGCCATCATCTCCGCGCGGCCCGCGGGCGGGAGGCCCCGGGCACGGGCGCGGGACGGTGTCTGCCCTCGGCACTGCCCGAGCGAGCGGTGTTCGATGGCAGAGCTCCCCCGGCGCCCGCCTCCCCACCGCTGCCTCACTCATCTTACTCGCTGTCCGCCCGCACGGGCCGCGCACGCGTGATGCGCCCGGGCACGGCGGGCAGGGCACGGCCCGGGGGATGCTCCTGCCCCCGGACGGGCCCCGCCGCCCTCAGCCCCCTCTCGGGGCTCGGGGCCGGACGCGCCGTCGCGGGTGTCCGGCTGCCACGTGGAGCCGGGAGCGACTCGCAGCCCCCGGGCCGCTCCCGCTCGGATCCCGCTCGGATCCCGCTCTTCCCTCGGCCGGCAGGTCCTGGGGAAACAGGGGAGGAGCGGATATTTCCCCGTGGGCAAGACCCGCGGGCTGACGTTTGGAGCAGAGAGACCGGCGTCCACACAACCCATCCCCGGGGAAAGCGGCCCTGAAGTTGGCACTGTTCTGCTATTGAGCGGCCCTTTCATTTATGCTCTCCCAATCTTTACACATCTTCAGACATTACTGGACTTTGAGGGACCAGAGATGTAAATATTTTGCAAAATTCGAAGTTCTTAAGCAAAAATAAAACCTGCTCCAAGATTTAAAGTTTCCAAGTTTTACAAGCCTCGGTGAACACGGACCAAGAGCCGCAGGAGCTGCTTTCTGACAAACGTACTGACTGATCGCGGGCAGAGGAGAGAGGCGGCACCGCAGTGCTGAAACGGCTTCTTTTGGGAAACACGTACCGAGCAAAGATCACCGAATGAAGGACCGGGTTGGGTTGGAAGGGGCTCTCACCGCGGGTCGGCCCGGCCCGAGCGGGGCGCGGCGGCTGCGGGACGGGAGCGAGGGGCGTTGCCGTGGCCCAGCACCGCGGACAGCACCGGCACCGGGGCGCGCCGGGCGGGGAACGCGGCCGTTCTGCCCCCGCCGCGCTCCGCTCCCGTTCCCACTCGCTCGGATCCCTCCTCGCTCCCGTCCGGTTCCGTCCCGCCCGGGGTCCGCCGCCGGGCCGGGGGCGAGGGGCCGGGCCGGGCCGGGCCGGACCGGGCTAGCAGCTCCCTCCCACCGGGGGGAACCGGCGCGTTGTGGCGAAGCTGCGTGCCCTGATTTATGATAAAACATTTAAAGGAAATCATTTATATTTCAGAGGCCCTAAATAGCTACATGAAAGTTTTATCTGAAGTGGCACCGCTTTAAAGGCGGCCCTGCTTGCTGGAAGTAATTAATAGAGGGATGAATTTCAGGCCTTTGTTTTGGTTTGATTTTAGCCCTCCCTTTATTTAGTGCTGTCTGTTAACGCCAGTAAACAAGAAGACGCGAAGGGTGGATGCAGAGCCCGATTAGCGCCTGCTCTACAGAGTCCGACTCCCTGGCTCCGGCTCCGAGGGTGTTCGCACAGGACTGGCAGCTTTTTCCGCCTCTCTGCTGTTGATTCATTCTCTCTCAAGTGAGGAGAAGCTGCCGGGGACCCCGCACCCTCCTCCCGGTCCCGTTGTCTCTGCACGGACCGTTCGCTGCTGCAGCACCGCCTGTGTGGCCGCTGCGCTGGGCTCGGGGCTGGTGGCTCTGCTCAGAGGGTCCCTCTCCCAGGACACCTCTCCTGGCCACCTGCTTTAAGCACGGTCCTTCCCTCCCGCAGGCAGCCGGGCTGGGCAATGCAGCTGCTGAGCTCCCTTTAATTAATGCTGTAAAATATTGATGCTCCTGGCCCTGTCTGCTGCCATTACACCTTACAGCCAGGGGAGAGGAGTCCAAAGGATAAACAATAACAAGTTAAAGGAGCCCAGATGGTTTGCCATCAGAAACTGTCTGCAGACTCAAAGGTGTCACTGCAATAGATTTCAGAGATCATTCACCTACTGGTAAATAATTAATGGCATTTCTGGAAGAAAAAACTCAAACCCATACCCTGATGAAACATTGCTGGTGACTCATTGGAAATCTGAAGGCAAAAGTCAGATTAAAAGCATGTGCTATTTTATCCTTTCTCACAGTTCATGGATTGTTATCCATTTTCCTAATACATCAAAATAATCTGTTCTTATTTAGATTTTAATTGAAAGCTGATCACAGAGTGGTGCCAATAGGCTCTTGGTTTCATTGTATTAACTCAATTTAATTTAAAAAATATGCAGTGCATTCTGACACAAGACTGATGGGAAGTTTGAAATAAAACCATGAGTTATTTAATCCGCAGTTCATGCTGATACCCTCTCTGCCACAGAGGGGGAGCAGCACTATGTGTTACTGTCACAGAGCTGACAGAACTCGCTTCTCTAAATGTTCTTCAGTTGCTGTTTAGATCAGCCACACAACATCCTGCACACCCAGCTCCTCCTCCGGAGGCTGCTGCAGTATTTACCTGTGAGGCCCCTTAAGCACACACAGCTCACACAGGGACACCTCCCTGCTGGGGCACGCAGCACCTCCAACCCCCTTCTGCTCCTGCTTTGGAGGCTTTACTCCCCTCCCCAGCTCACCTTGAGGCCTGGCCAGGTTTCATTGTTGTGCCCTCGTGTTTGTCTTCACTGCAGATCTGGAAAAGAAATCATGTTTCCAGACCTGAGTCAAGACTCATGTGATAAAAAACTTCTGGTGCTAAAATGCAGCCAGTTATCAAAATCATAGAATCAGGCGATGGTTTGGGTTCAAAGGGACCATTAGGCTTTGCAGAAGCTCAGGAGGGTCCATGGGCCCACTGCTTGAGCTCATGTGCCTGGTCCATGTGAAGGAAGAGGACGAGAGCTGACTCTGGCAGGTTCCTCTAGACCCCGAGCTTGCACAGCACATTTCCAGCTCCCCAAAGTTGTGCCATGCTGCACCCTGGATGATGTGGTTGTTCCACTGCACAATCTGATCGAGGAAATATCTCGAGTTACCCAGACAGTCAATTATTCATCAGCTAAATGGCCAAGCATCAATTACCTGGCCTGATTCTCTTATTCATTAAGGAGATTGAAGAACCCACCTTAACAGAGCAAAAAGAAAGTTGCTAAGTTACAGGAGCTGTCTGTCACTGAGGCAGAGTCGGGCGTCCAAAGGAAGGGGTCTGGCACTGAGGAAGTCTTTGAGGCTATGGAGTGTCCTCCAGAGCACTTGGTTTTGTGGAGCCTGTTCCAGTGCAGGTCTGGAAGCAACGGGCAGGGGCAGAGCAGCCCGAGATCTGACTGTGCCTTCTGTGGTACCACGGGGGTCAGCGGGGCCTGAAAGGGAGTTTTGAATAAGAACTTGGAGGGTTAAAGGGAGGGGCCAGGGCAGGACCCCCACCACTCTGGGAACTTTTTAATAGAGGTGGGGGCAGGATGGAAACTGTTCAGAAGAGCACAGCTGCCAGGGGCATCTCAGCAGGGATGGGCTTCCTCTGCAGACAGGGAGCACTTGCAGGTCCACACAGTGAGGGCCACCCCACACAAACCCACCAGAGGGACTGAGTATTGGGCCAATTGCTGAACGTCCAAGGAGAGGGAAGGGGAAGTGTCTGGGGTCTGTGCATTGCTTCAGTTTAAATTAGAAGTGCTTTCTCTCCTCTTCTATAATTCAAATCCAAGCAGAGCTTTGCCAGCTGCAGAGGGGCTTGGCCACATCCTCGGCCTCAGGCAGGGGCAAAGGTGGCTCCAGGGGCTGAGTGGGTGCTTGGGAGTATTAATCCCAGACCAAACCCCAAAGCCTTGGCATTAGCAGGGCATTGTGGCCACATTAGGACACAAGAAGTGCCGAGGCTGTGCTGCAGCTTTGCCGTGCTGGGTCCCGGGGGCAGGACAAACAGCCTTGTCCAGCAGCAGCAGGTGGAAAGCTCATCAACTTATTTTTGAATTTTTCAGGACACAAGGTTATGATTTGAGGTCCCAGGAAAACAGGAGGCCGTGTTCACTCTTGGGAGGGGCATCCTTTACTCACTTGTAATGTGCAGCAATTACAGAATTTGTTTCTTGTATCATTCACTGGAATTAAAATTGAAATAAAGGACACATCAGTCCTTGCTCAGTACAAACTCTCTCCTTCCTGCTGGAGAGGATGGGAGCAGCAGGACAGTGCTTTCCAGGGCTGGAACAGAACACTCAGCTGCCAGGCCTCTCATTATATTTGCTCCTAATTCTGGAACTACGTCTAAATGCATCTAACAGGACTCTGCCACAAGAAGTTAACGAGGAACAAACATTAATAATTCATGCCCTGAAACAGTAGGTCTCCTAATGTTTTTGCTAATCAACAAGTCAAACAGCTGCATCTTCATCAGGGCAATCTTGAGGGGACAGAAGAACAACACTGACACGTTGGACTGTCCCCAAAGTCTCCCCCTCTGTCTGACTCAGTGAAGGGTGTTTGTCTCCAGCCCAGCAAAGGTGCCAGAAGTGTGGGAGCACGAGCAGTCTTGGCCCTGCACGGCCCAGGAGCAGCACCTCTGCACTCTCACACTCTGCTTATGCATCCAGGGACACTGACAGGTGGGTTTGGCCAGGGATGTCCCGGGAAGTGCAGGCAGAGGGAAGGTGCAGTCTCCTCCCAAAGCCAGTGAGAGCTGAGTATTTAAAGTCAGAGTTAACGCTTTTTGGGTCCCGACGCCAGGAGCTGGGAGTGAGCTCGTTCCAGGAGTGCCCTTCACTCCTCTGCGACCCACAGGTAACCCAAAATCACATGAAACAGCAAAAAAGGAGGAGTGGATAGAAGTGTTGTCTGACAGAGCTTTTGCCACGAGAGAGCACACAGAGGTATGTGATGTTGAGTTGACTCCAAATGATTTTCACATGAATTACTAAAGAAATGTATAATTTATCAGCGTTTAAATAAATCACTGGCAGGAGTGCTCTGAGGTTGCCGGCGCGGGACGGGCTATAATTAAACTCCCACGTCACGGGGCGCGGGGCTGCTCCAGCAGCGACACCATCGAGGCTCGGCAAGACGAGCTACAAAGGGAATTCGGCTCCTAAAAATAAGATGAACGACACCGGGGCAGTGAAAATCCTGAGCTGGGGGCGGTGCTGGTGTCCCCCCGGCCCTGGGCTCCTCCCCACCGCTGGTCCAGGGCTTTCCCGCAGGGTCCGGCGCTGGCGTTTCCCCCGGAGCAGCCCCTGCGGGCTCCCGGCAGCGAGAGCCGAGGCAGCCCCGGCTGGGTCCGGCTCCGTGCGGAGCGACCCCCGTGGGGGATCCTGTCCCCGGCCACCCACGGCTGGCACAGGGACCCCGTGCTGCGGGCACCGAGCTGCACGGACAGCGGTCACTGCTCCCGTTCCTGCCGGGGGCTCCCCTCTGGCCTTGGGCACCCGCCCCTGGCCCGGCGGGAGGCACCGAGCGGTGACAGCCCCTGGCACGGGCTCTCTTTGGGCTGAAGTCTATTGACCAGGGAGAACGTATTTCTGAACTTCAAATTCAAGAGATGTTTCTGACAAAATATGTATTTGTCTGATGCCGTGAAAAACTAGTGGAAAAACTTGTTTTTTGTAGGAAAAGGGGGGAAGTTCCAGGTGAAGGAGGCATCTGGGAACATGGCAGATTTACCCCAGCCCCACGGCCGGCTCTCCCCGGCTCCGTGCACCCAGCATCCCACATGGATCAGCCTACCCGAGATTACCAAGCAGCCACTGGAAATTGTCTGTGGAATTATCCTGGGGAGACAGAGAAAGAAAGTGCTCTAGTTTATGCATTTAGGTTTTGATCATCACAGTTGTAAGCCTGTCGTGGAATAGAGCAGTGGAAGCACATAAAAACCTGCAGAGAAACATCAGACAGGCTTATTTTTCCCTTTCAAACGCCCCTTGTGTCAGTGATCTCGTCAGTAAAGGCCCAGACATGTTACACAACCTGCTCCACAGGACAGAACTGGGTCCCACGGTTCCTGAGATGAGTTAAAATTAGACTGCCACCTTTGGGAGCCCTCTCCAGAAGTCAGTGCTGTATTCCATGCAGCTGTGACCGGAGACAACAAAGAGATCCTTGGCCTGACAATTACACCAACAATTTACCTTCACGTGACTGTTCCCTACAGTTCCTGTCGACATTTGCTTCCTTCCAGCAGGCTCCCAAGCAGGACTGCAGCTGAAGAGAAACACAGGTTTTATATCATCCTCCAGCACCTGGACACAGCAGGCACAGGGAGGGGCTGCAGGAGGGAATAACAGGAGCTGTGGAAAGGGGCAAAGACCAAGAATAAAGGCAATAATAGAACAAATCAGTTTTCACCCCAAGCTGCAAAGGAGTCAGAACTGGCAGGTGTGTCCTGCCAGGATTTGTATCCAACACTCCAGAACACTGCAAACCTGTAAGAGATTGGGAACCCACCCCAGACTGCACAACTTCCTCCAGTTTAACTCTGAGCCCCGCCACAAATGTCAAACAGCCTTTACTGGACTCCCTCCACCCCCTCTCCTCCCCCATCCATTTACCTGTCTTAACTCATTCTGTTGCAGAGCACTGAGACATTTGGAAGATTTATCTCTCAGCTCTGGCATAAACCAAACCTGCACACACGACACACACATAAATCCCCCTTCACACAGCCACTTCCCCCCAAAGAAGTGATAATGCTCTTTTTCTGAGTTGTAATTTTTTTGAATGGTTCTTCTTCCAATTTATTTCGGTTAGAATTTTGCCTTTTCTAAATCTTGAACCATTCCATAGTAGAACTTTATTGCAAAAAAGTCAACATGCATCTTAGAAATTTGGCTTGTAATCAGTAAAACAAACATTACATATATGAATTTTAATGTATAAACAATTAGAAATTCAACAATATCTGCTATTATCCTATTACACAAGTTCACAATCTGTAAAAACTATAGTACAAGGTTACTATACACCAAGAGGAGCTTTTGTTCCTTTTCACATGATTTTGTTAAAGTGGTGCTTTCCTAAGCAGGTGCCTGTTTCAGATTTGAGGTGGTTTTGTTTATTTTGCTGAGGTTAATTCAGCAAGGAAAGGAGGCAATTCTTTCCACAGTGACTTCCTTTCCCCATCCCATCCTCTTTCAGTGTCTGTCCCCCAGCTCAGGCTGGTACCCTCGGCTGGGGCACACAGGGACCCTGCGGGTTGTGCTTTGCCCAAGGAACAGGTGAATTTCCCAGCAAAGCATCACCATGAAATAAACTCAGCTGTACTGCCCTGCTGACTCCGGAAACACAGAATCCAAACCAAACCAGTCCAAGAGAGGCCCAGCATGCCCTAAAATACAGGGGGGGTCCATAAGCTTTGGCAGAAGGCAGCCCAGTTTCACACAGCTCCCCTCCTCCTCCTCCAGCCCCCCACACCAGATGTGGCCCCTCAGCCCCCCGGGTGCAGCCAGGCTGGGGGCACTGCCAGCCCCATGGGTGGCAGCCACCCTTGGGACGGCACCCAGGACTTAGGGCAGCCTGCCAGGGGTGCTGTGAGGGCAAAAAATAATTGTAGGAAGCTCTCGAAGATGGCCCTCACTCCCTCACCCGTGGCCCTGGATACAGGTGCCACCCCAGTGTCACTTTAGAGCTAAAACCATATGAAAAGGAATCCATTCTGTGTGTGTCGAAGGCTACTGCAATTTTTCTTACAGCTTAATTAATCCACTGTAATTTTCATTTTCCAAATACAAAAATACAACAATTCTTATTGAAATCTATACGCCGGTTATTTTAGTACACAAAAAAAAGCAAAATATTTACAAAATTATACAGTTTAAGAAAAAACTCTGTACAAAAAAATATATAAATCCTTTTGATCCCTCTCTCATTTTTTAAGTTGTCAGGACTTGGACATGTTTGCCGCAATGGACTTCTCAAGATACACAACTATGCCACAGACATTACAACCCTTAGAGAAGAGCAAGACACTCTTGTAAGTACGTGGGGTACTTCATGCCTGGAATTTAGCCTCAGCATTATCAGGACAGTCCTAATTTTAGCAAGAGGGGAGGTCTGGAAAGAGACAGAATACTGGAGACATTCCCTTCAGTTGACAACAAACAGGACATTATATGAGTTGGATACCCCACCACAGCACAAGGATAAAGGCAGCAGGGCTGTGAGCCCAAAGGGTGCTCAGCACCTTCCCCTGGCCATGCTCAGAGCCACAGGCAGGTAAAGGGTGTGGTAGATATTGTCCTTCAGTCAGGAGCTACTGGGGACTACTCTGGCAATCATTCAGGAGAGAATAGTGCTGTGCATGACACGGTGTTGATTTTGTGTAGAAACGCACCCTGAACGTACTGAGGAGTGCCCAGGGCACGTGGGCACTCAGGGAAGCTGCTGCTGGGTGCCCCAGCCAGGAGCCACAGGGCCCAGAGCTGGCCCAGGGCTGGCTCCCTGTGCTGCCATCAGCCCTGCTGGGGTTATGGGGACAGCACTGAGGCCATGGGGAATGAGATGGGTTCAGCTCAACCTCTGAAAGAACTGCCCTGGGCCTGAGGGACACCCAGCTCAGAACATCCCCGGGACACCGGACGCTGGCTGGGGGCCAGGCTAAGCAGGACACCCCAGTCCTGTGGGCTGAAACCCACCCTGCTCTGAACACCTCAAGGCTCTGCCTGGAACACAGCTGAGAACAGGGAGAGGAGGAGAGTTGCTCCTGGCTGGTAGACAGGGGCCAGTTTAGCTGCTTTCGACGAAGACTGGAACTCCCTCCATTCTTGCTCACAAATACTGAAATGCAATGAACAGCCTGACTTACACTGAGCCTCACACTGAAATGACAGAAGGAAATCAAGAGGGAGTGCAAATCCACTCCAGTGTGTGTCCCTGCTGATGTTTTCTGTGAAGCAGAATTTGGAGAAACAGTGAACTGGGCAATGTTACAACAACACCCTGTTAAATTGTTTCTTCCACCTCCTCTCACAAAAAGCAGCACAACATAGAGACTGTGTGGCTGTCAAACATACTGAAGTAAATGATTTAAGAATCTAGCCACAAATAATTCCTACAACATGAGACTCCACAGGAAACAAAATGCTACCTTTTTTCAACGAGCAAATGAGGCCAGTTTTTCTTTCATAATATTTAATGAAAGTTTGTCTTTCCCCTAACCCCATAATATTGCTAAATAAAACCTGTAATATCTTTTCAATTATAAACTAACAAATCAATCACATTATAAAAAACCCAAAACAAGGTAATACAGGTGACACAAAAAGAGGACAAGAAAATACTGATTTCCACCCCTCCCACCCCCGCTTTTTATCCTTCTTAAATAGAAAAAAATCACCACCCTGGTGAGCTTGATAATCCTGTAAGAAGTTCCTGGGCCTTTGGCTAGCTCAGTCTCACAGCTCTGTGTCCCAAATGTTTTCATACCAAACTGCTCGTGCTAAATCTTGTGGTTTGAAAAGAAAGTAAAGCTTTTTTTTTGGCTCATCAACTTCCTTAAATAAACATTTAAGAGATGTAGTTTGAACTATATTCCTAAAATTATACATTTTGAACATCAAGTTTCATCTTCTCCAAGAACGGGATTCATCCTCATCTTCATCATCATCATCATCATCTTCGTGCAAAAATAAATCCGAGGTCTCGGTCTCCTGGAGGAAGAAAAAATGAACTTTGAGGCACAAGTTCCAAGCTATGCCCAGGACACATCACAGCACCAGCTGTGCTGGTATCTGGTGTGGGTATTACCATGTGTCCCACAAACACACACAATCACATCCCATCAGTTTTAGGGGAAGAACAGCAACCTCATGACAGGAAAGAGAGCAAAGCTTCAGAGGAAGCAGGAATCAACCACCACTCACCCTCTCCCAGACAAGGTTTTTGTTAAGTGACACAACAAAATAACCTTTAAAAGCTGAACGTGTTAAGGTGAATTCCAGGGAAGAACACACAACTTCTCCTATAGCAGAGCACTTAAGAGTGAGGAGTAAAAGGCTTTGCAGCCTGCACATACAGAACCTGAGGCTTGTTTATATCATTGATAAATTAACAGCACATCCACAGTGTGTCTTTCCCACCCACCCCCATTTCCTCTGTTTTAAAATGTGGGAAAGATACCTGACTATTCAAAACCAGTTCAGTTCCTGGTTCGTAAAAACATATTGTATGAGATTTCTTCAGCACACAGGAAACTGTATCCTAAGAGCTCTCAGCTATTAGACTCCAGTGAGAATGATAAAGTTTTTAAGAGATTTTCATACCTCTTCCTTGGACTCCTCTTCCTCGACCTCTGTGGACACAGAAGGTACCTTGGGTTTGTGCCATGAGATCTGGAGCCGTCGGTCCTTGAACCGGGATCCCTGGTTAGCAGCCTGAGTTGTGTTTAAATGAACAGATTTTCAGAGAGAGGATCAAGAGCTGAACTTTTGACATCAGCAACGAGCCAGACCCAGTGCACGTGGCACAGATCTCAAATCTGTGGTTTCAAGATCTCAGATATATAAACCACAATGACCCACTTCAGTGTTCCAAGAGCAACTTCAGCTACACCCAAATCTGCCAAATCCTGCTCCTGACCTGGCACTGTGAGAGGATGAGCAGGGCTTTGAACTGCCAGGGACATGCACTTTTATCAGGGAAAGCCCTGTGTCACTGCTCAGATAACCACGAGGTACTTCCCTTCAGTGGCACTACCTGCAGCAGCACCAAACACTATCAAGCTCAAACTGGGGGATCAAAGTCTCTAAAATTTTAAAATACAAAGGTAGACACAAGTAATTAAAAACTCTTATCTTAAATCTGTGAAAACAAAAAATATATCCACGATTCTACTTACATTCTCAGCTTCTGAGCGGGACTTAAAAGTTACAACAACACTTAATGGGGAATCCTCTTCTTGAAGGTCTTCGATATCTCCAAATTTCTGTGAGGGAAAAATTCGTTAGGACTGGCAGTAATGTTCTCCTCCACCTCCATAATCATGTGGTACAATTGTAGTGTACTGAAGTGACCTGATTTTTTGGATAGAAAAGTGAGAGCCAGAGAACTCCCAGCTGCATCAGCCAGCAATATTGCAGCGCTTGTATTTTTAGGCAAAACCTCAGATTTACTGCTATTCTAAGAGAAGCTTGATTTTACAGCAGGAAAGGAAACGTATATTGATTTACACTTACAGAGAAGTGCTGTAACAATTCATCTTTTTCCTCCTCAACAAAGCCTCCCACGGTGAGTGCTTTGGGCCGATGATCCACCACCATGTGGTTCAACATCCCCCGTCCTCTGCCCCCACGGCCCCGGCCCCGGCCCCTTCCTTGGGCTGGCGCTGCCTTTCCTCGGCCAGCAGGCAGGATTCCTAAGCGAGCAGCCTGGGGAAAGAACACAGCCATCCCCATGGTGAGAGGATCTGGAACACCCAGAACACATAAATTCATAAACAGCAGCAGTGCAGACCAGCTCACCTCCACCTGTAACTGATTGAGCTTCTTCCGCAGCTCAGTCGTGTCCTCTCCAGAGGACAGCCTCTTATGGAAGTCCAGCTCTGCATCCAACAGCTCCTTCTGTGCCTGGGAGAGAAGGACGTGGGAACAGAAAACAGGAGGAAAGGGCAGAACTGTAACCCGTACTTGTAATGTTTTATTCCACTTCAGCACTACATTTGTGTAAATGATACAGACAGATCAGGACACGACAGCCATACTTTCCTCTAAATTCAGTTTTTTTTAGTTGCCTCTGTGTGTGTGTGGTCCCCCCACTTCTTGAAGGGCCCAGAATTCTCTGCTTTAGAACTGGAACAAGCATGAATGAGCTACAAGCAAAACTGGGTCATGGAGTTCCTTCAACCATGGCTTGTTTGTCCATGGTTATCACTCACATTAAAATGTTGCTTGCAAGTGTTTTGATCTAATGCTGCTGCATTTTTAAGAGACATTATTAGAAATAGTTACAAAAACCAAGTAGGCAAGTGTGTTGCACAAATAATACCTCTGTCTTGGACTTCATTTTGGATGGCGTGGAGGTTGTAGATGAGGTTTTTAATTCATCCTTTAACTGAGATATTTTTCCTGTTAGCTCTTTTAAAGTCTTCATAATTTCTGCTCTCTCTTCTGGTTTCATGGCCTTGTTTTTCTCCAGCTTGGATATCAACATCTGTACAATAATAAAAGAACAGGAACATAAAATTCCAGGAACACCAGGCCTGAATAGACAGGTATCTACAAAATCAGAATGTATTTACTAGCCACATCCCAGACTTACCTTCTGGCATTCTATTTGTTTTTCTAACATCTCCTGCTTCTTTTTCCTCATATCTTGCTGGAGTTTCATTGCCTCCTAGACGAGGAGAAAATTCTTTCTATCAGTAAAAAGCAGTCTAGCATTATATGTACTCACACATCATATTATCCTCCACACGTGATTAGCCCCAATGTGTGTTTGGAAGACTGTCCCGTAACAATGATCAACTCCACACCCAGATATAAAGCTGTACAGCTGAGGTTTCAGGTGCCCATCAAACCCTGTGTTTAAAGCACTTTGCTTGCTGCACTGTCAGTCGGCCATCAGTCACTAAGTACCTGTTTTTTTTTAAGAGCTTCTTGCACATCATGAGGTTTAGACCCTGCACCAGACTTCAGAGTTGTCTTCAAGTTTGGAGAACTGTAAACCATTTTTGAGTGGCTTGTAGAAGTAGGAAATATCTGAAATAGTAAAAACACACAGTAAAATATGGTGTAGTTTAAATTGACTGTGATATACCAGCAGGGAACTTCAGAGGATCCCCAAAACACCAACACAAATGTCCAGATTTGTGCAATGAGGCAGAGAGACCAAGGCAACTAAAACACATGGATAAAGACATCAGTCCAGGTAAAAGGATTTCTGCCAAAGATACTGTCTTTCCTTCTCCATGGCAGACTCCCTTTGAAGATTCCCACTAGGACACCGCTGAAGGTGATGATCTGCATCTGCCTGAATTTCAGCTCTGCAGTCACAGCCCAACACTCCACTTTCGGATCAAGTAAGGCAGCAAAAGCCACTCCATGCTTCCTTTCTTAAAAGGACTTCCCCATGGCCCAGAATACATGCTGCACTACGCTATCAGTGTGAATTGAGCAGTATCAGCTTGAACTCTGGGTTCAAGTACTCTATAAACTTCTAGCACTGCTGTTAAAGCACAGCTGAAGCTCAAAATTTCCTGGGAAAACAATTGCATTTGTCAACAAAAGGCTGGTCTCACATACTGGTGTCAGATTTGTTTACTATCAAGCACTGCCGTAAGTGTTTTATGCTATTTAAAACACAGTTACTTTGTTCCTGAAGTCATTGTCCCTGTTTCACATAAACAGTTGATGAAATGAGGAAGAAGTGACTGACCATGGCTGCATGGAACATTACTGAAAAGGAACAGAACCGGGTGGGAACAATTCACAAGTTCTCTTGGCTCGTTCCTTCCTGGCTGACAAGCCAAAGCTGTACCTGAGAGCACAACCATGGTCTACCCTCAACATACCTGAGACTCCTCCACCCCAGCCCCGGGCTGGCTCAGCTCAGGCTGGCTACCACCCGCTGCTCCAAGGCGCCTCTTCACTGGGACTTTGTTGAGGACATAGGCACCAGATGCCAGGGGTTTGTTCATCACCTGCGTAGCCATAGATTTGAGAACACCAAGATTAGATCCTTTGCTTTTCTGCAGCAGCTGTCACTCGGGAATGCTGCTGACCCCCCCGACAGCACGTACCTTGGACAGGCTGCTGTGCACGGTCACGGCGGGCGGCGTGGCCAGGGCCTGCTGCTGCAGGTGCTGCAGGGCCTGGGGGGTGGATGGTGGCTGCTGCTGCTGCTGCAGCACTGGGGGCTGCTGCTCGCTCTCCCTGTGCCACAGCACCCGGATAAAACGATTGCTCAGCACGGCCTCCGTGCTGGAAATGGCCTTCCTTGCCTCGTCGTTACTCAAGTACTGAATGAGAGCAGCTTCAGGATCGTTCTGGAAAGCAACCTAAAGCAAAAGTTCACAAATGCATTATTTTTCAAGGAGGAAAACATTTCAATCATTAGTAAACCCATCTACAAATAATCTGTGGTGATGAGTTGGGTATCCAGTGTATTAACAGCTCAAAACACCGGTAAGACCTTCTGTGCAATTAAAGCAAAATGCCTTTTGGCCAACATTACATGTACATGCAGCAAAGTCTATTTGCACGTAAATAAATAAGAAAGACTCCTCCACCAACAGCATCATGTATTCAGAGCACTGCGCAGTGCCCCTGGGGTATGTCTGCTATCACTCTGGTATCCCAAAGGCTCTTTATCCCAGCCTCCTGAAGGACAAGTGCTGCCTGAGGGTGCACAGTGCAAGGCCTCACCGCACCCTCAATGCAGCAGCATCTCCAAGTCTGGAATAAGCATATTTTTCTCTAAAAATTAATACCACAGCAATAAAAATGTATCTTGGACTTTCTAGTGTACTGATTGAGATAGCATGTTTGGAATGCATTATTCATTAAACAGGTGAGAATGCATCACAATATCTTTTGGGCTAAGACAAGGTTATCAAGAAATACAGAGGCTTTCCAGGTATTTGTCTTTTATTTAGACCTCTGAGGATTTGAGAAGCAACTGTTTTGTCTAGAAAGATAAAAGGAAATTAAATGCTATTTTAACTACTATTTTTTTAAGTGCTTTTTCTGTTTTTTACAGGGCAAGGGCACCACTGAGTTGGAGCCAGTTCTAGGATGCTAAGTGGTAACAAACTGAAGCAGATAAAGACTCACCTGTAGCATCTTTGTCAAAATCCTGACCATCAAATACCATACAACTATCATACAAGACAAACTGTCAGATCATCTCCTGCAAAAGTTATACTCAAGTTGCTCAAAATTCTGAGTTGATTTAGACACTATTAAACCTGCAAGCCTTCCAAATATAATTAGGTATCATAAAGGCAGAAGCAAATATGGTTTTACAGAATTAAGATAATAATACACAGTAGACCAAGCAAAGGTTTCTCTGAACTTGATTACCTCCTCTCCCAATGTCTCTGCTAAGATTTCTCAAAGAAAACATGCAGCATTCAAGCAGGCTTCAGGGAAAATAAATGACCCACACACAGACAAAACTGGACTTTGGTTTTTACCTGAATGTTTACAATAGTTCCAAATTTGCTGAAGTGTTCGTTGAGCTGTGTAATATTGTTCAATTCTGGTGGGATTTTTCGAACTTCTAATTTTGTATTAGTATACTGATTCTTTTTCAAAAACCCTGGCTTATTCTGGTTGTTATTTACTTGCCTAGAGAAAAGGAGAACAGGAAGAGTTCAGGTAAGTACATGTGTGCCTAAGTAAGGCAGCAAACCTTAACACGCATCTAAATGGCATTTTCCCCCTAAAAAGTACACCCTCTAGACACTAACAAAAGAGCTCCCTCCCAACCCCACGTTTACTCTTCATATCATGTGGACACAGATTTTCTGACCTAACCATCCCAAATCACAGAGACCGGTGAACAGCAATTTTCACAGCACTAACAGCAATTGAGAACATTTGCATTGACAACTACAGCTAATTCTTACTTTCCCAACCAGGGCTTCTTCAATGGTGGACATTCCATGGTGCCTGGAGATCTTTTCCTGCTGTCTGGTTCCAGGACAACTCTAGTGACATTGCTGCTGTTATTTGTAATGGGAATGGGAGGCTCGGTTTGGATGATAATGTTGGCAGCTGGAGGGAAGGAAAAAGGCCTGTGTTATTCCACCACACACAGAAAAGCTTTCACACAGCAAAACCGAACTGAGGTTAAAAACATTAACATTAGGAAGACTTTACCAAATTGGTCAGTTTTGTTTCTGAACAAAATCATTCAGATCATTCCCTAGCCTAACTAAACATCCTGAGGGAAACACACATGGTCCAGCTGGGAGGGATGGGTTGTCATCTTTAAGGTTAGTATTAGCTTGAAGAAACAAAGCTAAAACTCCATCTTTCAGGTACTAAAATCTGGGATTCTGCAGGAAAAGGAGAGGAAAGAAAAAAGAAAACTCAATATCTCAACAAAAAAGAAAAGGAGGAAAAGAACCACTGGTGGGTCCCCAGGCTTTAGGTTAGAGCTCTGCAATGGGCAGAGGCTGAATTAACAACAAGCTTTCCCTGGGTGAACCCTTGACAGGGCAAAAGCAACCAAGAATCCATTGTTTCCACTGCTATCCCACTGCCAGCCCTCCAGCCAGGTTTCAGCAACAAACTGTTAAGCACAACTATTACACTCTTTAAGACATTAGATTTAAAGTTTGAAGCAAATTCTATCAACACAAAAATTGCTAGAAATTTATTTGCAACCTTTTCAAGATTATGCCCTTGGTGTTAGTCTCCTGTGAATGCCAAATATTCAACCCCTAAAAAGAAGTCTGAGTAATACAGCAATTTCTATGGCTGTTATGTAAGCCAGGGCTCTGCTGGTTATACTGGTGAGAACAGAGACTGGGCATTTCTGGGTATGGCATCCTCACTTTGGAGGATGATCTGAGAGCAAACCTTTCACACCTGTGACAAAGACAGTGGAACAAGTGCTGGGAAGCCCCATCACTGAGCACTCACCCCTGCCTTACCCCCGGGACGGGCTCTCAGAGAGAACCTGAGGGGCAGCAATTAAACCCCAACCCTGCCTCTGTGACAGTCATTAGATGCAAACAACAATAGCAATTTCTGCAATAACATTTAACCATATTCCTTATGGGATGAGTCACTGGAAGGAAATACTGAAAATTAAAGAAAAAACCCCATATATATATATATAAAAATCTTTTTTATCCACTGAGTAAGAAATACTTAAGTGTAACAGTAAAACCCAAAATTTAACATCTTTGGTTTTAAGAATCAGGGCAGGAAAAACAGGAGGGAGAAAGAAAGTTTTGCTGCCACAACTAAATTTTCTTTAAAGAGCCTTGACTTGTTCTCTTTCCTAAAAGATACTTTGTACACATCACCACTAAGAGACAGCACCCAAATCATTCAGGTAGGGGCTGGGATTTAAGCACAGACTGGGATTCCCATGGGCTGGGAAATTGGAATGACACCTGCAATGTCCATTTCAGAAAGAACACCTGGCTGACAGAGTCAGACCATCAAGCACCAAAACATGCCATGACAGTTCCCTTCTTCACTATCATGACAACAGCCAAGGCAAGGAACTTGGATCATCACTTCTGTGCCCATGGCTCATCAAAAGCATTCTGCAGACTGCGCTGCTAAAGCCATCTTTAGGCACCACTCTTCTTTCTAGGAGCTCCCAGTACCTGGGAAATGCCTTCACAGGCTTAAGAGGAATAAAACCCCAACCAACCAACCAACCCATTGTAGCACTCCCAAGCAAGTGGTTATTTTTAATCAAAAGGGCTGCTGTGACTTTAAATATGGGCACGTTAGCACTTTAAAAAGGTAGAAACGTCAAAAAAATGCCCTGAAACACTAGATCAGTGAGAAAAACTAGTGCTTTCAGCCTGAAAAGGGGGAAAGTGTTGACGGTCTTGGACAAAAATAGCAACAGCAATGACCAGAACCCTTCCTACCTCGAGGGTTTGTATCCATCTCCCCAGATGTTAGGCCAATTAGATTTGGACGCTGCATTTGTGCTCTCGTAAAGAACTGCCGATACTGAGATCTACCAGCACTGGTAATACTAGGAGCTTCAGGGTTATAGCCATCTGGCTCATATGTATCTACAAAAAAAGGAGAGAAATGACAGAATTTTTCAAGTGAGTTTAAGACTCGGGGTTAATTTTCCTTTAAGGAAATGCATGGATGTCCAAGAGTCAGAAGTTGTTTTGGATGAAGAGAAGAGAGGTGGTACAGCCAACCTGTGCAGCCATTGCAAACCCTCACCTGATGGTCAGGCCTAGCCTATCTGGACACATTCTCTTTTGGCTTTTGTTCTGCTACTGTTTGTCCAAAGCACACAGGTCACAATACAGAGTATTGCTGATCCACTGCCTGGAAAAGCCTGAGGTGTCGGTGTGACAGCGTGCACAACACCTGGCCCCAGTGTTTTAAGGGCAACAACACAAGATTTGGTTTCGACATTTATACTGCAGAGTCTAAGATGCAAAGAGATTTCCAGCCTTTGCTGCCCAACAGTCTAGTTCCCTTCAGAAAAGAATTTTAGGTGAAGAACATACTTAAATGATTTCAATCAAAGAAAGCTGAGAAATGAGGTAATGGAACCAATACTTACCTACTGAGTTCTCTTTATGTAAGATCAACTGCCTAGCCTAGGTAAGGCACTAATGATCATTTTCATTAGAAGGGGTCACCACGAGAATGCAAGATGACAAAATTGACTCCTACTGCTCATCCAGCCCAAGGTCCAAATTGAGGATAATGCATTTTTTTATTGTTAAAAAGGAAAAGCTATACCAGAACTAGAATGAATGAAGTCTGTGAAGAGCCTCCACAGGAACAGTACACCCGGGAACAGAACGAATGCCTGTACAAGGGAACCTGACAGACATGAACCCCTCTAAAATCTCAGCTCCTTATTCTGCTGCAACAAGGACAACTCTACAGTTAAAATCTGTTTTACAGGAACTGTAAAACAAGAACATTCTCTAACCTGGAAGGAGCTGAACCACAAGCTCCTCTTCCCTGATTTAGAACATGATTGACTGCAAGAGGGCAACCAGCAGCTGTTACCACAACAGTCCAGGAACAGGACAGAGAATCTCCACAGAGGTTCTGCAGAACAGAATTACTGTGAAGCCCTGTAAGCTAGGACAGACAGAATCACCCATCAGAAGTTGTGGAGCTGAAACGATCAGATGGTGACACCTGAACACCTGGCAGGACTTGGGGATAACTGAACGATTATCTAACAAGAAATTTGAGTGATTGAAGTTCTGAAAAGCATGGAACTCACAATTAAAATGATGTGGATCATGAACTGGACTCACTCTTTGAATAAAATTCAGAATATTTTTGTTAACAAAGATGAGAATATAATTAAACAATGACATTTAATTATCTTATTTAAGTCATACAGAACAAGGAAATGCCATTAATCCTTTACCACAGAAATAAGCTTTGTTGTATTTAATTGAGCAATCAGGACTTTCCAGGTATTTTGCTATTTTACCTTGTAAAAACATACTTTAAAAAATTTTGAGCTCTGTTAAGGAAGAGGGACATGTCCAGGGAAAGCTGTCAACTTTCAGAAAGCCAGAACCAGGGTGATTCAGGAAAAAGAAGAGAAAAAGTACTGATGTCTATGAAGACTGAACAGACTACTGCAATATACAGCTGGGAAAAAAAAGCTCTCATCTGTATTAGTCCAAACTGGAGAGGAATAAAGCCTAAGTTAAACAGCAATTACAGGTATGCAGATCTATCTTTCACCTCCTAATGTCCTACTGAATGACTTGGAGATGAAAGGAACATTTCTTATGCAACAATCTGATTGCTGTGAGCACATGAAACCCAAAGCTCCCCACAGTGCTCCCTCAGACCAGGACAGAGCCCCGCTGCCATTCCATACCAGAATGAATGATGGGCTGACCCAGGGAGAACCATCAGACTTCTTTTTAGATTTGTATATATTGGAGGAAGACAGATCATAATTTCTAATCACACGTCAACAGAGAAAATTTTAAAATTTTACACCAAGCAGATTTAAACCAAAGGCATTTGCTTACGTTCTGACACTGTATAGAGCAGGTTCTGGGGCAGAGGAGGAGGCAGCCTTGCTCCCATGGGTGCAAGACTGGGCACTGCGCTTGTCCCCGGCTGGTCACGACTGTTTATCAAGCTGGACTGTGTTAAAGGTGGTCCTACAATGACACCACAGAACGCATCACACACTGACAGCTCCAAGGCAAAACATGCAAACAATTCAATGCTGCGTTTATGCCTTGCTTTCAGCAAGGTCAGGGCTGTAAATATGTTCAATCCCACTACAGTAACAGTAAACTGAAAAGCCTGTTCAGGTAAGTTACTCTGATTTCAACACCCTTTCTCTTTCTCAGGAGAGACAAAGCTTTAAAGAAAAAAAGTGTCTCTTCTTACCCAGAGGTTTGTTAGTGCTAGAGATGCCTTAACTACAGCAGCTCCTCCCTCCACTCTGCCATGGAGAGCCAAGGCTTGCTCAGAGCAAGAGATCAGATCAGCAGCATTTAGACTGCAGTTCTGAAACAAGAACTACAGGGAAAGAGGCATTCCCAGACAAGGAATTTCTCTAGCTGGCTGTGCTTTGGTTTCCCCATGTACCACACAGACATCCTACTGACTGTATGACCAAAAAGGACCCCGAGAGACACCACGCAGCCCATCCTCAGCACTGTTCTTTCTCTCACAGCACGTCAGTTCCACCTGCTGAAGGGCTCATGCAAAGCTTAGGGTTAATCCTCTATCAAACCATTCCTCATCCCAAAATTGCTGATATTGGACACAATTATGACAGCATGTATTTTGTCCCTGGAATAGACAGCACTGAAACAGAGTAAGCATGTCCCTAATATGCCATTTCTTCATAGAGCTTATAAGATGCAGTAAGATAACACAAAAGGCTCAACATCTCAGATCACTGCCAAGCTAAAAGAGATCTTAAATGTGTCAATAATGTATTGCTTTCTAGAGATAGATAATGTAGCACCAACACTGGAGCTTTATTAGGATCTCTAGGAGACAGAATCTCAACATTTATTGCATTATAGGGGAAAAAAAAGGCCAGTAAGTGTCAGTAACCAATCCAATCACTATCAACTACCACTGACATGAGCTGAAAGATCCCCAGCTCCACTCCCTGCCCCATTTAATTCATTTTGGAGTGCTGGGGACATCACGCTGTACCAGCTGAATTCTCTGAGCTCTTTTGGCGCTATTTTGAATAGCACACGGCTGGCGGAGGAGGAGCTTGGAGCCAGCCCCCCGCCCCGGCCCACCCCGNCGGCGGTGGCAGCCCCGGCGGCGGCGGCGGGAACGGGATCATGCTGGGTAGGGAAACTTCATCTACTACTAAGGGATCATTTCCGTGATCAAACTGGCAGAGATCGCCAAGGACACAATAGCCTCGCTCTGCAAAACAGGACATTTCATGTTGTGTTAGAAAACAAACCCAGTAGTTCTCAGTGATTTGTAACGTTTCAGGTTTTCATGGAATTTCTCACTAAAGAAAACATGCATCCTCTGATATGTTATTATATTGTAAGGTAAGGTTTCACAAAACAATTAAAATCAGAACAGTCTCTCAAAAAAGCATACAAACTTGCATGCATTCATCATAAAAGCTGTGGAAAAAACAGTCAGAAGTACTGTGGTTTATTTTAAACACACACACTGCAATCTGCACCAGGACTGCCAGTGGTTGAGGTATTTGTCTCGCACATAGAGAACTGTGAAAATACTCCGTATGTTCTTATCCAGCAATTGTCACAGCATAAGCAAACTGCTTCAGTAAGACTAGTTATTTCTTCAGTACAACAAAGGTCATCTCTGCATCTGTTACATACAAGGGACAAACTACATGCCATTGCAGTGTGACTTGTTGCTCACATTGAGTAAATACCTGGAAAACAAGTCACAGAAACATTGTAATAAAGCATGAAACTGAAAACTAAGGAACAGTTACCATCATAATCTTGACATCTTCTTTTAGGAGGAGGGTTTCTGCCAAACGAACTGGGATTGCTGTGATTGTTGAAGAAATTTGACCAGCTCTCTGTGGTGCTTTCAAGGTGGTGCGCGGGTGCAACTACAGTTACAGCATTGGGAATAGCTTGTGCAGAGGAATACTGTTCAGAGGATTTACTGGGAGATGCGGACACCGGATTATAGGAGCCTTCGACATCATTTTTTTCACTCTTGTATTTTGATCTCTCTCTCTCTCGGTGCTCTGTTTAAAAAAAATACAGTTGAGTAAAGTCTCCGTACATCAGAGCCATGAGCAAGAGATAATAACACATTTCCTGAAATACTCAGCATTCTGCACTTAAGCTGTTCTTGAAGGAGCTCAGTCTTACCAATGGAGTAATAACTAAATATAATGCAAACAGGGGCTTAACTTCAGAAATATCAAAGTTTTCTTTGTAAAATGCACATTCATTCCTCTACTACTCATTTCATTCTGGTTTACAGCTCTCTTTTAAAGGAGAAAGAAGGGCAAAAGCCTGAAACAACAAACCTACCTCCGCCCTTAACTAACGCGGTCTCAAGGTGCGTGGAATGCTGTAATCTGTGCCACTTACTTTTCCGACAGACCTGAACTAGCCCTAAAAGAACAATCATATGGTAACCACCTGCAACTGCGTAGAAGCCTTCTCTAACAAATACACAGTAACAAAATGAAAGAAGGAAACACTGCTTTGCAAAAAGCTCAATCCTTAGGAGGAAAAAATAAAAAAATCAACAGCTTTGGCAGAACACACAGCACAATAATGGGACCTACTGATACCCACAGGTATAGGCCTGTGGATAAATTAAGAGGTTAGCAAAGAAGAAAACAAACCCCTTAGTTGCTCTACTCTGAAGAACAACATCTTAATTAATAATTTCAAGAACACAAAGCCATCAAAATTTGCTCCAACTTCTCAAGGGCATCTCCTGCCTGCTAGACCACACAGAATGTAGAAGTCACACCTGTCACTGCAACAGGATGTTGTCCTGAAGCAGCACCTGGGTACTCACCGCTCCTGCTGCCATCCCGGTCTTTGCTGCGGCCCCTGCTGCGGCTGCGACTCCGGCTTAACCCTCTGCTCTTACTCCGGCTTTTGCTTCTGCCCCGGCGCCAGCCAGACTTCTCCCTGTACAAGTCACTCCTATCATAGTACCTGTCATAGTCCCTCCACTTCCCATCATCCCGCTTTTTCTCTCTGGTTCTAGAAAAGACAGATGTAGACCATGTTAGTGAAAAGAGAAACAAAATTAAAAAACAAGTTTGCAACACAGAAAGATACTGTTCAACCTTCCCATCCATTTGGGAAGTTAAACACTCCAGTCAGATTTCATAAATTACACAGAGAAGTACAGACTTTTAAAGCTGAATCACTGGTCTGTAGAAAGCAGGAGTAGGAATTGGCAAGGTGAGACACTTATGATGCTCAAACCAGAACAGGCTTTAAAAGTGATGCTGACATGATGTGAACAACTGCCCCCAGACCCTACAGCCCCCCAACAATGTTCTTCATTTATATAACAAGGGAAACAGTGAAACAGATGACATTCCTAGGAATTGTAATTTGAAGAATACCATCATTTTTTTGCAGGAGATCAACTTCTTGTGGAGACTTCTCATGCACACTCAACATATCACAGACAAAGGAAGGAGAAAATCCCCATTTTTCATTAAAAAACCACTATCTACAAGGTAAAAAAACACAGCCAAAGATTGACAGGAAATACAGAAGAATATCTTAATACTGTGGCTCAAAGCTAACCTTTGCTCACTGGAATCTGCACGGCTCCTCTGGGGACTGGAATATTTCTTCTTCCTGCTCTCCCGCTCTTCTTCAACAGACTCTTGAAAATTCTGTTTAACACACAACTACCAAACAAGGACGAGGATCACTTTTTTTGATGTAGAAAATGACACCAAAATGTAGTTCATGTTACAGAAGCGTCCCATATAAAACACTACTCGAATATTACTTGCCCAGAGTACTGAAGCACTACCAGTAATCAAGCACAGGAGACTGTTGAAGGGTTTTGGTTTCAAACTTTTTGATTTTGCAGAAGAGATGCCCCCAAATGAAACTACTTTGATGTTTTGTTTCTAAACAGGATTCATGAAAGACAAGATTTCTCTCCACTCTACTGCCTTATTTAGCATAAGCAATTCTACAAGTGAGGTGTTTCCCGAACCTTTAAACAGAAAGTCTGGAGTCACCTCTCCAGGTAGGGAAGTCACTGACATTTTAAATAACTGCTTTAAGGCAAAAACCTGCTCCCATGGTGGAACTGGCCACATTTCTTGCTGGCCTCCACCACAGCAGGTTCAGAAGTCTGTCAGCTGTACAACTACTGCAAACCACTGACCCATTCTGTACTTGTGCTGCCATTGTACATGGCTTACAAGTTACTGTAAGTTACTGTTAAATTTTGGTGGAAAAAGTTTACATGCACTAATCTTTAAAATATTTTTTTTCCAACTGGAACAAAATGGAAGGCTTCCTACATCCTTGTAACAGGATTATCTGGGGAGAACTGGTAGAAATACTTAAGACTTGGCTTGACAGGGCGCTGGGCAGCTCCACCTGCAGCCCTGCTCCCAGCACAAGGTGTACCACATGATAGCTGGGGTCCCCTCCAGCCCTGACCTCACTGTGATTCTATATGTGGTTTATTTCGTGGCCTCTGTGTGCAGGAAACACACCATACACTGAGCTTTACTAAAATAACTAATTAATGTCCTGATTCTGTAACGTTGTCCCATAAAGCTGTCCTAGATATCTTCTTTTGCTCATTGCCACTCCCCTCCTGCCCCCCAGACCTCCTCCTCCGCCCCCACTAGAGCACTGGTTAAGTCAGCTGACAGTAGTTCTACAGGACTTTCTATAAACTAAGGCAGTACTTTGAGAACAGAGGGGAAAGCTCTTACAGTGAAAGTCTTGTACACTGGCAACTTATGAACTCCCATAAACTGTCATAACTCTGTGTCACATCCTCAGATTAAAAAGGACATCAGAAAAGAGGAAAAAAAGTAAAAAGCAACTTTAATTTCAATCGACTGATGAATCACATTCTGGTAAATAAGGACCTGCATTTGTTTGGGTTTACCTGGGTTTGGCTGACTGACAATTTCTGTAATTATTTGTTACCTTCTCTCAAAAACTTGATTGCTTTCAATTTTGCCAACAGAAATTAAAATCAAGGTAAAAAAGAAAACTGTTGGCAAACAAACTCTACCGGATTTTTTAAAGTAATTATTCCAATACAGAGGCTGACATATTTCACTTATTTTAAGCATCACAGAAAACATTTTAAGGAATTTTCATTCCTCACAGAATATAGAAAATTGGAAATGTTTTGGAATGTTTTTGCTGCTTCTCCCTCTCAGACCCTTCCAAGTAATTATCTACTTGTATTGCCAGAGCTGTGAATAGGATTTCTGAGAGCTCAGTCAAAGGTAGACTCTGCAAAGGGATGTAAAATGTTATTGTCTGAATCATCACCTTCCACGGTTCTTTGGACACACAGAGACCACAGGGATCATTAGTCACAATAGAGCATATTTTTCTTTCACATTTTGCTTCACAAATGCAGGACAGCTAATTTGAAAATAAAAGGCAGGCAGAATAAGTAACATTACCTCTTCCTTGACTTCTTCTTTCTCTTGCCCTGCAGCCTTTGCCTCTGCCTTTGTGGGCTCAGCAGAAGGAAGGTAACTCTTGGTGTACAAACTTTCAAAAAGTTTGTCTACAAACCCTGATGTTTCTGAAGATACAGAACACAACAAAATACTGTTACAAATGCACTTAAATACATGGTTACATTTACTAGAGAAGACCTGAAAACAGTGGGCCAGGTGGGCTGCTTGCAGCAGCAGCACCTCAGACTAATGAGCTTAGCCCCACGGAAGGAGCTGGAATTTGTAGCACTTGAGGCTGTTCATTTAGAGAAAGAAATTCCTCAGATATACCAAAGACAGCAACAGAGACTTCTGTTTTAAGGGGCAAGCATGATTGGAGCCTGTGATCAAGGAACAAGTCCACAGCTATCCACAAGTTCCATCAGCTACACTCAGCAGCCTCTTTAGGGCAATTTTTATGAGCGTAAATAATTCTCAACACCCCCATCAGCAGTTCAACATCACAAGAAATGCACAATAACCATCCCAGTGAGTGTCAGACTTTCAGGTGTTTAAATCCTTGACTATGAAGCAAATTGCCATCATGTGAAGCCTCCCAGAAACCTGAAGGATTAACATGGACCAGGTTTTCAAAAGTTACCCAACACCTGTCAGAGAAGCTTGTGGCTACACCACTGACACTTTAAATTAAGTTGCTTTTATTTAAGAACATTTCTTCCCACTCACTGTGAAAAGTCCAAGTGACAAAATTTCACCTTGCAATTATTACTTTTTTTAGTCATACGACCTTTATTCCTTCAAACTCTGTAGGAAATATTAATGGATACCAAGAAACATTTTGACGGCAGTAATGGTGCATCACCCTCCCTCCTCCCACAAAGAGCCAAAGCCCCCAGCCAGCCGTGGCTGTGCAGAGCACTGCACCTTTCTGCAGAAACACATCCAGCTGGTCAGCACAGAAAGCTTTCAGCTCCTTCTCGGGCTTGTCTTTCTTGACTAACGCCACAACATAGTTGGCCAAGGCTGAGGGGTCTGCGTCGCATCTGGTGAGAGAGAGAACTGTGCTTGGCTGCTGCAGGATGCTGATCCCAGGGGGCAGCCACTGGAGAGCCCCCGAGAGCTTCTGCAACACCCCTGGGCTGCTGGACTCACACCCAGCACCAGCCCAGCTGCGCTGGGGCCATGGAGCCAGTGAAGGGCTTTTTGCAACCACAGCCCAATATTTTAGTTGCCTTGTGACCCCAACCGCACCTGACAAAGGTGCCACTTCTCTGCTCTTCCTGAGCTCTGCTGAGGGAAAACCACCTTTCTTTTGCCCAGACAGACCCACTTGTGGGCAGCTCAGCAGCTGAACCTCCTCCCAGGCCAGAAACCGCACCTCAAATGGCCTTAAAGGCACAACAGAACACGGACCAGGGAAGGCACTGCACAAGGACTGTGAAGGATTAAACTGTGTTTAAAAATTACAACATTGTTACAAAGTAGTTCAGAAAACATCAGAGGTCCATTTTCAATACGCACAGAGACGCGTTCTGCCCAGCTTCAGTGACTGTCCTGATGTGCTGGGGTTTCCTCCTCAAGGATACTTCCATGCCATGTTCTACAGTAACCTTTTAACGCTGGTAAAACACCCAAAGGGGAGCAGTTACTGACCCAGGTTCTCTCCCCACACTCCCTCATCCTTGTCTGGCTCCACAGAGACCAAAGATACTAACTTTGTGCAGTGATACTTCACCACTGATCTTTAAATTGGATATTACTTTAGATTCTATTATTCAGCTACTAGAAACATTCCAGGTATGAAATAGAGTAACAATGGGATTAAGTGACAGCTCCTTGTTTGGCCTCTCAGAGGGTGCAGATGCCAGGTATCAGCTGGGGGCAGAAACCTAAAATACTCTGAAGTTTTTTGGGTTTTTTTAATTAACATTTAGAGAGGGGATTTTGTATTTTCTGAGAACAGTAACTCTAGAAATAGAAAGAATAATTACTAAGTATATATACCTCAAAATAATCTCAAGTAAGAAAAAGATGTAAAAAGCAAGCAAAAGGCAAAGAGCCAAGCAGAGGTCTATCGGTGACAGAAATAAAAATCCTCAATGAGTAGCAATCAAGCAGCTCTACTCCCATATAGCCTGCAACAACATCCAACCTGCACTGAAAGCCAGGCTAAATAGAGCAATTAAGAACAAAGAAACCACAAATTGAGAGATTTTACAAATCTTACACACAGAGACAAATAACCTGTATGCAATGCATTCATTGTGTGTGATGTACTGGGGCCCTCACCCACTGACTAAGTCTTCAATTTCAATTTCAAACAGAGGAGACGGTCCCTCACTTCACAACCATTACCTTTCCTTCCTCCATATGTCGGTTCCTCCCAAGCACCCTGTCCCATCCCATCCCACCATGCAGTACAGGAGCACACAAGGTGAGTGCACTCCTCCAGGTAAGTCAGTCTGTATTGTCACTCTAGTGTCACCACAGAGTCCCTTACTGTTGGGACCCACTGGCCAATTCCCTGCCTCACATTCCACAGTGCAGCTCAAATGCCTATGGAATGCTGGATGCCGACTGGAGCTGCCAGGGAAAGTGCAGGAGCAGGAGCCATGCTCCAGTCTACAGACCTTCAGCGGGGTTTGACCAAAAACCAGAGAAACCCAGAACTGAAACAAGAGAAAGAAAGTTGTGAAGAACTTTCAAAAGCCCAATACTTAATGATGGCAGCTAAGCAGACCTAAGGCCTATTTAAAACACTTCCCACAGGCCTTGGTTGTACTTTGTGGGAGACCAAAGCCTGGCCAGGCCCTGACAAGCAGCTTCCCACAGTGAGACCCACCGACCCCTCACTGTGCCTGCACCACCAACAGCAGATGTGTTAAGGCACCACAGAGCTTGGGACGAGCACAAATCCAGCACCACTTTGCAGCCAGGACAAATTATTAGAACCCATAAAATGCATTACGTGACCTGGATCCCTGCTGACTCCATCCCAGTCCCACTCTCACTGTGAACAGCAGCAGGATGTAAATGCAAAGTTTTCACAGTTTTAACATTATTCCTGGTTTTGTCAGCACCTGCAGCAGCCCTTAGCTCTTCTCCA
This sequence comes from Rhipidura dahli, assembly GCA_013399225.1. Lineage (NCBI taxonomy): Eukaryota > Metazoa > Chordata > Aves > Passeriformes > Rhipiduridae > Rhipidura > Rhipidura dahli. The sequence goes on along the minus strand of VXAC01007939.1, from coordinate 1,050,314 downwards.
AGACGACAGAGCTGGGACTGAAGTCGACAGCACAGCCGGGGCAGCAGTTAGGAGCCCACAGAATCACTGAGGTTGGAAAAGAGTTCCCAGACCATCGAATCCAAGCTGTGCCCAGTCCCCAGCTTGTTCCCAGCCCAGAGCACTCAGTGCCACCTCCAGCCCTTCCTTGGGCACCTCCAGGGATGGGCACTCCAAACCTCCCAGGGCAGTTCCAAGGCCTGAGCACCCTTTCCATGGGGAAATTCCTGCTGCTGCCCACCCTGAGCCTCCCCTGGCCCAGCCTGAGGCCGTTCCCTCTCCTCCTGTCCCTGTTCCAAGCCAGCAGAGCCCGACCCCCCCCGGCTGTCCCCTCCTGTCACGGAGCTGTGCAGAGCCACAAGGTCCCCCCTGAGCCTCCTTTGCTCCAGGTTGAACCCTTTTCCCAGCTGCTCCTCATCGGAATTACGCTCCAAAACCTTCTCCAGCTCCGTTGCACGTTGCCGTACAAAAGGCCCCCGGCAGTTCCCTGGGCTCGGGCTGTCCCGCACTCCGGGCGCGCCGGGCCCGGGCCGGGGGCAGGCGGGGCAGGGCCGTAACGCCTCGGCCGGGCCCGGCCCGCGGGAAGCGCTGTCCGCCCGGCCCGTCCAGCCCGCACGCCCGCACTCACATGGGCTCCAGCAGCTTGGCCAGCCAGGACTTGAGCGCGTCTACGCTCTCGATGATCATGGTGGCTCCGCACCGCCCGCTCACAGCTCCACCGCCGCCATCGCCGCGGCCTGCCCGGCACCGCCCGCAGCGCAGCCTGCTGGGCACTGCCGGGGCGGGACCCCGCCGCCAGCACCAATCATACCGCGCCGCTCCGCCATGCCAGCCAATGGCAGCGGCGCACAGCCCGAGCCCAGGGTCAGGGGGAACCAGCAAGTTCGGTAGAGCGAGCACATGAACCCGCGGCGACATCTTGGGGGGTGCTGTTAAAGGGACAGCAGCCCGGCGGGCTCACACCTGGGGCGGGCACACCGGGCTCATTTCGCCCTCCCCAGCTGGCACAAGGTGCTCTCAGTGATCTCTGCATTCGCTCTCCCTGTCGTCCTCCTTCTCTCCCCTCTCTTCACGCTAAAAACATCCCGATCTCCCCCCGCCTGCCGACTTGGTGCGGCTTCGTCTTCCCCGCCCGCTGCGGCTGTTGGTACGGCCCGCGCGGACCCCGTCAGGCGCGGCAACATGGCGGTGAGTTCGGCGGGGGGTTCGGTTTTAGGCTCCTCCGGGGGCTCCGGGCATTCCCCGGGGTTCCTCACCGTCTCCTCAGGGTCACTCTTCGGCCGTGGCGTTCGGGAAAAGGGTCCCATAGGGGCGTGCGCGGGGCCTCTGGCCGGCGGCTGCGGCCCCTCGGTGTAAAGGTTTTAGGAGTGTCTTGATGGAAAAGTGGAAAATTAGTGTTTTGATGGAAAGAAGCTAAATTCTCAACCTTTACGAGTGCAGAGTCTGTAATGCGTATGTCCTTTAGCAATTCTTGGGTGTTATATGGTGAAAGAATAAGATCCTTTAATACTTGTCATGTGTTATGTGATAAAGCATGAAGACAAGGGATACTGAACACTGATTTAATTAAAATCGCTTGGAATGCTTTACCCGAAGAACTCGGTGAACTACAATTAGAGTCATTACCAGCCCCTCTTCCTGGCATAGGAAGGCTGCTGCAACTTTATGTATGTCAAGAGGAGGAAGCATTGCATGGCTTTATGGAGAGTCTGGAATTAAACCAGAATTCTCTGGGTGTTTTCAGTTATGACTGATATCCTCTTCCACCTCCCCAGTTCAGGTTGTTCTTTACTGGGAGGATGGTCGGTGTGTGTAGAGTCTTTGCCGTGTAAAGCGCCGTTAACCCTTTCCCTGCGGCTCCCGAGCCGGTTTCGGGGGGCTGCGTCTGGGGGTGCAGCTTTGCAGAGCTATCGCTGCTGCGAGGTGCTGCTCCGTGCTCTGGAGCGGGGCTTGCCCCTACCCAGAGGAGCTCAGGGGTGGTCTGTGACAGGTTTCAGTTCTGTTAGTTCTTAACCTGCTCAGCCAGACTTCTCTTCCTGGCTCTGTTGAACAGGAGCGTAAAGGGACAGCGAAAGTGGACTTCTTGAAGAAGATTGAAAGAGAGGTCCAGCAGAAGTGGGACCGTGATCGAGTGTTTGAGATCAATGCTGCAGACAGGAAAGACCAGAGAAGGTATCGTTGTATTTGGTTTTTTGCTGCTCAAAATGTCTTTTCATTCAAAATCTGCTGGGGGGAAAAATGGCCCCTTTGTAATGAGCAGTGTTCATGGCTCAGCTGGAGGGACTTGCTTACATGTTGTTGACATTTCTGCAGCTGATGGCATAAAGCAGCTGAGTATATGTGTGGCTGAGTTCCAGCAGGGTGGAGAGAAGCTTTTTAACACTTTTGCAGTGTCAGTACTCTCTGTGGTTTTAAAACCAGGTTTTCTTTGGTGACTTGCACTCTTTGACATGGAGGAGGTTCCTCAGTGTGATGCCTGAGCCCTCACCACTGGGGAGACTTCCCTTTGAGGGAAGGTGTGTCCTGCTCTGCTTCACAGAGCAGAACAGTGTTGCAGAGAAGCCTGGGTGCTGCTGTAGCCCAGCCTCCTGTGCTTTTTTAGGAACAGAGGAGGGCCAGGTGTGTGTGCCCATTACTGTTCCTCAGGTGGGGGGCTGTGGTTTCTCTTCTTACATGAACCGTGTTGCTCGAGTTGGTTGGGGTGGTTCCTAGAGCGCTCTGCCTTCTGTCTGTCTGGGTTTGGTTAACGTTATGCTCTGATAATGTCTTTCTGCTCTGGTGGTACAATGTTCCTGGGGTGCTATCTGTCAGTTGTAGAAGGTGTTTCCTGGGTTACATTTCCTCCCACCTTGTTGGCTGCATGGTTGTTCTCAGCTGTCTGAAACTGGCTCTAAAGGACAGGCTTTGGGCTCTGTGCTCCCAGCTGGCACAGGAGCACTGCTGCAGTGCCCGGGCAGCTGTCCTGGCCCATGGGGGGTTTCCTGGGGGTGGTCCCGGGGAGTTCTGGCTGCCTTGGTCAGCACTGGCTCCAGCCCAAGAGGGGATGGAGCAGAGCTGCAGGCAGGAAGAGCCTTTCACGGGTGCAGGGTGCTCTGCACTGTTGGGGAAGACCAATCTTGGTTTTATTTCTGCCCCAGAGTAATCCTGAGAAAGTTGTTCATCCTCTGGGAATGCACAGTGTGCTTGGAAGCACGGCTCCTTTGGGATCAATGGGATCCGTGCTCCTTGCAGGTGTGGAGAGGCTGCCTGGGGGAGCAGCATTAACCCTGTGGGAAGGTCTCTGACTGGAAAAGCAGTGACCTCGGCAGTGTGAGGTTAATATTTGGCATGTGGGAAAGTCAGACTAAACCAAGATAATATCTGAAGCGGTATAACAGGTGGCAGGTTCTTAAATTGTAGATTTTGCAGGCAAACAAATGACTTGGCCTTTATTCCTGCATGCTAATGGATCGAGGGAGTGTGTGAAGGGAAGAGACAAGGCGTGGAATGCAAAGGTAGAGGGAGAAATTCACTGTGTCCTAAATGTAAATATAAACATTTTTTAAGCTGCTTTGAGAGCTCAGGTTCCAACAGCATAATATATCTTTGAAACACCCTGCAACAATATATCCCTGTGAAAAGAGTGATTGCTTTCAATGTGCCCTTAAAATCTGAACTCACACAGAGGGAGTTTAAATAAATGACTTTAAGCCTTTGCTGTAATTAGTTTACAGAAGCAGGATTAGAGTTTTTTACCTTAGGGAACATGCTATATCTATTTCAACGTTTCTGTGTGATGTCAGTCCTCTGTGGGTTTTTCGTTCATGTTGGTTTTTTTAAGATGATAAAGCCTGTTAATGTATCAGCTCTTTAAAATCAAAGACTCATGTTACTGGTAAGGAAAATATTTTAATGTCACTGTGGGCTGATAATAGCTGAACATAGCAGTGGTGCTTTGCTTATGTATTGTCTGATGGTCACCTAAAAAGCTAATTATGTGCTTTAATTCTTTGACTTTCTTCTCAGCAAAGGAAAGTACTTTGTTACCTTTCCTTACCCTTACATGAATGGCCGCCTGCACCTGGGACACACATTTTCCTTTTCCAAATGTGAGGTAAAAATTCTCTTTTGTCGATATCTTTAAATAATACTCCAGAACAAATGCTGATTTTGTAGTTCAGTTTTGAGCTAATGGTATGCCATGTCAATTCCTTTATAGCTTTACTAGTGACTTATTAAACTTTCCTTTTTTCCCATATTTTCAGTAGGAATATTGCTGGCTGAAGGGAAATGCCATTCATATCTTTTTTTAATTTGATGAGTTGGGGCTGCAGGTGTTTCCCATGTTCATTCTTTGAGATGAGATTTTTAGGAGGTCTGCTAAATGGCTCAAACTTCACAAGGGATCAGTCCCTTTTGTTTGTGCTTGCTGTGCCCTGTGACCAGTGTGGGAGCAGGTGTTGGGCACTGGTGAGTTGGATTCCACAGCCTCCCTCTCTTTGCACCCACTGGTCTCTGTTCAGAGCCAGCCTGGAGGCTGAGCACGCCCGTGCTGGCAGGCCTGGGGGCAAACTCCAGTTTCACCTTCGTGCAGTGAGTTCCTCCCCAGCTGTGTGCCCCCAGTCACCTGCCTGTCGGTAGCTGTGTGTTGGAGAGGGAATCACACCTGTGTTTGAGCAGTGCTGGCTCAGCCCGGGGCCGTTCCCGTTCCAGCTGTTCTGTTCTTCATGTTTGTAGTTCGCAGTCGGGTACCAGAGGCTGAAGGGGAAGAGCTGCTTGTTTCCCTTTGGGCTGCACTGCACGGGGATGCCCATCAAGGTGAGAGTTTTGCAGTGGTTTGGGGTTGTTTCTGGTGGGGTTTTTATCCCAAAGGCTGCTTGGAGCCTTGCTTATTATCCGTCCCCAACGCCACCTTAGTTAATTTAAAAATTCACCAAGACAGTTTGATTTGGAACCTGAATTTGTAATAAATGTGTTGTGCTTGAACTATAACATCACTTTCTAGAAGATAAAGTGCTGGAAAACTAAATTTTACCTTTTGTATGTTTTCCTTTGCAAGAAAATCCTCACAGTAATCCTCTTCCTGCCCTGGAAGGTGTTCTGGAAGTGGCAGGATCTCCTAGGTGTTAATGCAAGGTCCAGAAAAGGTTTAGAGCACTTAAAGCATGGAATGTAAAATGTTATCAGTAAAACTCACTCCTTGGCTGTGATTGCAGCCAGTGCCTTGGCTGACACACTCCCAATAACTCTGTTTAGGCTTGTGCAGATAAGCTGAAAAGAGAAATGGAATTGTATGGCTGCCCACCGGAATTTCCTGATGAGGAGGAGGAAGAGGAAGAAAATTCTGGTAAAAAAGAGGAAGAAATTATCATCAAAGATAAATCAAAAGGCAAAAAGGTAAAGTTTAAATCAAGCCCTCCTGTGTGCAAAGGCTTTTGGTATGAGTGTAGTGCAGGGGCTGTCCACCTTTCCGTGGTGCAAACACCCCTGGGTTTGAGCAGGGCCCCGAGAACAGGGCACCCCTTGCTGGGTTGTTGTGGCAGAGCCTCTGCAGCTGTGTTGGACATTGGCCTGGAACAGCTGGGAAGAGGAGGGTTAGGGAATGTAGAGTGAACACAAGGTATGGTTTCCAAGAGTGGAAACTCTGTTTATCCTCACTGTTAGAGAGAGGATGTGGGAATATTTGTGTTAACCTGTGTATCTGGAATCAGAAACTATAACATTAACAGAGGCAAATTCTCTTGTGAGCACAAGACTGTGGGCTTCTTCCTAATCCCAGCTGTTTTTTCAGAGCAAGGCTGCTGCCAAGACTGGCTCTTCCAAATACCAGTGGGGGATCATGAAGTCTTTGGGTCTGTCTGATGAAGAAGTGGCCAGTTTTTCTGATGCTGAGCATTGGCTGGATTATTTCCCTCCCCTTGCTGTCCAGGATATGAAGAGCATGGGATTGAAGGTGACTGGGAGATTCTAACCTCAATTACATGGGCAGCCATACCTGTACTGTGACTGTGTTGGTGAATGGGCTGCTTTTGGAGTCTAAGCTCTTCTTATTTTTAAAATAATAGTTATGGTACTGTGAGATTCCTTTAAGTTCTTGATTGTGCTTACTTACTGGAGCCTCTTGCCCATTTTCAGGTGGACTGGAGGCGGTCCTTCATTACAACAGATGTCAATCCCTATTATGATTCCTTTGTACGATGGCAGTTCCTTACACTAAAGGAAAGAAATAAGATTAAGTTTGGCAAACGGTAAGCTGCCACTCAGCTCTGAGGTTTTGGGGTGTGGGTAAGCTCAGGTGTACCAAAGACAGAGCCCTGTGACACGTCTCTAGAGTGTGCTTTAAACTCAGACGAGGCCAGAATCTTTCATTGCTGGCACTCTGCCTGATGCAGTGAAGTGTAGTTGTTGTGCCAACAGGGTGTGTGAGATTTGTCTTCCGGGTTTAGTTTTTCCATGGTTACCAACTCAAAGCAACAAAGGGCCAATTCTGAAAGCTCTTGTGAAAACTGAGCATTGGCACTGATGGAAACAGATCCACACAAAATTTAAAAATACCGTTAAGAAATTTTTGGGTTTTTTTCCCAGAGAGCTATATGTTTTTTCTTCTTGCTCTATATATTATTTTACTCCCTGCTAAATGGAAATACACCTTTTTCTAGATACACAATTTATTCTCCTAAAGATGGACAACCTTGCATGGATCATGACAGGCAAACAGGAGAGGTAATATTTTTATTTGACACTTTCATGCATTGGTTATGATTTTACAATTTACTTCACATTCAGTATTTATCTTGAAGCAAAACAATTTGTATGAGCAGAGCCACTGGCTCTCAGTTGTCAGTGCATGTGAAAATTGAATGAAGTCCTCTCTTGAGCAGATTTGTCTGGAACTATGGATAGTATTTTCCATTGTAGCTGTTTTGCAGTCTGTGTCAGCAGCATCACTCCATTGTGGTGTTGTCTGTTGAAACTAAATAAACAAATTGTTGTTAACTTTGTTGCTGAGAATGTATGTGACAACTAAGGCTTTGGCTGTAGGAATATAGTATAACCTCTCTGCAGTCTGCATTTTAGTGAACAGCCTTTCAGATGAATGGAAATAGGATTTTCTCTGAGGAAAGCATGAGTACCTTAAATATCGTTTGGATTAGGTTCTTGCAGAATAGGATTTATTTTCTTTCCTGCTCAAGTAAATTTCATTTACTGATTGTTGCACTGTTTGTGGGAATTGTAGGGTGTTGGGCCTCAAGAATACACATTGATAAAAATGAAGGTGTTGGATCCTTACCCTGCAAAATTGAGGTAGGTTTTAACTTTTTAACATCAGATAGGCTCTGTCTCCTGCTCAGAACTGACCATTGAATTAAACAGTCTGTTTTGCCTAATGCAAAATTTAATTTCACCTGGTTATTTCCATCACTTTGAAGACCCGGTCAGAATCTTGAGCTGCTCTGTTTGCTGTGTCTGTGTGGAACTCAAGTTGGAATTAAAAAAAAAAAAAAAAAAAAAAAAACAAAAAAAACAACAAA
>VXAC01007939.1:983510-1042771 GCA_013399225.1 Rhipidura dahli | reverse complement strand
AAAAAAAAAAAAAAAAAAATCCAGAAAGAATTAATGACCCATTTTGTCTCTTAGGAATTGTTACTGGAAAGTTGATGTTAGTTTAAAAGCCTGTTTTGTGTGATCCGGAATGATTTTATTTTGGTAACTTATCCAGTAGTTTTTCCCCCCAGTGGCTTGAGAGGGAAAAACATCTTCCTGGTGGCTGCCACGCTCAGGCCAGAGACCATGTTTGGCCAGACCAACTGCTGGCTGCGGCCGGACATGAAGTACATCGGCTTTGAGACGGGCAGCGGGGACATCTTCATCTGCACCCAGCGCGCTGCCCGCAACATGTCCTACCAGGGCTTCACCAAGGACAACGGGGTTGTGCCTGTGGTCAAGGAGCTCATGGGAGAGGTGAGCGCCCTGCAGCGTGCTGGTCTGGCTTAGCTGGTCCTCTGGGGCTTGTGCTTAGAAAGGTGATGGTGGAATTCTAATTGTAAAGAAAATACAGGAGCTATTACGGGAGTTTTGGCGTGACTAAAAACGCAAGAAGCAGGCAGCTTCCTTGGCAGCCAGGCCACAGCTGCTGCTGGAGGAATAACCTGGTGCACTCACCTGGGGACAGATGCATTCCTATTGCCTCAGCATGATTTGGTGAAGGGCTAGTGCTCAGTAATGCTCTTCTTCTTGCTGTGAAGAGTGAATGGAAAAGGAGAAGAAAAAGTAACAGCCAGAAAGGGTTATTGTGGAAAAGGCTTTTGTTGGTACTGATGTTTCCAGTATATCTATGTGAAATAAGCTTTCTTAACTGAGTAGTTGAATGTTAGTGGTTTTGGGATTTGCTGTCCTTAACTTGTGTGCTTTGTGCAAGTGTCATCAGTGGTGTTTATTCATCCTGATACCAGGCACCTTCAGCTGTTTGCATCCCTTGATTTCCGTTCACTACAACTTGTCACCATCTTTCTTGATCTTGCTTTGAATTAGAAAATACAGGTGTTTTTCCTTTGTGAATTCAAGCAAATTAGTGAGGTAGAAGACAGCTGCCACATCTAGACTGCCTCCTGTCAGTGTTTGAATATCTTGACAATATGCTTTCCTTTCTTAGTTTAATGCTTTTGACACTGGCTTCCTAAGTCATTCCTGCCTCAATACTGTTGTGCTTCAGATACTTGGAAGCAGCCTGTCCTTCTGCTTCCTGTGTTTTCCCAATTCTACATGCTAGTAGTTTAAGTTTCTTTGAATTTGGTTTTTGGCTTCTCTACCAATAAATAATCTATATACTGTTTCAAATAGTACCACATGTTTTCATATGTACCTCCTCCTTGTTCATCTGTATATAAAGTGCACTTAATCTGTTTGTAATGTGTGAGGAAAACTTACAGAAAATTTAAAGAATATCAGCCAGGAGAGCTTGCTTTCCTAGGCTGAAAACCCCTGATTTACTGCAATGCTGTTCTTTGTCCTGCTCAGGAGATTCTTGGTGCTGCGCTCTCGGCACCGCTCACCACCTACAAGGTCATCTACGCCCTGCCCATGCTCACCATCAAGGAGGACAAAGGTAACAGCAGCACAGCCTGTTGGATGGGCACTGGCATTCAGTAGTGGGGGCTAATCTTTTCATCTCTTTATCTTTTGCTTTGCCAAGGAACTGGAGTGGTGACAAGTGTTCCCTCTGACTCTCCAGATGACTTTGCAGCCCTGAGAGACTTGAAAAAGAAGCAGGTCAGTGTGTTAACTGGATTGTTTCTGTTTCCTTTCCATAGCAAAGATGGTCAAAAGTGAATATCCAGTGGGTAAAATAAAACTCACTTTAATTGGCGTTTTGCCATCTCTAACTTGAAATCAAAGTAGTTAAAAATAAATGAAGTTAAGGTAGAGAAGAGCACAAGTGAATCAAAAGTGAATTCCTGTTGTGGAAATGACTTCCAGAAATGAGATTAAGATTTTCTATAAATTTCAAATGAGACTGAAAGTGATTGTTACTAATTGCAAGAGTACATAAGCATCTGAACAGCTATTCCTGGCTACTGAATTTTTGTCCATTCATTTCAGGGTAGAACAATATCAGTTTTTCCCCCTTTGAAAAATGTAGACAATTATGGCAGAGAATCATCTGGAACTGAGATGGGGATTGAGCTCAGGTGCCAGAAATGGTGAGAAGGCAGGAAGTGGCTTTGTCTGATTTATAATAAAACATTATGTACATAAAAGACACTATGAATGGATAAGAACCTTTACATCAAGGAGACTTCTATCTACTGCTTTTTTTTACTTCCAACTTTCAAGGCTTTGAGGGTGAAGTATGGCATCAGAGATGAAATGGTCCTGCCATTCGAGCCGGTGAGTGCACCCAGATGTGTCCATCTATAGCACATAGGATGTTGTGTTCACTGATGAGAAACAAACCAGGAGCTGTGTCTACCTCTTTGAGTTTCTATTCTTCAGTTGAAAGAGCTGAAAAACTTGTAGTAAAATTTTCATGTTTTTCTGTAGTTACAACATTTGGTCTGTTAAGGGTTGTAACCAAGACTTGTTATTCTGTGCTGTACTTCAGAGAGAAAGGAAAGTGTCAATTTTTATGGAAATTATTGTTTTGGAAAATGGAATGCATCATTATACTGATACCCTGTTGGTTGATTAAAACTTAGTGCCCTAATGGTCAGATTAGGAGTGTATCTGCTCTGTGCAAAAAGCTGAAGTCCCTCACTGTTGGTGCAGCCTCATGGCTGAGGCAGCTTCCATTAGAAAATGCAGGTTACAGGTAAAGCCATCCCAGTGTCCTGCAGCTCCAGTGCTGGGACAGCTGGATGTGGTGTCCTGTCTGAGGATACACCTGGGCAGCTCAGAGCCAGCCTGGGGACTGCTGGGAATGTCAGGCTGATGAGTGGAATTGCACCAATGTGTTGTAAGCTCTGTGTAACTAGTGCTGGGTGCTGTGAGTGTGCAGAGTGAGTGGTGTGGTGCAGGAGGGGTTTGACAGCCCTTTGTTTGATTCTCAGGTGCCCATCATTGAAATCCCAGGCTATGGCAGCCTTTGTGCTCCGTTTGTCTGTGACGAGCTCAAAATCCAGAGCCAGAATGACAGAGAGAAGCTTGCAGAGGCCAAGGAGAGAATGTACCTGAAGGGATTCTATGAGGGAGTAAGTAGTAAAAGATTTTGGTAAGTGGTTTCTTGGTGAGTTTAATTAGGAGGAAAAAAAGGCAGATAAAGAAGGAAAGAAAAACAACCTCAAGAAAGAGGGACACTGTCCTTTTTTCCCAAAGCACTTTTCATTTAGACTCTTCCTGCAGTAAGCTTCTGCCATTGGGGGAGTGATGTAGAATTGGTGAAAGTTTCCACTCATATATTCCTGTGTTCTCTGAACATTAAAACTTGATTTCTGAACAAGTGATCACCTTCTGAGAAGCTGATCCATTTTGGTGCAAGTATAGATAGGGAAACTGATATGAAATGAGCAAGGTGGTGTTGTTTGCAGGTTTCTGTTTTGTTTTTTGGGTTGGGATTTTTTTTGTGTGGTTTGTTTGTTTGTGTGGGTTGTTTTGTTGTTGTTTTGTTTTGTTTTTTTTTTTTTCTCCTGTCTTTACCTCAGTAGCTCACGGTGTGTATTTCTCAGCTGTTCTTTTGTAAGCAAGCAACAGTTCTTATTTCTGACTCTTTGCACTCTGTCATCTATATGGATGCTGACCTGTGTACAAACTGTTTTTGGGTAAAGGTGATTACAGATAATGGAAAAAAACACCAGCTGTACTCTTATTTTTTGCATGTCAGAGATGGCAGCACCTGCTACTTCCTTAAATTGATTTGAACACCTATGGCAACTACTTCTTGCTAAATTTGGAAAAAAAAAATCTCCTGTGATCCATCTTTAACAGGTGATGTTGGTGGATGAATTCAAAGGACAAAAAGTGCAAGATGTCAAGAAACGCATTCAGAAGCTGATGTTGGACAAGGTATGTGACCGTGTGCACACAGCTGCTTCTGCATTGTCCATTTTGTCATTTTCCCAGGACTGAGTCACTGGAGAAACCCCTGGTGTGGTTCTGCAGCCCTCAGGGTGCTTTGGGTTGCTGCAGGGCACAGAACACTGCAGAGAGGGACCTGATGTTCTTGGGCTGAGCAGCTTAATTAAGAGTTCTCTTATTCTCTGCCTTGTTCTGTCACCTGCCCTAGGACATGTTCTGGTGATCCAATTTATTCTTTAATATAGCTGGGAGGATACTGGAAGTATAGGACTTGAACTGTCAAGTCTCTTTCATGCTGGGGATGTGTGATGTGCAAATGCCCTATTGCTGGGAGAAGGGAGAGCAGTAAATGAACGGTGATTGTGGCATCCCTCTAATGAAAATCCCTAATGAGGATTGGGACTGGAAGAGGCTGCAGGCATTTAGTCATTATTCCCTTGTTGTTGTGGCATTGTTGTGTCCAGATCATAATTAACCCATCACCCTGTGTCAGCACATATGGTGTGTGCAAGTAGATTTGAAGCTCAGCATCGCATTTTCCTTTGCCTTTCCCCCTCCCTCTGTCCTCTTGGCTTTTGGAGCTGTATCAATCAGTGGGGCATAGCCAGTGGGAAATGTTTTGTGTTTATGTGCTCCTTTTCCTCATGCATTCTGTACCAAGTGCTGTGAGCTTGTACCTCAGAGAAGTTCACAGTCAAGCCTTGCATCATTTTATGTGGGAGAATACTGAGGCAGAGAGCCTGGGCAGTGCTGAGAGCCATGCAGTAAATGCTGTAAACCAGATCAGAATGAAGGGGATGCTTTTTAGTAAGTTGTCAGGATTTTCAGTACTTTGCTAAGTACTTAAATCTCAGCTTTTGTTGCCGTTTCAACTCTTAGGGTGTAGCCATGATTTATATGGAACCTGAGAAACAAGTTATGTCGAGATCTGCTGATGAGTGTGTTGTGGCCCTTTGTGACCAGTGGTAAGTGAAATAAAGCTGTAGTTACAGAGTTGTTCCAATTGTACCCTGCTTCTCAACTGCTTTATTACAATAAACCTTTCCTGACTGTAGGTACCTAGATTATGGTGAAGTGAGCTGGAAGAAGCAGGCATCAGAGTGCTTGAAACACATGGAGACGTGAGTTATGAATGTGGCTGTAAAGGAGAGCGACTTTGCTGCTGGTGCTGGGGTCTCAGAGGGCTGAAAGAAGTAAGAGCTTCTTTCTTACAGGTTCTGTGAAGAGACCAGGAGGAATTTTGAAGCTGCCTTAGCTTGGCTACAAGAGCACGCGTGCTCCAGGACGTATGGCTTAGGTAGGCAAAACACTCCTTTCTCGGCTGGTGCTTCGTAAGGATGGTACTCCTCGTTTTGTTTGGAAGGCTTAAGTGCTATGTAACATCCCCAGTGGGGTAGGGAAGGGTGGGAACAATGCTGTCCAACGTGTATCCTGGCCCAGCATCCCAGAGGAGGCATGCTTTGTTGGAAATGCATGGGGCTGGTAATATTTTCATTGCTACAGGTGGTCTGTGCAGTATCTCCATAACTTTTTACCTGGGCCATTGATTTGGAAGGCACCTGCTAGAAGTGCACTGTAACCCACAGCAGATGTTCTTGAGCCGAGCTGTGTCAGGAAACTGATTCAAAATCAGCAACTGTTTGTGCTTGAGTAAAATTTTCAAGTGCATAATTTAATTTTTAAAACAAATATTTATAAAAGCAAAAGCATGACTACTAATGCATACATGTATGTTTATATGCTCCACTGGAAGTCGTAAAGTGCTTGGGCATGCTTGGGAGTTGTGTGTGAGGGTAGGGGTGGTGCTGGTACCTGACAGCTGCCTTCCCCTGTCCAGGGACCCGCTTACCTTGGGATGAGCAGTGGCTGATCGAGTCTCTCTCCGACTCCACAATCTACATGGCCTATTACACCGTGGCTCACCTGCTGCAGGGAGGCAACCTGAGGGGCCAAGGAGAATCTCCTCTGGGCATCAGGTAAGGAGAGTGAACCATTAAGTTCTCTTGTTTAGTTGGGTGTGCTTATCCCCTGAATTGTTCTGCAGAAAGACTTGGAGGAGGCTGAGTCTTTGTGTGTAAAAACTATTATTAAACTTAACCTACCATGGGCTGAGTTAGAGCAGACCTGCAGAGGGGAAATGAGGAAAGAGAGAAGAGTGTGATAGGCAGTGGGAGAGAGAGAGTGGAGAAATGCCTCTGAAAGCATCTCTGAAAGAACTGTGTGGAGAGTAAATCACCTCTTTCAGTACTTGTTTGACTTGCCTTGAAATGGTCCTTGGCAGGATGTCAGGTAATTGGTTCCAGTGGCTGCTGAGGTGGCTGCTTGCTGAGATTGCTGTGCACCATAATGAGTTGTAGGCTCCAGTGTGCAGATGGAACAGGATTTAGCTCTTGGTTTTTGTCACTGTAACTCTCCTGGAAGCTTAGAACCATCTTTTATCCACAACTTGTCTGTGGAAGTCTTCAGAGCAAGAGGGAGGAGGCATGTAACCTCTTGGTTGGAGTGGCTTTTGAACTATGGTGATAGGAATCAGAGAGATGAGACAAGTACAGTTCAGTCTGGAACTGAAAAAACACTTCAGATTGTGCCTTGAATCATCTGCTCTAATTTTGTGTGTGTATGAACTAATTTCTGGAGTAGTTTACATATTGGAATGGAAACTTTTCTTACCTGATGCTTTAACTAATCTGAAAACCATTTCCAAAACAAAGATTCTGATTCTTACAGACAGAAATAGCTCTGAGAGACTGGGCAAGGCTGTCATTTGGGCTCAAACCTCTCTAATTACAGAGAAGCTATGCACGAGCTAGTCATGTCTGGAAACAAGCTTTGAAGTGAGCATCCTGGGCCCTGAATTACAGATTCAATGTAATTAAGCATGTACAATTAGAGTGCTCTCCTATGTAAGTAGATAACATCTAGCAGCCTTAGAAAATGCTTTTTACTGATACTTGCTCTGTGGTGTGAAGGAAAAGGGGGTTAATGGCTCATCCTGTCAGTCACCTTCAGTTACAGTGAATCTGGCACCAAACAAGCTCAGTCTCAGCACAGAAATTTAAAGCATAGAACAATAACTGCCAGAACCAAACCAGCAAACTCGAGCCTGTAAGATTTATTCTGGACTGGTAGTACAGACCATTATCTGAGGTGGTTTTATAATGTGCACTGGAAGTACTTTTGGGGTCCAGAATGTTTTTCCTCTCTGCATAGGACAGGCCAAAGCTCACAGAGCAAATTTCGGTGGTGACACTTGGAAAAGAAATGAACGGGTTTCCAGGACATTCAAGATTATGCTTTAACTATTAATCACTTTTTCTTTATGGGAGCCATTATGCTTTATTGGGAAATCTCAAAGGACAGTTTAAGCAGGGCATGGCTTGAGCAGTTCTGAATTTGTTTCTGATGTTGGATTCACTCACCTGAACTCAGGCAGAGGACCTGGGCACTCTGTCTGTGTTTGCTGATCACGTGGACTGTGCTGTAAGAATGGATCAACAGGTTTAAGCTGCCTTATAAAAAGTGCTGTGGAGTATGAGGAGCTTTTACTGACTTGGCAATGTGGGACTGATTCTGTGCAGGGCGCATCAAATGACCAGAGAGGTTTGGGATTACATCTTCTTCAAGTCAGCTCCATTCCCCAAAACTGAGATTCCAAAAGAAAAGTTGGATAAGCTGAAGGAGGAGTTTGAATTTTGGTATCCTGTGGATCTCAGAGTTTCTGGCAAAGACCTTGTTCCAAATCACCTGACGTACTACCTCTACAATCATGTGGCCATGTGGCCAGAACAAAGGTAAGTTGGGATGTCAGGCAGGTGTGCAGGAGGTAAAGCTGGAGTCAGTTCTGTCACGTTTGCTAATGGCCTTTGGACCGTACAACATTCAGAGTTGTCTTGGAAACATATTCTTTCGTATTGCAGCTTTGATACAGTTTTCTATAACAGAAGTTATTGAAATATAAGAGTGTTTTACCACTATTTCCCTGGTTTTTCTGCAATATCTCCTACTATGGATTTCCCAGTGTTGAGTTGTATTCCTGCTCTGGAATTTATGTGACTTTATTATTAAGTCTTCTTAATTCCTTCTCAAGTATGGTTAAAACAGCCATATACACTCCCCTGGACTGTGCAGGTTGAGAATCTTTGCCCATCACATGATACTTTTAGGGTGAGGATACAGTTTGCATTCCCTTGAACTTTGCTTTAAGAGCTGTATAAAACTGTGTATAGGAAAAGTGGGTTTCTGATGTATAATAAAGATGATTGTGGGCAATTTAACATCATGGATAGAGATGTGGACCCAGCCAATCACTGGCCTTTAGATTAAAAATATCTGAATAGAGGAAGGTGAAGTAAATGAACTGTAATTGCAGCTGCACTGCTCCTGCCTTGCATATCAGCAGTGATAATCCTTAGCTTTTATACTGTAGTTCTTTTCATCTTCAGAGACACTCCTTAATATATTTAATACAACCCTTAGGTATTTTTTTTTGAAGATCCCACTCAAGATGTTCATCTCAAACTGGAACATAAAATGTTTGTTCCTTTTTTAAAAAGAGAAAATGTATTTGTGTGGCCAAAAGCTTTGTATCTTGTCTTCAAACAGAGAGAAATGGCCAGCAGCTGTGAGAGCCAATGGACATCTGCTCCTCAATTCCGAAAAGGTACGGCGAGGACCTGTGTGATGTGGCTTTTGTGTTGTCAAAATGGGCATTTGCTAGCCAGACTAGAAACTTCTTACTGGGATTTAAGCAGTGAAATGGTGATACTTCTTCATTAGTGCCCTGCAGTTTTTCATTCATTAAAGATCTGCCTTGCCTGTGGTTCTGTGTAGCACTTTCTGTTAAGTCAGCTTTTGTGTGGTCTCACCAATTCAGTGAAGAGTTCAGTGCATTTATGTTAAGTTCTAAGGTAATACAGAATGTTTATTTATTTAACTAAAGTTTAGATTTTTAGAGCATAGGAATAGATGCAGCGAGAGGAAAAAGTTTGTGCCAATAACCTGCTAGTATGTGCAAGTTCTGACACTGAATTGAATAAAAAGTGCCTGAACCCAGGAACTGGGCCTTGGAGACTGTCTGATATGAATCAAAAAAACCCCAAAATAAACCCTAGTGGAGTTCTTGAAAAATCAATATGGGGTGAGCTGAAACTGCCAGTTTAAAAGTAGTATTTAAGTTTAATTAAGGGAGTTTCTGGGATTATATTTTGGTGCTGAGTGCATGCAGAGTTGAGTCTGCTTTTGCTGTGACACCTCATTCAGATTTACCAAAGTGCTTTCTGCTGTGATTCATGAGAAAATGGTTTGCCCAAACCCTTGTTGGGTCTGTCTTGCTTATCCACCAACACAGGGGATGTGTGAGAAAACAAACACTCTTTTCTTTCTTTCAGATGTCTAAATCGACAGGCAACTTCCTCACCCTCACTCAAGCTGTTGACAAGTTTTCTGCAGATGGTGAGTGCATTCTGACCTGCATCTGATTGTCAATTACGCCAGAATGACTAAAATGAGTGTTTTGCTCTCAAAGGAGTTTATTGGAGTATTGAATGTCAATAAATCTGCCACTTACCACCTGTTCTTGTTGAAAAGCTGGAACTCCACTTGGAAGATTGGAATGTATGTTAACACACCTTGTTCAGCCAGAAGCTGCTCCTGGGGCTGAGCCTGTTTGATCTTTCTACGCTCACAGGAGAGATCAGAACACAGGACACACTGCTGGTGTGCATGGGGTGTGCACGTGTGTGTGCCCTGCATATCCACGAGTGCCACGCTCCTTCTTCCTTGCTCCTCTATTCTGGGCAGTGACTGTGCTGGTCCCTTCCCAAGGAGGGCAGTGTTCCTCTCCTTTGAGGCATCTCTGGCTGGCCAGGCAGTTTGTGACCTGGCTTTGCATTTGTTAACTCTGACTGCAGTGAGCTGTCACTGGTGCAGGAGGCACAGCCCTCCATGGGTGTTGGCCAGCTCATGGCATCCAGCCATGGCAGCTGACCCTGTTTCCTTCAGGCATGCGTTTGGCCTTGGCTGATGCTGGAGACACTGTTGAAGATGCCAACTTTGTGGAAGCCATGGCAGATGCTGGTATTCTTCGTCTCTATACGTGGGTGGAGTGGGTGAAGGAGATGATTGCAAACAGAGACAGCCTGAGGAGCGGCCCAGCCAGCACCTTCAATGACAGAGTCTTTGCCAGGTATGGTACAAAGGTGAATAATGAGGTTTGGGCCAGGTTTTTCCTTGGAAGAAGGAATCCTGTAGTTATTTTTTTTCTACAAATAATGAATTCCATAAAACAGAGCACATTCCAGGATAGGTTATGGGGTTTGGCTGCACTGGTGAGTTTTAGTGTTGCCATTATGTGGGGCACACTGTGCAGTATTGATGTTGTCACCTCCCTTCCCTCCCCAGTGAGATGAACGCAGGAATAATGAAGACAGATGAAAATTACGAGAAGATGATGTTTAAGGAAGCTCTGAAAACTGGTTTCTTTGAGTTTCAGGTAGGAGCTGTAAGAAAGTGACACCTGGTATTTGTTACTTTGTGGATTTCTTTTGATCTTTCTGTGTCTGATCCTTAATTGTACATCTGAGTTGGAATCAGAATTGTGTCAAAAAACAAGAGTACTTCAAGGGATAGATGTGGAGGTGTAGAGGTCTGCTTGTGTCAGTTTACAAAGGTCCCGAGGAAAACAAATGCAATTCTGCAAATAGTCCTGATATCTAATATGAGCAAGAAGCTGCTTTAAAAAAGACAAAGGCCCTATTAAAAAGAGTGTTGCCTTTCTTTATATCTTTTGTGATAAAGGAGTCTTCATAAGAAACCAGCTAGTACATCAACTAAATTGTTTGGAAGGATAGTGCTTTTTGATACCCTCCATAAACCAAGTCTCCAGAGTGTCTGCAGAGCCATGCTGCTCTATTTAATGAATTACAGACGCTTCTTCACGTGGCTGCTTTGAGATACTCAGGAGTAGGGTTAAATAGGCTGAATTATGTGTAATGATAGATCATATTCATTGCCTTTTTCTTAGTCCTTATTAATATCTGTATGTAAGTTACTTGGGATGACAACACCTGCTACACAGCCGTGGATGTTTTTGTCTTTTATGTTTGTGCCAATAAACAGTTTTTTTAAGTACCACATAAATGCAAAAATCCAGTGGCCAACTGGCAGATTCACACGTGGGTGCTTCAGGAAAATACAGTTCTCAGAAGTCAGTAATGGATTATTAGGAGCTGCTCACATTCTGCAGGCGTGTAAGAGCCCAGAGGTGTGTGTGTTGGGCTCTGGGTGCTGCTCCCTGGCAGCTGAGTGCTGATGGCTGTGTTGTTGTTCCAGGCAGCCAAAGACAAGTACCGGGAGCTGGCGATCGAGGGCATGCACAGGGAGCTGGTGTTCCAGTTCGTCGAGGTGCAGACTCTGCTGCTGGCTCCCATCTGCCCCCACCTGTGTGAGCACATCTGGTCCCTGCTGGGGAAGGTACTGCTGTTTCAGTTCTGTCACTGCTTCACATCGGAGCTTTTATGGATTTCGGTAACACCCAAGTCAGGCTTACAGATGTTATTCATGTACAAGTAGAAGAAATGTGTCAGAATCCAAGCAGTCATACTGTCTCATGGTACCTGGTACCTCATGGACAGTGACTGCAAGGAGCTGGCCTGTTGCTGTGATGATATGTGCAGCATTAATGCCCATCACTATCACTGTCTGCTTGCAAAGAGGCGATCTAAAATGAAGTGAAATAATGCAATTGTCTTACACTTCTGTGTAAAGCTTAGTTTTGAGTTTGTTAAGCCCTGTGCTTGTAGATGGCATTCCATAGCTGTACATAGCTGTACACATTCCATAGCTGAACACACTTACAAGCACAAGAAGTGCTTGTTGGCTTTGTGCCCACTCCTTAACAACCTAGTTATGGGTGCGTGCTTGCTGAGGTCCAAACTGGCTAAACTCAATTTCCCAATCAAGCAATAATGGTTGGAAAACCCACCAGCTAGTGTGTGTTCACCTCAGTGCACTCGTGTCTCCCTCTGCCCAAAGCCTGACTCCATCATGAGGGCCTCGTGGCCAGCAGCAGGGCCCGTGGATGAGGTGCTGATCCGCTCCTCCCAGTACCTGATGGAAGCAGCTCACGAGCTCCGGCTGCGCCTCAAGAGCTACATGGCGCCTGTGAAAGGAAAGGTGAGGGCCATCTGTCTGTGTGCATGTGTGACAGCTCTGTATTGCCCAGAGACTCCTTCCTAATTGTTTTTATTTCCTCAGAAAAGCGCTGAAGAGCCTTCCCAGAAGCCTTCTCACTGTACCATCTACGTGGCGAAGAACTACCCGCCCTGGCAGCACACCACCCTGTCCCTCCTGCGCAAGCACTTCCAGGTGCTCGGCCCTTCCTCTGCCCTCCAGCTGCTTGCCTGATTTTTGTGGGCTCATTTTCCATCTGTAGAAAGCTTATAAGCTGTAACTTGTTACAAAATTATTTCAATAGATTAATTTCTTTACGCTTTTACAACTATCCAGTAAGTTTTTATGCTTAATGAAAACGTCCCAAGGACTGTCATTGATTTCACAGTGGCATTTCATTGGTTTTGACAATCTGAGTAAAAGCATGCCCGTGCTCTGTTGTTTCTTTCATTTGTAAGTGGTTAGCTTTTAAATATTCTTCTTTCTAAGTATGTTTTTTGAGGAAACGTGGTTGACTGACCAATATTCCTCATGTGGAATTTGTTCTTGGGGGTCTTCACCTTTGGACATTGTATAGACTTCTTTTCTGTATTAGTGTTAAATGCTGTTTGGGCTTCAAAAGGATGAAAAAACTATGGAATCAATGATGCTGACAAACCTTGCTGGTATTTATGGGAAAGCAGGAAAGGTATATGCTATTGAAAGGCAAGATTTTTCATGCTAGCTGTTCCCTTTGATGATTGTTCATCCCTGTTTAGGCCAGTGGAGGTCAACTGCCAGATAATAAAGTCATTGCCAGTGAGCTGAACGCCTTGCCAGAGCTGAAGAAGTACATGAAGAAGGTGATGCCTTTTGTTGCCATGGTTAAGGTAAGTGTCAGAGGGACAGTTCTGGTACAGGAAAGGCTTTTGTGAACGCAGGGTCTCCCCCTTGCCCTTTGCTCATTTGGCATCTTTATGGGTTTGTTTATAAACAGCTTCAGCCCCTCTAGAAGAAATACATAATAAGAATGTCTCTATGTGAATTGGCCCAGCTGAGTTCTGGATCTGGTTGAGGCTTGGTGCTTTCTCAGTTTAGTGGGTGATATAATCTGTACTTCAAACACACCTGGATTCCTCTGTATTTGAAATGTATCCTATTTGACTTCTCCAGTTTTTCATGCTGAAAGGAGTCAACTGTCGCTTTGGAGACATAAAAATTGGAAATTAAAAGTAAGGCCAGAGTTAATTGATTGCAGTATGTTTAAGGGAGGAAACAACAGACTGTTCTGAGCCTTGAATGGAATTACAAATTTTGTCTGTAATTCGTATGTTTATCACTTAATATTCTGATAGTCTGTTATTTTCCCTGAGTTGTGCAAGCCTATGAAAATCTTGGTTTCCATTTCTTTAAAGAAACTTTATTGTGCTTGCTGTTGCAGGTGAAAATTCAATACAGCAACTAGGGACAGCCAAGAAGCAAAGAATTAATAATTTTTTTTTAAAGGGGGGGGTGTTGCAGTGTACGATTTAAAACATTTTTTATGACTTTTCATGATCTGTAGAAGATGAGAGGGGTTAGTGGAAAAAATCTTAGTGAGTGTAGAAAAAAAATACTTTTTCTCCTTAAGCTTTAGCTTGATTTTTGAAATGCACATATTAATATCTTCTATTTGTGAGCTTTGTCATGTTT
Source organism: Rhipidura dahli (assembly GCA_013399225.1). Classification (NCBI taxonomy): domain Eukaryota; kingdom Metazoa; phylum Chordata; class Aves; order Passeriformes; family Rhipiduridae; genus Rhipidura; species Rhipidura dahli. Next base: position 1,029,004 of record VXAC01007939.1, on the reverse strand, counting down.
TCTAAGTGGGGGTGCTCTTTGCTGTGTCTGTGGGGTTGTTCTGATTGTTCCTTTTCATGGAAGCTTGGAAGCCTTCGGAGGAGCAGAGAGCACAGAGCAGTTCTGGAGCTTCCTGTCTGAGTTTGTATGAACAGCAGGGATGTGTTGGATCCACTGATCCGTCTGGGAGAGGTCAGACAAGCTCTCAGTCCTAAGAGTTAGGGCTGAAACACTGCTGTGTTTTGCTGTCTTTAGTCTGGCAGCAGTGAGTGATCCTGGGGCACTGGGGAAGGAGCTGAGGCTCACCTCAAATCCATCCCTTCACTGCCAAAGAGCAGCGACCAATTTCCCACAGAGACGTGGAAACATCTGAGCTCGGACTGCCCTGATCAGTGGCTTTCTCTGAAATGAATTATTCATCAATTCCAGGGTACAAGGAGCATTTCTGCTTGTGCTCCCCACTCCTCAGAGGAGGGCTGAAATGTAGGAGAACCTCTGATTTACAGAGGGAAGCAGTTCCATGTTAAAAGGGAATCTTTCACATTAAACTGACGAGGAAACCACAACCATGCTGAGGCTGACAAAGCAGAGCTTCGAAGGAGACAGCTGGCTCAGCATGTGAGAGCCAGGCAGGGACAGATTAAACTCCAAAGAGGAAGTTCTGTTTTAGTTAAAAAAAAAAAAAAATCGTGTGGTTTTTATACTGCCTTTAATACTGTGTCTCTTGTGACTGTTGCTGCTGGCTTTCTGGACTAATTAAGTTACTTTTATGTTAACGTACAAAGTGGTTGTTATTTCCCTGCAGAGAACTCGCTGTGAGCATGTCCAGGTGTTGTGGGCTCGTCCTTTATTTCAAACTGGGTCATAAGCCTGAGTTTCCTGCTGTGAAATACCACTGAAATGCTGATTGATTTTGTGAATTCTCAACCTGCACATTAAGTAGGGATTTAAATAACTGTGAATGTCAAACACCTTTTCAATTCTATATTAAAACTGTGTTCTAATTGCTCTTACTCCTCCCATCAGTGTCACCAACTCCCAGCAGAAGAAGCCCTGTTACAAGAAAATTATTGCTCCGATGTTAATGTTGTGCCAGCAGAGAGCTCTCGGATTTACAAGCCTGTTCTTTCCATGATTTATGTGGATAGTTTGCCATTTTGAAACATCATTTTACTTGCAGCCTTTAGTGGGTTTTAAAACTTTTTTTTCCCCTCACACAGGAAAACTTGGAGAAAAATGGTTCTCGTGTTCTTGATCTCGAACTGGAGTTTGATGAGCGTGCAGTGCTCATGGAGAACATTGTCTACTTGACAAATTCCCTGGAGGTTGGTACAGACTTGGCACCTGCTACTTGGCATTAATTGGGATAGCTGGAGCAGCAGCCTTCCCTCAGGCTCTAAGCCTCTTTACATTAACTTCTGGGTGTGCATTGCTCGAGTAACAGTTTTTTATCAACTTTGTTTCCATTTGTTAAATAGATGCATATAAATCTGTTCAGTGTTGGGATGGGATACAGGAGTGGGTGTGCACTACAAACGTGGTCTCAGGAAACAGGGCTGGTTTTCACTGCAGTGCTGGATGTATCTGTGACAGTGATGTCCACTGACACTTGGAAGAGACATTTTTCTCTGAGCCAGTCTGTATCTTACGTTTACAGCTGAAGAAGTGAGAAGGAGCTGCTTCAAGTCATTACTAGCAAGAACAATCAGTCCTTGGGCACCTACACTGGCACGTTGACTGCAGCAGGCTGTCTCTCCTCTGCAAGGAGCAGGCTCTGGGCAGGGCTTTTCACACTGTGCTGTGTAGAGGCATCCAGTCTGGGAGCAGTTATGCTGCTTCATATGATGAGAAGAATTTAGTTTAATAGGCAATGTGACAGTGAGGGGACAGCTCAGGCACGTGGTGTTAAAAAACCCAAAACAAACATAAACCAACAAAAAACCCAACACCAGAAGTCAAAACTAAAAGCAATTGTTTTTTAAGAATTAGAAACTATATACATTGCAGAGCTGGGTGTAACCTGTACAGTGTGAAACAAGTGTGACTTCACTGGGCTTGTCCCATGTCAGAGCAAAGCTGAGAGTGAGCAGCAACTTTTATTTTAAGCTGTCTGTAAGGGGGAGGGAGCAATGTGTCCTTGGAACAGGGATACACTGCTCGGAGCAGCCAGAGAGGCTGGGGGGCTCTGGGGATCCCTGTCCTCGGAGGCTGACTCGTGGGGTCTTGTGCACCTCACACAGGGAGTAGGTGACCCTCAGAGGTGCCTTCCAGACAAGATTTTGTGGGTTCAGGTGTGCTTTTGTTGCCTTATGTCAGTGCAGGTTTGCTTTCCCCTTTCCTACACGAACAGCTGTTTGATGGGGCTGTAACCTCTGCTGTTCCCTCTAAAGCCATTGCACTCCTCCTTATTCCCTTCACCCCCATTTTTTCTCTTTTGCAGCTGGATCACATTGAAGTGAAGTTTGCTTCTGAAGCAGAAGATAAAATCAAAGAAGACTGCTGTCCTGGAAAACCATTTTCTATATTCAGAACTGAGGTAAAATCAGAACTTCAGATATTGGAAGTCAGAAAACTTAATTTGAAACTTTAAAAAAACACAGATAAAAGTAAATATGCCATTTAAAAACTTTGATCATACATGAATGTTCATCATGTATGAGTATTTCTAGTTCTTTTAAAAGTAAAAATGTAATTGATTTCCCTAAGTATGTCCTAAACCCTTGTTACACTCTGGGCTGCATTTTAGGCTTGGGGCAGTGCTGGTATCCAGCATGGCCAGGCAGGTTCCAAAGGGATTTTATCCCTCCAGAAGATTTACTGACAGCAGATGTTTATTTGGTTTAGTTTCTTGTTTCCCCTGAGGGATCAGGAGCGCAGTTTCTCCTTTAATGTCTGTATTGTTTCTCCCAGCCTGGCGTGTCCGTGTTCCTGGTCAACCCTCAGCCCTCCAATGGCCACTTCTCCACAAAAATGGACATCAGGCAGGGGGACAACAGGGAGACTGTGATCAGGCGCCTGATGAAGATGGACAGAGGAATCAAAGGTAGCCGCTGGTCCAGGTGTCCAGCTGTGCCACCTGCTAAGGGGGGCACACGGGGGTGTGACAGAGGCTGTGGGACATGCCCTGTGTGTGCAGTGATGTGAGTTACTGCCAGCTCCGGGGCGCTGGAGGTTTGGGAATGGCTGAAAACAAGCGAGGTGAAACAGGGACTCCTCCCTGTGTCCCCAGAAGGTGTCAGTGTGCTGCTGGGCACAGGGCTGGAAGGCTGCAGTTGCAGGAAGGCTTAGCTGAAGAGTTCCAGGCTTTTTGGTCTGCTTAGCAGTCATATTACTCTGCCTTTTAATAAGGAATGTATTGAAATCAACTGTCACCTTCCTCTTCCTTCCAGTCTCTGCAGTTCATTCCTCAGAAAATGAGGAATAACTGTTCAGTTACTCAGACCTGTCCTGAGCCAGATAAAGCAAATTCAGTGCTTGGAATGTGGTGTTAGGGGCTGGTGTTTCTGTGTGCTTTATCCCCATTTCACTCACTGAAGGACAGGGTTGTATTGGTGTAAACCTTAACACAACAGTTATTCCCATGAGAATGTGTTTCCTTGGAGCAGATGTGGAATTTCCAAGGGTTCAGCATTGCTGTGGTTAACTCTGTTGGTGCTGTTGCCTGTGTACAGCTGCCGTGGCCTGACCAGCTGCTCTCTCTGTGCAGATCTCTCTAAAGTGAAGCTGATGAGGTTTGATGATCCTGTGCTTGGGCCCCGCCGTGTTCCAGTCCTTGGCAAAGAGGAAGCAGGGAAAACTCCTATCCTGGAGCAAGCCATCTTCCACATCGACCTGGCCCAGAGGCACGTCCGTGTCACTGAGAATGGCCTGACAAGGGACATTGGGGACACACTTGTGTACCTGGTTCATTGAACGGGCGTGGACCTGGCACTGAGAAGGGTCATGGAAGGACTTTGATACAGATGCTTCAAACAAAGGGGAGAATTTGTTCTTAAAAAAAAAACAAGTCCACCCCAACCAATCAGAGTTTGCATGGGAGTTGCCCCTCCTCCTTTAAACAGGGATTTAATAAAATTATTTTCCTCTGGTGCTTTGGCTTCTCTTGTAAAAAAATAGGTACTCTGGAAGCTCTCCACTGTTTATTCTTTCCTGGATAATGCCTCAAGATGGGACTTCTTTTCACTCCTGGTCTTGAGTATGGAGCAGAGTGAGAAGCCCCATCCTTGGCTGACACTGCAGATAATCTGATAGATAAAATAATTAATCTGTATAAAAGCCATACAGCTGGGAGAGAGAAATGCTTGCTGTTGCATATCACCCTGTGAAATGTCTCTCTGCAAGGAGCTGTGGGGAGGAGTTTCTTGCTCTGGAATTCAGTTCAGAGCAGGTTATTAATCCCTGTGGACTACGCAGGCAGAAGGGAGAATTATTGTGTGACACCAGCAGTGCATCCAGGAGCTGTGTTTTGTTTAAAGCAGCAGCAGTTCCTCCTCAGAGGATCTTACTGAGTCAGAGGGAGGGTGAGACCTGGGGGAATGATTTCCCACTGCAGTGGGGAGCAGCAGCATCATCACCATGATCTGGAGCTGCACAGGGAATGTGGGGCTGGGGAGATGTGTGGGTGGGAGGTACAGAGCTGATCCCCAGGTGTGCTGTGTGTGAACCCCCCTGCTGTGCCCAGGGACCCTCAGTGACAGCAGGCAGAGCTCCCAGGGCTGGGCAGGGGGCCCAGGAGCCAGTCCCACCCTGCAGGAGTGCTGCCCCACGCTGAGGGTGTCTTGTTAAAAACCTGCCTGCAAGGGAGCCTGAGTCATGGCTCCTGTCCTCCATCCTGTCCTTCTCCTTCACCACCCAAAATGCCTGGTTTTTAAAAATAAAGTGCAGGAGTACTTTACAGCAGTCTCAGTGTCTGCTGCTGCTCAGGCTCTTTGAGAAGTTAAACCTGGATGCAGCTCCCAGGAGCACTGGTGAGTTAAACCTGGGTTTGATGCCCAGATCTTGTATCACAGCAGTTTCCTGACCCCGAGGTGGCTTTGAGAGTGTGACCCTAAATTGCCCTCTTCAGCTGGGACTTTCATGCAGATTTATTTGCTGTAGTTTGATTGTAGGTTCGTGCTGGGTGCAAAGAGCCTCAAAAATAGCACCAGGAGCTTGAGCTGGACCCTGGCCACGAGCAGGAGAGCAGGGTCTGTGTTCCCAGCCCTGCAAGCAGGTAACCCCCTTGCCCAGGTACCCCCCTCCCTTGCCACCTGTTCCCAACAGGCAAAACCTGAAATAAGAAAGTGAAAATAAACATTCTTGGGGTTTTTCATGCAAAATGTTTTAATGGTGCCACAGCAGCTCCCATGGCCTGGTGTCTCACACGGTGGGTGCCAAAGCTTTCCTGAGCCCCGTGTTTCCCCAGTGCCCCCCCAGTGCTTCCAGGGCATCAGGGGCTGTAATCCATTTGGCCCCAATTAATTAATTATCTACAGGCTACAGATCTAAACATTAGTGCTATAAACTTAGATGAATAAACTTCTGAAAACTTAAAATGTCTTTAAACCATTGGTATTTTTTTTACAGAAATACAAAATAAATAGCTTGAGGATTAATACAAAACAGGAAACTAATATCTTCTTGTTTATTGACTTTTTTTCCCAAATAGTACCTTAAATTGAAAAAACCTTTTAAAAAAATGAACTTCACTTCATGGAAAAAATATTCAGCATCCCTGAATTTGTACAAGTGTCTCTGAACAATAAACTAAACATACTTGATTTATCCCTCCCACCCATCACCAACTAAGCAAAGGTTATACATCCTACTGTTTCTAAGATACATATGTAAAAATAGTAATTTATGGTTTCTCACTGATGGTGACCTGGCTGTAACATTTCATTGGAGCATTCCCTGGGCTGGGTGCAGAAAGCAGGCAATGGAACTCCCTGCTTGGTCATGCAGAGGATCAGGGAAGTTTTATTGACCCCTTCCGCCTTTAAGATCTATTTTGGCTGTAACTCTGCCATAAACAGACCTTTCCCCCCCTCTGTTACCCTTGCAGTCCTCCTCAGCCTGTCCCTAAGGGGTCCCCTGTGTGCTGCTCCCCAGGCAGGGTCAGGTCCATCACCGCTTTCCATTGGGAACTCGTGCCCAGGGATCAGCCTGGGGAGCTCCCACGGACCTTGCTGGTAAATCCTCATTGCTTCATGGACAATTTGGGGTTCTAAACACTGGTTTCATGAATATATGGAAATATTACTCTTTAAATGAGACAGATACTGAAGTTTATGACAAAAAACCTAAAAAGTCTTGAGCTGTGATTGCACTTCAAACACGCTGTTGCACAAATAAACTGTACTGACTGTTGGGCAATGAACCAACCTCCTAGGAACAGTAAATGTGAGATTTCACACACTACCAGGCTGCTCTGGTGTTTCCAACTAAAATTTTTGGAGCCACTGCTTGCATTCCTAGTTCCCAGAGGGAAGGAGAGGCTGATGGGCCCCCCACTCTCCCAGGCTGGCTGCAGCTGGAGGAACCAGGAGCTGGACAGCAAAGCCTGCTCGTTCCAGATCCCATTTCTCCACATAATTTCCTGGGGTTTTTGAATTTAGAGGAGAAGCTTGGAGTTGTCACAGTTCCTGTTCTGCTTTGGTGGCTTGTGAAAAATCAAGCAGGGTGAAGTTAGGAAATAAAACTGTTGGACAGAAGTGTTCACTGAAACACCTGGGACTAAAGATAAAGTGTAGGTGAAAAGTGGGAGGTCACATACCCTGACAGGGGATTTCTGATGTTTGTTTTAGAAAATGGACCTTTACTGAGAGCAGAGTGGGGCTGTCAGGAGAGTGAGAGGAGTGAATTCCTGGCATCCTGCACACTGGGGTCACTCTCAGCTTACCAGGATGGGGATACTCAGTTTCTAAAGCTGCAGGTTCTTGGAATCATGTGGGCATGTTAAGAAAAGCATAACAAAATCCTCTTGCTTGCCATGCAAAAGCCCACATGGCTGTAGGGAAGACCCTTGGCAATGGCTGTAACATTGCCAAGACGAGAGGGAACCAGATCCCAGCAGGGTCATTCTGGGGGACACGGAGTGCCCTGGGCCCCTCCTCGGGGGAGCTGCCCATGCCCCTGTGCACCTGAGCAGCTCTGATGCTGAATGGCTCCCCTTTTCTGACCATGGGGCCGTTAGAGCCTCATGATCACTGAGCAGGGACTCATCCCTGTGGACTGCAGGCTCCCAGGGGAGCAGCGTGCAGCAGTGCTGGAGCCAGTCACCATTGAATGGCCCTGTGCAATTCCTTGCAGAATTCCCTCCTGAGACTGAACATCACTGTTCCACCTCTCCCGTGGCAGGTGGAGGACGAGCCTCCTCTGTCCTTGGGGACACAGAGCTCTGCTGGGGCTGGGGGGTTGTGGCTGCCTCTGGCTGCAGTGTCAAAGTGCAGGGAAGAGCTGATGAGGTGCATTAGGCTCCTTCCCCTTTTAGCCAGCACTGAGGCACTGCTCGGGCTGGTCCTGGGCATACTGAGTGCGATTCTGTCCACTTCTGAGTGCTGGGATATGTGGATGTGTCTCAGCAACAGAGGCAGCTGCTTTCTGGTTCGGCTTTAGAAGGATGACAAGAGTCCTCAGCAAAGGACCAGCACGTCTCCCCTGAGGTATTCAGCTGTCTCTGAGGTGGCATCACTGACTCACCCTTGTTTTTGCAGCTGTTGCCACCTTTTATACCTGGGCACACAGCACGTTTTCAGCTTGTCAGGGTGTTTCTGCAGGAGCTGGAATACTGACAGAGAGCACAGAGTGAGAACAGATCTGTGCCTCGAAGGTTGCTGAAAATCCCCTCAGGCAGACCCAGCTTTCCTGCTCCACAGACAGAGAGAATCCGGAAGAGGGAAGGTCCAGGGGTTGTGGCATAGTGAATTGTTTAATCCATTCCCTTTGTGTAGTTTCAGGAAAAAATATCTTTCTCTGAGGCTGTACTAGCGCCTCAGAGAGTTTCCACTGACACTGGAGCATGGTGAATTCTGAATTCTGCTTTCTGTTACGTAGACAATGTTTCATGCATCTGAATGTAGGCTGAAACCCATGAATCCCACTTAAGATATTTACAGCAGCCTCATCTGAGTGGGTGGGTTGTGGGAAGGGGCTGGAAGGAGCTCATGGGCAGGAGGTAGCTGACAGGTGATCAGAGGAGAACAAGCCATGGGGAGAAGGGAGGTTCGGTGCCCCCACTGCAGAGCCTGGGTGGCTGCAGTGATGGCAAAGCCCTTTCCACTGGCTCTTTCCCCTCCAAATCACCTTTTAGACTTCTGTGTTAAAATTCCTGGGCTAAAACCAATGAGAAAAGCAAGCAAGCAACCACCCTAACAAAAAATCTGAGTGACCCCCTCCCCTCAAAGGCAGCGTGAACCATAAGCCAGGAGCTGACAGATTCTGATTTATGGTTTCTTTATCCTGAGACAGGCAGGTAATGAGACAGTGTCTGATCTCTGTGGGCTTTCCTGCAGCCCTGAGGAGATCTAAACAAGTGTAACTCTTTCTGATACCTGCACACTTTGCTCCCCTGCCGCTGCTCCTGTGGTGCCGCACAGACAGCGACCCTGGGGATGTCAGTTCTGCGGGGGCCACAGACCCCGACACATCTCCCTGTGCTCGAGCAGCCCCGGGGCAGGGGGTCCCTCAGAGGTTCCACGGTTCTCTGCAAGCCCCAGCCCCGCAGTCCCGAGGGTGCCGGCGGTGCGGGGACGCGGAGCACCGGGAGCGGCGGGGGACGGTGCGGGAGCCGGGCGCTCGCTGGGTGCGCGGAGGAAGGCAGGCAGGCAGGCAAGGGGTGCCGGTCAGTTTGCAGAGATGCTGCTGTAGCTCTTCTTGATGGGGAAGGTCAGCTGTCCCGAGAGGTCCAGCGACAGCGCCTTGGGGTGCAGCGCCCGGCGCGGGTGCAGCGGGCTGGAGCCCAGCCGGGGCGAGTACAGCACCAGCAGCTCGGGGCCCAGGCCGGCCTCGGGCAGGAGCCCCTCGGGCCCGGGCTCGGTCCTGCTGCGCGTCAGCCTCGGCGACGGCTGCAGGCTGTGCCGCTTGGGCGGCGGCGGGCTGTGGTTCTGGAACCTCACCGTCTTCACTTGCTGCAGCGAGAAGGGGGCGAGAGTCAGGGGGGAACGGCAGACCCTGCCCACCCTCCCCACTGACCCCTGCAGAACTGGGGAGGGGTGCTGGGGGTGGCTGGATCCTTCCGGGGGTACGGGATGCCTGCAGAGGAGCCCAGGGTGATGTGCAGTTGACGGCAGCTGGAGGAGAGCCCCAGGGAGCAGCCCAGCAATGCTGGCAGCTGCTGGAGACCGGGGAGGGCTGAGCTGAGAGCCACGGACCGAGTCAGGGCAGGGAGTGGAGGGGAGGACTAGGAGGCAGCAGAGCACCAGCAGCTCCTCACGGGCCCGTGGGCTCTCTCAGCTGATGCTGAGCTGCCTGGCAGCTCTGAGGGTGGCTGGGCTTCTGGGGGCTGTGGAGCGATGTGGGCACATCTTTGGGTACCAGGGGAAGGGGAAGCTGTCACTAGGGCAATTTCATAATTATTTTATCTGTAAAACATTTCTCTCTGTCTGCCAGAGGGGAAAGAAATTCCCATTCCAAATGGCTCAGCCCAAGCGACATGAGGGAGAGGGGGCAGTTCTGCAAAGCTCTGCCTGACACCAAGTCCGGCATTCGCTCCTAAACTCACAGATTCTTGCCCAGATTGTGACCTCAGAGAAGTCTCGAAATCTGCTTGCTTGTGACTGAACTTGGTGACAGGGTCGGAGCCCCCGCAGCGTCCTGCCTTTCTTCAAGGCTTGATCTGAACAGCTGCGTCAGCAACACAAATACCCGATTTCTTAATGCTTGTGCCAATCCCAGTGATTTGTATTAGAAGGAAACCCGGTGAGGATGGAGCAAAGCCCTCGGGGGATTTGGCCCTGGCACTGCTGGCTCCGCGGGCACGCTGGGCAGGGCTGCCTGTACCTTTTCGGCGCTGTTGCGGGAGGTTTCTGGCTTCACCAGGATGGACGGCGGGGCTGACGCAGGCGGCTTTGGAGCTGCCTCGCTCTTCACCGGGGGATCTTTGACGTCCAGGATCACCGAGCTGCACACGGAGGGGGTTCGGCTCTCCCCTCCCCTGACCAGCAGCGCCGGGGAAGCCTCGTGGGAGAAGTTTGGCCTCGTTGCCTCGTCCATGCCAGCTCCGGGAGGGATGCTGTGAGGTGGGGAGCTGACGTGCGGGTAAAGCTGGAAGTGCTGAGGTCGCCCCGCAGCCGAGGGACGCCTGAGAGAGCCGGTGATCTGCACGGGAGTCACTGCCTGTCCTGGCCTCTGCAGGGATCCATCTGGGGAGCAAGGACCATGGAAAGGAATTTAGTCAGGAGCCCAAAATGCTGCAGAGTCAGCAGTGGCTACGGCTCTGCACCAACAGCCCTGCTCACAGGCTGCTGTGAGGCTGTAGCTCTCAGGGACCACCACATGCCCACCCCTGTGCACCGGGACAGATTCCGAGTGTAAAACCACTGACAGCGGCCCCTGCCAGGGCTGGGCAGACACCACTTGGCTCCCCAGATACTCTCGGATGTGTATTACAAAACGGCGTGTATGTGATGAAGATAAACACTGCAGCCTCCTTGGAAAGAATATAACCAGGAGCTCTGCACAAAGCTTTGCAAGGAATTTTTTCACGCTGAGTCAAACCCCCTGGGATTCCCAAAGCAGCCAGAGCTGGGGCCAAGCAGGGGTGTGGGACCATTAGCCGCAGCAGCTGGTGCGGTCTAGGGGATGTGTCCATCCTCTCCCTCCCGGAGCCCCCCGGCACTTACTCTTCCTGGCGCTGCCGCGGCCGCGCCGCAGCGGGGCCGGTCCCGCCGCGCTCCTGCCGGGAGCCGGGATGGGCACGGGCAGCAGCAGCGGCTTCAGCGCCCTGCTCTGCCTCGGGCCGCTTTCGGACAGGCTCCCTTGGGAGGACAGCGAGGAGGTCGACAGCGTCCATGAGGTGTACAGGGAAGGCATCTTCGAGTCGGAGAGACTAGATTTCCTGTTGAAAAAGAAGGGTGAGAGCTGCCGGGTGCCATCCCACCTGGAGGGAGGAAGGGACCCCTGGCCCTTGTCACCCCTGGGGAAATGCCTTGCCATGGCTTCTCTGTGGAAACAAGAAAAGCCCAAGTTCTACGCGTTACCCCCTCCCCTTTCCACATGTTTTTGTTTCACGTAAGGAATTCCAGACCTGAAGAGAGGAGTGACGTAGTTGCTGGGGAAGAGTCCGACTCTGCCCGTGGCGAGGGACATGCCCCGCAGCCACCCGTCCTGGTCCTTCCCGAAGACACGGACCCCTTCTCCCTTCTGCAGCTCCAGCTCGTCTGGTCCGTGAGCAGCATAGGAGTGGAGAGCCACGCACCTGGGGAGAGAGGGTGTGAGGGGAGGCAGAACTCCCCGTGCGGGGCGGCTGGAGGGTGCTGGAGCTGCGGGGCTGAGCTGCGCTGCGGGACGGTGCCGCCGGCTGCGGGCGAGCAGCTGCTGCTTGCCCGGAGCCTCTTCGGTCAGTGCTGCACGGAGTGTTCGGGTGCTGCCGCTTGTGGAGAGAACTTGCAGGGAGGAAACAGCCTGTTACCTCAGGCCAAAGGGGGTATGGATAAAAGAAGAGCCAGCAGGAACGGAGAACAAAGCAGGTCAGGAGAATGGTTTCTGTCCCCGAAGTGCCAGCCCAGGATGACTGGGGAGGAGGAAGCTGCTGCTCTGCACCCCACACAGCGAGTGCTCCATCAGAAACAGTGACCAGGGCCAACAAGTACCTGTCCTAAGGCAAAGCTCTTGAAAGAGCACAGGTATGGTGCCCTGTTCAAGACAGCATCAAGCATACTGGATCTGCCTGCCTGGAGCATCACCAGGGGGTGTTGGAGGCCCAGGGAAGAGCACTGCTCTTTCCCCATCTCCCTTCCTCCCTCTCTCCCTCCTGCATTCTCCTTGACTGGAACACAAGGGCTGGAGTCGCTGCCACTGGAGGCCATGGAGAATGAAGTGGACAGAGGAAGAGGTGGGAGGAGGTATGTGGCTCCACTCAAGGGCAGTGAGGAAATCAGACTAGAAATTAGCCTGAAATCCCTTCTGGACCTCCCTTAAGTGATTCTGGGATCGGGACCAAGGGCTGAAACTTTGTTCTCCTCACTGGAGGATCCTGGGCACCAGCATTCCCATAGCCTGGCTCAGAATGAGGGGTGCCTAGTGCTGTGTAAACAGCATGTTGTGATGCTGTTTTTATTTTAAATGCATTACTAAAGTGCCAGGAGGGTGAATCTTACCTTGGTGTAATCATCATAGAGTGTTATCTGCAAAGTTCAACTCTGTGAAAGTTTTCAGAAATTGGATTGTTCAAAATACCAGTGGCCATGAAGGTTTCAGGATAAATAACCAGAGGCACTTAAGGAGTAATTAGTTGCTTTACACTTTAAAAAACATTCAAATGTATTGTTGACAAACAGGCAGAACTGTTTCTCCACAGATACTGCAGTGAGGCAGAAGGATGCACTCAGCTGTGGTGTCAGGTCTCTGCCACTCCCTGCTCAGACCATTCCTGCGCGGATCTGCATTTGGATCCCCGCTGTGCTCTGGTCTGTCTGCAGCTCCCGGCTGGCAGGAGCAACCTCAGCTCGTGGTGAGGCTGCAGGAAATCACACCCCACCCCAAAAGGTATTTCAGTTTCCTTACGTACAGGTAAGCTGGCCCGTGGTGCTGCAGGTGGGGAAGGGTGACGATGGCTGCCGCGGGCCCCAGTGCTGCTGGTGTGGGGTAGTAAGAGGTGCTGACCTACGGGAGAAAGGAAGCAAAGAAAACAAAGTATTAATCTGGTTATCAGCTTCTTTCAGCCACTGGAGGAGCAGCTAAAACATTTGACTGGCTTCACCCACCCTTCCAAAAACCAAGGCATTTCAGGAAATAGAACAGTCTGGAGCATTTGAATTAAAAGAAGAGCAGGCAGCAAGAGGAATCACAGAATCATTTAGGTTGGAAAAGACCTCCAGGATCAGTCCCCACCTTGTCACCCAGCCCAGAGCACTGAGTGTGCTCCAGCTGTTCCTTGGACACCTCCAGGGATGGGGACTCCAGCATCTCCCCAGGCAGCTCCTTCCAATGCCTGGCCACCCTTTCCACGAGGAAATTATTCCTGATGTCCAGCCTGAACCTCCCCTGACACAGCTTGAGGCTGTTTCCTCTTCCGTCTGGAAGAAGAGCCCGACCCCCACCTGGCTCCCCCTCCTGTCAGGGGGTTACAGAAAGCAAAAAGGTCTCCCCCGAGCCTCCTTTTCCCCCAGCTCTCTCAGCTGCTTGACTCATGATCCTTCCACATGTCCCGGGGCACAGCTTGGTTGGACTGATGGTGCTCACCGTGTCCTTTAAGAAAGGAGCTTGTTGGGACAAAAAAGTTGGGCTGTGGGGAAGTTGGGGGAGCAGAGATGGGACAGGATAACCGGGGAGAGCACTCAGTGCTGCGCTGGAGCTGCGGAGGGAGGACGGCAGCAGGCAGCCCGGCATCCTCGGGATGCCCTTCTGCTGAGCTGTCCCTTGTGCAGCACAAACCGTGCCCCGGGGGAAGAGCTGCCAGCAGCAGCCCCGGCGGCAGCAGCGGGGCTGTGCCGGGCCGTGCGGGGCGGTGCCGGGCCGTGCGGGGCTGTGCCGGGGAGCAGAGCTCCCAGCCAGGCGGGGCGGCGGCAGCAGTGCCCCGGAACGTCGCCGCGCTGGGATGTGGCCGGCAGCTGAGCTCCCCAGCAATGACCACAGGATCTTTACCGATGCAAGCTGGGGCTTTAATCTCATGTTCATTTCAAATCTAATTTCTAGTGGTCATGTCTGTAATGCGGTGCTGGAGCACTGGCTTGGCAAGCACCTAGGAAAAAAGAAGTGACTCACCCGCTCTGGTGCTCTCCAGTAAATTAAATTAATTAAAACACCCCAGCAATTCCAGCTTCTGTCTCGGACCTGGAGTGGCAGGTCAGCTTCAAACCTTCCCTGCATTCCTCATTTTCTAGTCCAGGCAGGATCAGACCAGGTGCTCATAAAGTTGACTGGAAATTATAATTTTGTTTTATTAATTTCTATAATCAAAATGCTTGAAATTTGGGTATTTGGAGTTTCTTTTTTCTGCATTGGAGCAAAATGACAGCCTTTTGCTGGTTTTCCTGATGGAATTGTGTTGAAACGTCCCCTTCTGGGTGGAAAGCTCTGTGGTTTTCATCCGTGTTCCCCTCTGCCTGGGAGCCCCCATCATTTAGAGCATCCTCAAAGCTGCCTTTGCATTTGCAAGATGCAGAGAGGAAAAAAGATTGAAAGAAATATTTTCCAGCCACGCGTAACTGATTTCAGCATTCACTTTTGCTGATCTCCTGCGAGTACCTTGCAAGTCCTTGTAAGTGCAAGGGGTTTAATTCCCTGCCTCCACTGAAATCCCTCCCTCACTGCAGCTCCCTCTCCAGTGAGTCACCAGTGTGACCCCCAGCACTGCCGACAGTCCCTGCTGAGAGTCCTGCTGGTGCCCTGTGGGGAGGGAAGCCTTCCCCATCCGCCACGGGCGAAGGGAGCTCTCCGTGCTCCTGAACATCGGGCCCTGCAAGTTCCAATCATTCAGTGCACGGGAGAGCCAGATGTCCCGGGGGCAGCTGCGGGGTTTATCAGCTCCCTTCACCAGCGGCACGGGAGAGCAGCAGCTCCAGGACAGATGTTCCCCGACCCAGGGATCGCCAGCCCCGGGAATCAGCTCAGCTGTGACTGGGCAGAGATTCCAGCGGCGGAGGGAGGGCGTGGGGGCCCCGCTGCCCTCACCCCAGAGCCGCTTGCACAAGAGGCACAAGCACAGACACGGCCACCACAGCCCTGCAAACTGGTTCTGGCTCCACCTGAGCCCGGCTTGGCACCGCCAAGGGGAAGCAAGAGCCGAAGGAGGAGGGCTGGGGCAGTGCTGGTTATTCCCTTTTATGGCCCGAAATGAATCCGACCTGCTTCCTGCTGGGAATGCCAGGCAGGCAGGTGCTGCTGCTGGAGCCCTACAACCCCCAGCACAGCCCCTCTGGCTTGGCTTGTCCCGCAGCTGCTGCTGCTGCTGCTGCTGCTGCTGCTGCTGCTGCTGCTGCTGCTGCCTGTGCCTGGGCTGCAGCCCCCTGCCCCTCGGCCTCCCAGGTACCCCGGCAGTGCCTACCTGGGCTTGCAAAGGAATCTCAGCTTTGCAGCTCAGTCATTGCAGCCCAAACCCCAAGATGGAAAGGGAAAGCTGCATCCTGTGCAGCCCCAGAAATGGCACAGATTCCCCTGCAAACCCCTGGGAGCAACACTGCTGTTTGAAAGCAAAGAATTTCCACCCCTTCTAAGGCCAAACCATAACACATTCCCTCTCTTGTTTCTGCTGTTGGCAGTAGGTCAGACTGAGACTTTTGGGTAAGATCCCTTCGGGGGTGTGAGACATGGTACAGTTTCAGTTGAATTATGGAACTAGAGTAGGGTTTCATTTCCCTTCCAGAACCCAGGATATCACATCCCAGCTCTCTGCAGGCTGGTGGTCACTGACAGCCAGGGGCTGGGTGACTGCTCTATAAAATGTTGCAGCAACCTTCAGTATGAAAGATGTCATATCAATGTAATGAACCCCCTTTTTCTCCCATTTCAGACACCCATGAAGACTCTGCCCTCAGATCTGCAGTCGGTGTGGGAAGCAGGGTCAGCGTGTCCGGGGAGC
This sequence comes from Rhipidura dahli, assembly GCA_013399225.1. NCBI lineage: Eukaryota > Metazoa > Chordata > Aves > Passeriformes > Rhipiduridae > Rhipidura > Rhipidura dahli. Next base: position 1,013,307 of record VXAC01007939.1, on the reverse strand, counting down.
GCCGCAGGTGCCGGCTGCAGACGGGCGCTGCCGCTGCCCTACCTGGAGAGGGGCCCCGCCGGGGAGCTCGGCTCTCTCGCTGCTCTGCGTGGCCACGGTGGGGTTGCTGGAGCTGATGAGCACGGGGGAGCTGATCTCCAGCACGGGGCGGTCGGCGGGCGCGTGGACCATGCGGTTCAGGGTGTTGAGGGCCGTGGTGATGGAGAACTGCCGCAGACTTTTCCGCCTGGAGTCGGGCACCTTGGGGAAAGCCGCCGAGTCCGCGGCCTTGGCCTTGGGAGACGCCGTTCGCAGGGACGCGCCCTTAAACTGGGGGGACCAGTGGCTCTTGGTGGCCTGCAGGAGCTGCTGAGCGGGGCTGCTTGGCTGGAAGAGACAACGGGAGATGCGATGGGGTTCCAGAAGTTGCACCCAGCACAGCCCCCAACCTCTCTGTTTCCCCTTTCCCATCTGGCAGCAGAGCTGCAGGCAGGGTTCAGATGGCATTGCAGGTTATCTTTAAAATCCTGGGGCTCTGTCATTTCTCTCATCTGTTGTCAGTGACAAATTCTGGGTGTAAAATTCCCGATTCAAAGCTGACAGCAAAATTAAAATTGGTTTGAAAAACCTGTGACAAAGGGTTACAGAGGATAAATGCTCACCTCATGTTCCCTGTCCAAAGCTTTGGCTGGCAGAGGTGCAGGGAGAGCTGTATTTAATAACTGTAACTCTGAATTAGAAGGGATGTTTAGACTCATGGCCCTTTCCCTGTCTGTGCTGGCACACGCTGGGTGCATCTCGCAGCAGGACACGCAAGCCCTGCAGCTGACGGGCTCGGAGAGGCCCTCGCTGATGGTGGCATTCCCAGCAGGATTAGATCCACCCAGTTCCATCCCTGCCAGCTTGAACATTCAGGGCTTGATGCTGCTTCCATTGAAAAAATCCTGGCTTGTTAAGGATTGGGGTTAATGAGGGAGAGGCAGGCCCCAGGTTTGCATATGGGCAGTGTTCACACAATATTTCTTGGAAACTGCTGATCAGGGTGTTAGTAGCAAAGGGCATGTGGTGACAGTGTTTTTCACCACGATGGGTGCCAGACGAATTAATCATGATTTACTGCTGACATTAATGAGTTGCAAAACTTGGAGATTCTCACCCACTCGTGGGAGGCAATGTGCTCAATGCCTGGCATGGACAGGGAGACCGTGGCAGGAGAGGTACAGGTGGCTCCCCGAGTTTGTTATTTTATAACAGGCGTGGTTTTCTCATTTTCCCTCTCCAAAGTAAGGTTTAAAGCCCACAGTGTGTGTGTAGGTACACATGTGCCACGGCCATCCTGTCATTTCTCTGAGCAAACTTTAGCCTAAACTGGAAACATTTTTCTGCCTATCTAAATACCAGGAGACATGATAAAATGTGACACACAAAGTGTGTGTCAGATCCAGGAGACCCCCGTGTCTCCCACAGTAGCCCTACCTTTGCCTTCTCTAGAATTAGTTTCTAATTCCTTGGTGGCCCTATGTGTCCCTTAACTAACTTGTGTCTGTTAATGCCAGACTTGAATAAGTCATTACTGAAGGTAAAATGATTTCATTAAATTAAAAGACATTTTAAAAAATATATTAGAGCTTCAAATAAGTTGTTTTGCTTGTGTCCTCCTATAAAACAGCCACAAAGCAGAGCTTGCTGTAATTATGGGCATTACAAGTATTAATTTTATTTCTAGGAACTGGTGCCGGTGCCGTTTACACCCTGCATCTCAAGCTAAACTGCACAACACAATTAATGTCTAGACCAGAGCTGACAAAATTCTGCCGGGGAATGGAAGGTGGCTGGAAGGTCTCTGGAACCGCAGCCCCGGGAACGCCGCCTGCGACGCGCTGAGCTGGCGCCGGCCGAGGCTGGGGGCCGCCCGCATCCCTCTCCAGGTTCCCTTTGCCACCCTCCGTGCCCACGCGGCAGTGGGAGGGGAGGGTTAAATGCTGGCAGCGGTGTCTGAGGGGGCTTGGGAACCCTCCTGAGCCCTGAGAGGAGCGTCCGAGGAGCCGGGGAGCGGCAGAGCCGCGGGCGGTACCTTGGGGAAGCTCAGGCTCTCCTTGTTCTCCGCCTTGTCCCGGCTCCGCAGGTCGAGGCCGTAGAGCGGGCGGGGCAGGGGCAGCTGCTTGATGACCTGCACGGAGCTGGCCGGGAAAACGCCGCTGACGCCGTTGGCCTCGCCCAGGTACCAATTCTCGTCCAGCTGCCGGAGCAGCACGACGGTGTCCCCCTTGTTGAAGCGCAGCTCCCCGGGGTTGTGCCCGCGGTAGGTGTACAGAGCCCTGGCTCGGGGCACCTGGGGGGACAGGAAACAGCCCCTGCGGTTTGTCCGACACAGACAGAATTCCCCAAAAGCGTTAATGGGGAAAAAATGCAGAGGTCTAAGGCTTAAACAAGCATTTATTAGGATTAACTACCCACATCCTTTCTTGATGGGTTTTACTAATGAAGACAAGCTCCCAAATACTTATGCTAAGTTTGTATCAAGATGAAAAGCAGGCTGGACTTGTTTAAGAATATTAAGAAACAGTTAAGGCCTTAAACCAGTCTTCCCATGGGATCTTACTGCCTGCTATAAGGGATCCTCCAACACAATGCCTATTTTAATGACCCAAGCATTTCTACTTCAGAAGGACTGGAGGTCACAGCCATCATCCTGGTGGCTGTCACCTGCCAGGAGAATGCAGCAGAGCAAGCTGAGTGCAGGTTCTGTGTTCCCATGGCTCTATCCCTGCTTTAACACATGACTGTGGGTTCACTTCAGCCTTTTCCTGGGTTATGGGAAGAGGTGGCTTAATGTTTTTATTGTTGCAGTTTAACATGACATAGAAGGGATGTGGCCAAACCCAGAAGAGATGCAGGGACTTTGCAGTCTTGACTCTCACCAAAATGAAATGACAAAGTTCCCCTGAAACAGGTGCTGTGCTGAGCCCTGCCCGTGCTGAGCTCCGTGTGGAGCTCCTGTCCTCCCGCAGCGAGGGCTCCCAGTGCAGCCCTGCCTTTCAAGGGGATTACCCCAATGCTGAGCTCCATTCCCGGCCTCTCAGCTGTGTGAGCTCCGTGCTGGGAGGTTGGGAAGCTGGGATTGTCCCCAGCTCTGGAGCCCTGACAGCGTTAAGAGGAGAGCCGGTGCCCAGGGACAAGAGGCTGTTCAGCTGCTTCCTCACCGGTCTCTGCACATCTGCATCGTCCCTCTCCTCCCTCCAGGGGCTGCTGAGGGCTGTGGCCTGCTGAGCACCACGCTCTGCAGTTTCTCCAAGCCACAGTCACCCCCTCCTGCTGGTCTCACAGAGACAGGACTTGTGCACCAGTGACACATTCCGGCTTCTCCTGCCTTTTACTGAGCATTTCCCCAAATCCTCCCCTGTCTGTGGCCTGGGCTCAGGCAGGACTCCCGCAGGGCTTCCTCTCTCTCAGCCACTTTTGAGAGGTCAGGAAGGTAGAAGTGAGAAACTCAACGTTAGTTTCCAGAAGTGTGGAAGAGATTGAATTTTGCATGGAAATGGTTAAGTTTTTGGAAAGAGGGCATTTTCCAGGATCCTCAGACCCTGATGACTGGTAGGGAAAAGGAACCAAGAAAAGAAAAATTTCATGTACTGCTTTTACTTCAAAGCCTTTGAAATGGGAAGCAATTAGTTTAATGTTTAGTTCTAATTAAGTCATTCTCTCTCTTAATTTGTGCTCGTAGTAAACACATGCTCTTGGCTCAGGGACACTGACAGCACATGGCTGGGAGAAAAGAAATGGGGAAAGTGAGGCTTGGGCCAGTGCTGCTCTCCATCAGAAAAACAGGGATCGTGTCTGTGTCAGGGCCATGGAGACTCCCTGCAAACACACACCTGGACATTTCCCAGGGGAAACAGCCCATGGGGATAGAGAGCACGGACAGCAGCTCTCCTTCAGAACCCCCCAGGGTCACACCTGCTGGTGTTACACAAGGATGAGGAGCACAGACCTTGGACTGCCCCAGGAACAACCAGAAAGCAAACAGGACTCTGACAGGGTGCGAGAACAGGGCTTGGGAAGGAGGAGCAGCAACGTCTGGGGTGTGAGGGAACAGCAGGATACAGCAAGGCATTAAAGGCAGCATGAACGAGTTATGGAAATATATTGAAAATAAGAGAAACTCTGAAATGAGATGCATACCTGGTGCTAACTGGGAATGGGGAGCAAGCAAGCAACAGGGTGCTGAGAGTCTGGAATACTCCTTCAGCAGGCAAAGGGATGAGACAGCAGGGAAAACTGGGATAAATACCCGAAAACCAGGTGGGACAGGTGTGTTTGTGGTGCTAGGGCTGGCTGAACACATTCCACCACTTGCATGTATGGATGGTTGGATAAATGGGCTCTTTCTTTCTCTAAACCACACTCACAACCTTCAGCTCTTCCCCTCCACCTTAAGTCTTTCCTCACATTTTTCTGCCCATACAAATCTCCCAACCCAAGTCAGCTTTTTCCAAAGTCTGTAGGTTTTCCTATTTATTTATTTTTTTTAAATTTTGTTTGGCTGCTCAGATACTGAGCCAAAAATATCCCATCGACTGCTGAGCCACCCTGTGGCAGCCATGGTGCTGGTGCTGGATCTGGGGCTGGGCAGCAGAGCCCCGTGGTGTCCTGGCCCCTCATCGCTCTCCTGCGGCTGCAGGTCCGATCTGATCTGATCTGATCTGATCTGATCTGATCCCTGCGTCAGTCTGGGCTGGTTTCTGTCCACTCCTGGGTGTCTCAGATCCCCTGCAAGGGATCTGTTTTGCTTTATTTAAAGTAGGTTAATTGCAAAGGCAGAAACTGGGGTGCTAATTAACCTGGTGATCAAGACAAGGAGTGCCTGGGGGTGGCTCGCTCGGGGCTGAGGGCACAGGAGAGGCTTTCTCGGGCCAGAACACGGTCCTGGCAGGGGGGAGGAAGGACCCGCTTTGTTCTGATGGAGCCTTCTCCCGTTGGCACGTCCAGTTGCTTTTAGTTAACCCAAAGCAGCATTTCCCTCTTGCAGGGTGGTGGTGGCAGCAGAATGTTCAGCCAGGTGTTGCACACTCAGCCTGACCCCTCCTGCAAGCTTGGCATCTGCCTGAACACCCCACAGAGAAAACACTGCCAGCAGCTTCGAAGGTGAGAAACTCACCTAAAGGTTGCTGAAGATGCGTGTAGGGTATTGCTGCCCAGGAGCAGGGAGAGAGAAACTACAGCAAAGAAACCCATTTTCTGGGTGCCTGTGACTTTTTTCGATGCTGCCTCATTTTTCTGGTTTTCCCCTCTGTTTTCTCCTCCCTCATGCTGAGCGAGACCCAGGAGGTGCCCCAGGCTGTCAGAGCAGCTGGGCCCCGGGTGTCCCTGCCCTGGGGCTGCTGCAGAGAGCGTGGCAGAGCCCTGGGGAGAGCAGGCAGCGGGCAACGCCAGCTCTGCAGCAGCACCCCTCGCATCAGCACCATCTCCAGGGGAGAGGCTTTTCTCTCCTTGGCCACTCTGCCAGCAGGGATGGTCATGGCAGATGCACTTCAGCTCCTTGTCCCCATTCTTAGTGGATTTGAGGCAAATAACGGAGAAAAGATTTTATTTTTTTCACTATTTTTGGCATTTGGCATCAGTTGTGCCGGGCAGCCATCCAATGCCTCTGAGTCTCCCTCCGCACAAAACAAAGAAGATTAAAAATATGTGCATGTGTGTGAGGAAGCAATTTGGGGCATCTCTTCCTAGCAGAGAAACGCACTCTGTAATTATCTGAAATGAGCTGGTTATAACTCCTCACGATTGGCAGCAGGGGACTCATGTAAGACCCGTACTCAGAGCATGGAATTTACAAAAAAGAGAAGGAGAAGCAGCGTGTGAGGCTGGCTGGGGAGGCTGGAGCAGGGAAGCAGCAAAGGCAGGAGCACAGGGAGGAGGAGAGGCTGCTGATGGAAGCTGGGGATGCCCCTAAACCTTGTCCCAGGCAACTCCCTCTAAAACCACCCCGAGGAGCAGTGTGGTCTCGAGGAGATGGAGCTGCAGCCTGGATGCCCCAGGGGAGCTCAGGGCTGAGGCCACAAACGTGTCTGAGCTGGGATCCACTGCCTCCTGCTCAGGAAGACACGGCTGGGGATGAGGGGTGGGATCCTCCCTGGTGCTCTGACCTCACCAACACCCCTGGCAGCGTGGGTGCACCCTTGGGACAGCTCCTTGCTCTGGGTGTCCAAGGTTGCTTCTTCCTTCTGCTTTACTGCCCGATACAGCTTTGGAGCTGCCCCCCAACCCTCAGCAGGCGTCCTGCTGACTCCAGCGCTGGGGATGCTGCTGGCAGGTGGATCAGGAATGGCCTCAGATGGGCTTGGACTGGTGTTTTCTCAGCTTTGATTTTCCTAACCCCATGCAGGGAGTGCCCCCTGTGCTCTCTGCAGTAAATCCCAAGGGACGGATCCCAATCTGGGTTTCACGGCCCACAGGGAGACCATCCTTTTCCTTCCCAAGGACCTTGTGCAGGAGGCAGGACAGCACTGGGCAGCGTGAGTGTCTCACCCTGAGGCAGCCTCCAGTGGCCCCAGGAGAGATCTGAGGGGACAGCCCAGGCCATGCTCCTGATGAGCTGTGACTCACCATGAGCACGGGGAGCTGGGTTTTATCCACACACTGACACTGAAGGACACAGACACCCTGGCTTTTTATAGAGATGATCAATAACATCTCAATCCGTTCTGATTGCTGAGAGCTGCCTCCAGCATCCTGCCACAACTGCCCATGTCTCCACGGGATGAATGAACCCCATTGCCTGCTTGTGTGCTCAGCTAGCACAGTTCAGGGCTCTGCAGGATCCAGGTGGATGAAAAGAGCTATTTGAATGTAAATTAATTGCCATTACAATTCTGTTTTTCTGCATTTTGGCAGAGGAGATAACTTCAGCCTTGTCACAGAGAACAAAACCTTCAAAAGTGAACTTGTCATTTCAATCTCTTCATATAATTACATTCTGAGGATTCAGACAGTTGGGTGGTTTCTGCATTATTTCTTCCCTGAGGAGGATTGTTCCTGTCTTCCAAGCACACGTAGACTGTGTGCACTAGGGAGAGCAAAGCCAATCCCTCCTGCTCACGTCAGCCCTGGAGCTGCCCCATTCCTTCCTGGGCCTGCCCAAATGGGAAGCTAGCACTGGCCATGGCTAATGCTGGTGGCCACCTGCTCCCAAGCCAATTGGCCATCATTGGGGAGATGCTGGAGATGTGAATTGTATGGATTTAGCTGGTTTTGTGCTGCTCCATCTGCATGGCTGCAGCTGCTGGGGCGATGGCAGAGGGATTGGGAGCACTTATCCCCTCTGCTCCCTCACAGCCCTGGGGTGCCACTGCCTCAAGACTCCTGTTGCTTCTGAACGTGGTCTGTCGTAGATCTGGCTTTGGAGTGCAAAGGTGACATGGAAAATGGGGAAAATGATTAAAGAAAACACAGAGCAGCTTCTCTGATGGAGAAGATGAGAGATGCTGAGGCAACAGTGCTGGCACCCAGCCCCGAGAGGAACGCCTGGCCAGGTGCTGGTGATGCCCCCACGGCTCCTCAGGAGGGCACAGCCGGATCAGGCTTCCCTTTGCCTCTGTGAAACACTGGGGACGTTCAGGGGAGCAGGAGGAATGCCCAGGGCTGGAGCTGGACCTGAGCGTGGCTCTGCTCCTGGGTGCTGGCAGAGCCACGGGGGCACAGGGGGAGCAGGGACAGCTCTGCAAGAGCAAAGAGAGGATGTGGCAGGGGGATGCTGGGGCCGGGTCCTGGCCAGCTGAGGCTGCAGTGTCTGCATGAAACCCTCCCATGCCTCTTGGCTCGCTGCTGCTGATCAGATGTGTCTGTGCTGCCGTCAGCAGTCCCGGGCAGTGGTTAAGTTGTGTGTCATGGGTTTAAGCTGCACGGAAAACAAACTCTGTCAGCCCTCGGCGTGCCCAGTCATGATGCTCTGCCTCAGCACCACCGTTCTCAGAAGAGGCTGTTTATTGTGCAGGGAGGAAACCCGCATCCTGCTCCCTCCTCCTGCTGCTCCTGAGCCCTCTCCCTGCGGGTTCGGTGCCGTCTCCGTGCTGGGGAAGGGAGCGCTGATGTGGCCCAGCCCTGGGCAGCAGGGCCACCTGTGCCGGCGGGCCCCGGGCGCTGTGCGAGCCGAGGCGGTGCTGGCAGCAGGGACAGCGCTCCTGGCTCTCGGGACACTGCCACCGCCGGCTCTGGCAGCAGGGACAGCGCTCCTGGCTCTGGGGACTCCGCCACCGCTGTCCCTGGCGCACGGCGGGGCTGCACGGGAGCGAGCCGCCTCCCCATCCTTCCCTCTAGAGGGAAAACACAAACTCAGGCCAGCCACCAACTCCCCGGACCCAGGGACCGTGGCCAGCAGCCAGCAGGGAAAATGTGAGAAGAGGAGGACTCAGACTTTGAGGCTCCTGGCTGACCACGGCACTGCGCAGGTGAGCTCGCGGAGGAGCCCCGCTGTGCTATTCCTGACTCGCCATCTGAGCCTGACTCATTGCCTTGGAAACAAATTAAAACACTTTTATGTCTTTGCAGCGTGGTACCTAATTTTGTAAAACCAGGGAAACTGGCTCCTGCTGTTGGCAGTGGAGGTCTTTGGGCTTTTCTCCTCCTGAGGTGCCCCCAGGAGTGCCCCGTGTCCAGTCTGCTGCTCACACAGCTTTCGGGGTGTGTGCTCTCCATCACCCTGCGCTGAGGTGACCTCACTCTCTTTGCAGTAGATGAAAGTGCTAAAACTAAGTGCAGGGGGAGAAAGCACAGCAGTGTAGGGCACAAGGTGCAGCCAGCACAGTGGGAGCAGCTCCTCGTTCTGTTACAATGCGACAAACCCTGGTGGGGCACGGCAGTGGAGGAGGCTCGGGACAAATCCCTTCTCCAGAAAGGCTTTAAGGCCACACAGAATTTTGCAGCCAACTGAAGCATCTCCGTGTCCAGCTGAGGGGCTCTGTGGCACACCCCCACCAGCCCCAGCAGCTGTGGGGTGCGAGGATGCTGTGGTGGGAAAGGAGCTGGCACCAGCACCTCAGGCAGAGCCCAGGCCTGGGCAGCATCTGCGGGTGTCTGACATCCCCACAGCGCTTATCCAGCCCACGGGGACGTGACACACGTTTTGAGGTCATTGCTGGGAACACACAGGAACTGCTGGAGGTTTTGGGAGGGTGGGGAAGGGGGTTGGCTCAGTGAGGGGGCCAGGGAACTCGCTTGCCTCTGCCAGGTTCAAACATGGAGTTTGCTTTGAACAAGACTGGAAGAAGCTCCAGCAATCCAAGTCCTGTCTGTCAAAGGCAGAAAGGAGTTGGAGATGATTCTGGAGGAGAAGAAAATACCAAGACGCAGGCACTATCTATAGACGTCCGTGTGAAGGTGGGACGTTGGAGTGCAGAGTATTTTTATCCCAATAGAGGTGTTATCTGTCTATCTCCCGTGAAATGCTGGAAGGGGGTGTTGAGCACTCAGTTCATGCAAAGAGAAAATAGCCCAAGTCACAGTTAAATCTGCGTGGTCTGTGTTTTCCCAAGGCAAGCTGTCATACTCGGAACTTTTTCCTCTGGCTCACTGTCCCATGTTTGCTGCATGACACAGTTCAGCACCCCAGCAGCTGTTGGGTGGCCTGGATGGAGTTTTGCCGTGCGCAGGGTGCAGCAGCTGGGCCGTCCAATCCCCCTGAAGAGCTGTGGGAGGTTTGTGCACACCTCAGCACACACGGTCTGCTTGCTCACCACACTGGGGCTGCAGCCAGGTGAGGAGGAGCTTCAGCACAGGCTGTAACCACACCTGGCACATGCCAGGGGCGGCTCCTGAGAGTTCAAAGGCTTCGGCGTGGCTTATTTACGCATACACCTCCCAGCAAGCCCTTTTATTCTTAAATTCCAGACAGTTTATCATGTGGAGATTCTGAAAATCCAAAGTCTTGTCCTCTCTGCATTGATGCCCAAGATCTGAAGGCCTGGCCCGAGGTGCCAGGAGCAGCTGTGGGGCAGTGCAGGGGCTCAGGCCGTGGGTACGCACGGCCGGGTCCACGTGCACAAAGCCAGCACGTGCCCACACCACGTTAGCTCGTAGGAAGTGGATTCAAAAGGGATTTAAATGCCAGCAAATAAATCGCTTGGGATGGGCTGTAATTAGAAAATTCCCTGTTTTTAACAGCTGGCTCTGGGAAATTCCTGACTGCAAACCCAGTGCTGTATTTGTGCTAATCCAGCAGCTCCATGGGGGCCTGCTTGATCTTCCTGCTCAGAATGAGACGAGCTCTTGGCTTGCTGGGTGATGAGGGACTGATTTTACTTTTTGCCTTCACAGATGCTCATGAGCATGAAGAGCAAAGAGCTGGCAAGGAAACATCTCTGCTGAGAGGGAAACTTTGATCAAACTTGTGATGTTCTCAACTCCAGGGAGTAAAGGAAGTTTATTTATAGAACAGCTTTGGTAACACCAAATGCTGGCCCCCATCCCGTGTTGGGTGGTGGCTCTGGCTGCAGAGCTGTGTGGGGCACACCAGTGGTATTTGCTTTGTAGCACAACGTGGTGGATGGTGTTAGGGGTGATTAGCAGCCCTTGCAGATTGAGGCAGTCTGGTTTTGGGGAGCACACAACCTGCTGCAGCAGCACATGGACGCTGCAATTCTGAGTTCCCAGGGGAGGGCTGTGGTGGGGTCAGCAGCATTGCAGGACAGCTGCTCTCACCATGATTCCCGACAAAAAGAATCTGCTCTGAGGTTCACAAATATCTGGAGATCTCTGCTTACCCAGATTCCTTCAGGTGATACCCTGGAACGCAAGCATCCATGGGGTAGGGTGATGACAAGTCACCCTCATCACTCTCATCTCTGCACTGCACAGGCACTTTCAAATGTGTCCCTGCTGTGCTGGGTAATGTGCTGCTGTCACCGAGTGCCAGCTCAGGGGAGGCTCCAGATCCATTAACATCCCACTGGAGTACCCAAAGTAACGGCCAGTCCTGGGTGCAGGTATTTAAAACCACTAAAACCAAAATGTGACTAATACGTTTCATTCTTCACCTTGCAGCAGAGGATTCCAAAGTGTTTTATAATTAAGTTACTAATTAAGTCTTAAGAGTATTTCAGTATAATGTGTTTTATATCCCTTCCCAGACAGGCACGGGAGCTCAGAGGGCTGTCCCAGTGCAAGAGAGCCAGCCCCAGCCACTGCTCCCCCAGTGCTCACTGGCTCTGCTGATTCCCAGGAATTCAGTCTTAAAATTGGTCTTAAAAGCTTTTGGGATCTATAGATGGATGGATGTTGCCATTATACACCAGCAGCAAGTTCCTACCTGTCCTGAGAACCAGTTAAAGAAACGTGAAATGGGTGAGAGACAAGAAAACCAGACAAGTGTATTTGTGCTCTTTTATCCAGGGCCAGGGGACTCCAGTTGGAAAAACTACAGTGCTCTCCTTGTCAGCTGGGATGCCACCCAGGATGGCAGTGGCTGCAACCTGCCGCTGTTGGATGGTCTGTACCCTGCACGAACGGCACCAGCAGCTCCTGCAGCTCCCCTGGAGAGCTGGTGGCTCCCAGCAAGGGTCTCGCTGCAGCCCCCGTCAGAGCAGGGCCCCGTGCAGGGAGCCACCGGCAGCCAGGACAGTGCTCTGGGCTGGGCAGTGTCACCCGCCCGCCCCAGAGCCTGTCCCTGGCTGTGCTGCCCCGGGCAGCCCTCCTGGAGGGGACACGGCGCCTCTGGCTCAGCCCCGCACTGCCGCACGCTGCAGCGGAGCACCAGAGAGAGGAGCTCCCGAGGGACGCCTGGTTTTGGTGTGTGATCCATCAGATCCCTCACCACCAGCACCTCAGAGGCTCCCTGGGACACACGGGCCAGCTGACACCCACAGGACACAGGACACCTGCCCCGTGCCCGCCCGGACCTTTACAGCTCCGTGCTCTGACCAGCGCTCTGGGACTCAAGAGCCCTTCCAGCCAAGCTTCTGGGTGCTATTGAAAGGTTTGTAGAGACATTGCACAGAACGGTTCAGGTGAGAGAAATGGAAATCCGGGAATATAATGTGGGAAAGGTGAAGCCACAAGTCTCTACCCTAAAATCCATCTGAGCCAAGCTCTTTTAACTGGTCTAATATCATGTCCTCATTATCCAAGAAAAGCTTTTGTATTGTTAAAGAAAATGATGGAAAGAACTTAGAATTTTAAAATTAGCCTAGTAAATCATCCCTAGGTACAGTCGGCAAGTGAGTCAAATTCAGTATTTTTAACTAGTGAACTTCCAGGATCTTTGGAAGGAACAGCAGCATCATTGGGCACCCCTCTTCTTTTCCAGTGCAGCGAAACTGAGGTGCAGCTATGGAAATACCTTCTCCACCTCAACAGTTACAGCTCTGCAATTACTGGCTTAATTGCTATCAATCAAAAGCAGTGTATTTCCTAAAAGTCAAAGCACCCGAAATACCCTCAAAAGCCGGGAAGCATCTGAAAACTCTGGGAAAAAAGAGCTGCTGGGAAGTTTTTGTAAGGAGAAGGGCAGGCTGGCTTTGTCTCAGCCCGGGAATCAATCTCATTTTTGCTGTGATGAACTTGAAATTGTCAAGTATCGCATCGAAACAGCAGCCAAATTTGCAAACAAAACACTCACTCTCACTTCAAACACTCTGCAGTGCTGCTAACAGAGAAGATCCCTGGCTCTGGGCACACAGCAGGAACCTTTCTATGCTCATGGGCAGAAGAAAGAACATAAGCACCTCCTTACCCCTTCCATGTGGATCCTGGGGTTCATTGCCAGCCGGTGCTGATGCAGCTGTAGTCCCCTGGGAACTCTCCTGATGGAGGCAGGGGAAGACAGGACCCCCGACCTCTGGATCGAGCCAAACCTGGTGACGTTTTGTCCGCATCTGACTCCATCCAGGAGGCGAATGAGGAGCAGGTTGGAGGGCAGCTGCTCAATGCTGCACAACACAAGGGTCCTGCACTCGGGGCACCGGAGCTCCTTCTGGGATTTCAGGATCCTCTGCAGACAGGGCTTGCAGAATGTGTGCTGGCACGGCAGCACCTTTGCTGTGGCGTCGAGCTTTTCAAAGCACACGGGACACTCCAACAGGTCAAGGAGAGCCAAGTCATCCATCTTCAGCGCAGAGCCCCTTCAGGAGCGGAGCCGGGGCCATCCACACCCCACATCCACCGCAGCCGCCTGAGATGCCTTCCTGCGCCTGCGAGAACCAGATCCTGGGCTCAGGCAGCGATCCTGCACGGAGGGCGAGGGAGGAGGGAGCACGGAGCAGAGCTGCGCTGCCGGAGTGTGTAACGCAGCCACCTACATCCAGAGCTGTGCCTCGCCAGCCAATCTGCAAACGCACCCGCTGCCCTCGCAGCCCCGTTGCAAATGAGTCACTCCTGACTCAGTTGGTGAGAGGGGACGGGTCCGGGCTGCTGCCGGGGACAGGAGCCCCAGGTCCCGCTCGCCGGGCAGAGGGACCCGGAGCTGGGCCTGGCGCTCCCCCGACGCTGAGCGCGGGGCAGGCTGAGCGCTCCTGCTCCGCGCAGCAGAACTGACACGGCACGGAAAAATTCACCAGCTCAGGAGATGAGAGTCCTGATAAACATCAGCCCCGACCTGTTTGCGCTGGGCTCGGGCTGCACCGCCGCTCGCTGAGCGCATCCCTCGCACACCCACACGCCGCCGCCGCTGCAGACAGTGCCGGCCGGGCTCCCTCCCTGCCCGCTTCCGCAGCGCTTCTGTGAAACGTCCTTCAAACGCCACCGCTCGCCGGGGGTACCTGGCAGGGCCGCGGGTGGCTCCGCGGTGCCATCCTCGCCCGGTTTGGCTGCCTCAGCTCGCTGAATCAACGCCAGCGATTATTCCTCCCACAGCCCGGAGTCGCCCAACCTGTTGGGCTCCCGGCTGCGCTGGCGGAGCCCGGGCGCTCGCACGGCAGCTCAAGCCCGGGCCTGCAGCGGCCCCGCAGCACAGCCGCGATGTCCCTGGCACCGGGGCTGGCACGGGGCTGCCGGGGGAGCAGCGTGTGCCGGACCCGCTGCTGCACTCCGGGACTCCGGACAGGCAGCGACCGCTGCAGCCTCCCGTTCTAGGGATGCTCATCTGGACAGCGCCCGCTCCGTGGGACAAAGGGGGACATGGACAGCGTCAGCAGGGCCGGGCTGACCCTCTTTACACCTTCTGGTGCCGCCACCTGGGTTCCAGCAGCTCCCAGTGTTCCCAGTTCCAGGCTGGTCGGCAGTGGGCTGGAGCATGGGACAAGGGGCCGCTACTGAGTGCTGAGCACGGCCAGCCCCTGCCGCTGCTCACTGCGGGAAGGGTCCGTGCGCTGCAGGGAGAGCCGAACCCAGCGGGACCTCAGCCCAGCAACAGCCACGAGGGCTCGGAGGGGCCCCTTCCCGCCCAGCGAGGCACTACTTTTGGCAAGGGAGGCCAGGGACCATCTCACAGTACCTGGAATTTGCATTCCCTTTATCAGCTGAATTCCTATCTCAGGTCTGCCTGCTCGCACATACTGATGGATTGCCTAAGGAGAGCAGGAGAGGCAGTTAAGGTCCGAGACCATTTTCCTTACAAACCCTGCCATGTTTCAGTCCTGTGTTTTCAGCGTAAAAGTACTACAAATATTAGAGGACAAGACTGTAAATCTGAAGCTGTCTCAGATAACACCATCAGGCTGCAGCCATCCCTGCCCTCCTCTCAGGATTCTTCAGAAGTACAGTGTGGAAAGGGTTATTGTGTTTTTTCAAAAGTTTGCCCCCCCAGATCATGATTATGTCAAAACAAAATATTTCTTTATTTCTTTAATATAATGCCCATCTGGCTAAACTAAAATGTTGACAAACATCTTCAGGATAATGGCAGGAACCAATGACCTCACTGTGCTTCATCTCGAGTTTCCTTTTGCTTTGGTGCTTCTCTGTAGTCTGTCCTGTGGTGATGGGCGCTGGGCTGGTGGGGTGCACGCTGGTTGATGAATGATGCTGCAAACAGCATCAGCTCATCTGCCAGAGGTTCTAAACGTGATGCATGACATAAACTTTACTGAAAACAAAGGTGGTGGAGGTTGTTTTTATTTTTTACATATTCTTCCCTATTTGTGCTCTGTGATTAGCACTCAGTTTGTATTTTCATCTGATTAGATTAGAAAGGAAACAGAATTGTGAAGCACCCTGCAGCGGGGAGGTGCTGAAAATGCAGTCCAGTGGACAGTTCTCTGCGTGCCGGCTCCTGCTCCTCTCCAGCCAGCTCTGTTTGGCAGCTTCTCCTTCGGTTTTCCTGGTCGTTAAGGGCCAGGCTGCAATTAGCTGCACTCTCAGAGCAACGGTGGGGAGACCAAGGCTCTGCTGGGGGGGCACACATGCACAGTGCAATGCACAGATCCCGCTGAATTCCCAGGGGAAACCACTGGCCACAGCTGGAGAGCCTGGTCACCTCAGGAGAGGCCGGGCTGGGGAATCCAGCGGTGCTGAGCACGCTCGGGGGGCCCAGGGGATCAGGGGGCTGGGGTTCCCTGAGGGTCTTCAGTGACATGGGTGGTTGCAGGAAGCCCCCTGAGCTTTCCAGCTCCTGGGAATGCCACCAGGGACACGCTCTGGGCCAGCTCCCCTGTGTTGCAGTTGCCCAGGCAGGGACACGGGCTGTTCCAACCAGCAGCTTCTGACCTGCTGGAGCAGCCAAGCCAGGCTCCCATCTGGGCTGCAGTCTCTGGTCCTGCTGCAACACTAAAGCTGTCTGTGCTAACACTTGCATTTATATAACATGTTAAATCTTCAAAGCACTTCCCAAAAGCTAAGCCATCTGTGGAATGCCCCTCGGACTAAGCATCCCCTGCTCCCCAGTTTACATGGAGGAGAGCAGGAACGAGGCCACACAGCATATCAGTGTCCAGTTTGGGATCAGGATGTGAGGCTTTCCTGGTTTTCCACTTCACACTCAGACCATCCCATTGAACTTTATTATCTGTCACTGCCTCTCTCTTCCAACATGACTCGTAATTGGGGTTAAAAAATAAAGGCAGAGCTAGAAAGCTGCTCACCCTTCCCTTTCATTTCAGCAGTCTCTGGTGCCGATGCTGTAATTAACTCAGGGCTGGATGCAGCAGGATGCCTGGTCTGGAGGACGCTGCTCTGGGGCCACAGGCGGTGCCGCCGCAGAGGGCTCTGCCTGGGCATGGCCCCACTCACTGATCCACAGGGGCCCTCTGCGGCTTCCCAGGGGATGGAGGCCTGGTCCTGAAGGGATGGAACCACTGAAATACGTATTGCAAGACTGGGTTACTCAAAGAGGTTTATCTTGGAGCTGGAAATGGAGAGCAACGTGCCCCCCTTTGCTCCCACACCACGTGGTTGCACACACGTCTGCCCCAGGAGTTGCCTCTTTTGGCTTCCCCCAACTCCAACACTGACTCAGAAAAGAGCTCCCATGGATCCCAAAGCAAAGTGCAAGCATGCTTCGTCCTCCTCATCCTGCAGGAGCTGCAGGGACACTGGTCTGCAGGGACACTGGGACATGGCTGCAAGGACACTGGGCTGCAGGGACACTGGGGCACGGCTGCAGCCAGGGCTGCGTGTGCCATGGGAGGGCACAGCACGGCAGCACTTCCAGGGGGTATAAAAAGCCTCAGCCACTCTGCACCATGCAAGTGGATGCCACATGCCTCCTTCCCGGGGGAAGAGGGACCTTTCAGACTGTTTTTAGCTCCTGGAGGGCAGGGAGAGGGGGTGCCTCTTACAAGCTGCTACAGATTATAGATCTGAGCTGGCAGCTCATCCTCCTACCCACCCACAGACACGGCGCCCAGTGCTGCTGCTGAAAGGGGCGAATGGCAGGACCCACCTGTGCCTCCAGACCCCAAGGGCCGGGAGGGGAGTGCTCCTCCTGGCACGGCATGGCTGGTCCTGTGGGCAGCGTCCATCGGCCGTGGGCAGCGTCCGTCGGCCGTGGGCAGCGTCCGTCAGCCGTGGGCAGCGTCCGTCAGCCGTGGGCTCTGAGCGCCGGCAGTGCCAATGGGAGAACCCAGCACATTTAGTAAATAAATTGTGTTTGCTCGAAGACATAATTAGGCCAGCGTGACTCTGCAGGGATGTGCAGAGTGTGGGGACCTGCAGCCAGCAGAGAAAGAGCCTCTCTAAAATTTTCCGCCTCTCAAACCAGTGCCTGGTCTGCTCTGCAGCCACCACCTCCCTGCTCCCAGTGCCCTCGGGGCAGCCCCAGGGGCACAAAGAGGGACAAACCCTCTGGGAGCTGTGTGTTTCAGCCTTTCTTTTCCTTTTTCCGCCGTCATGAGGTACACGCACATCAGCTGGAGGATAGAAGCCAAACACTGAGACCCCATCTACACCTCCTAAGAGGAGGGGTTAGGGGAGATGTTTATTAAGCTCACAGAGGGCTGAATGCTGTGTTTTGCCACTACAGCCTTGTGCAGTCTGGCTGTTGGGTAATGTGAAGGCTTCAGCTGATTCTGAAGTAGCTGGAGCAGAGTGGTGCCTGTCCAGAAATAGAGAAGTATTTTTAAATTAAATGTATTCACTGATTTTCGTGAAGACAGATTGTTGTGTGTTTGTTGAAGTGTCATTAGGAGTAGTTGGCGGTGGAACCAGGCTGAGCAACAGTGAGAGAGGATGGATGTGTCCTTCCTGTGACTGGGGAGTCACCGGGGCCACCTCCTTCTGCTCCTCCTCCTCTTCCTCCTCCTGTGGCCTGGTCCCTGCACCTGGCAGGAACGGAATGGGGGTGATTTAAGCTGACACCAGGCCTGTCAGACTGTGGGGCAGACACAAGACCGGCTCTGATGCCTCTGAGCTGCACAGCCCATGGCTGAAGATGGCTCTCAGGGAGGGGAGGGCAGTGGGCAGCCCCTGCTCCTCTGCTGGGAGCTGAAGCTGCCCGTGAGCCCCTGGGCCTCCAGCAGACAGTGCCCAGTGCCCCCCACCAGCTCTGGGCTTTCTGGTACACTCATCCTTTTTCCTCTGTGGCCAGTGCCCCTGTGCCGTGGCCAGTGCCTGGGCTGTTCCTTGCCCACTGCACACATGTTCTCCCGGGCTCTGCTGCTCTCAGGAGAAGCCCAGGGAGAGTTGTCTCCATAGGTAAAACCCAGCCCCTGGGAATTTCCCTCTTTGAAGCCCTTTTTCCTGTTTTTTTTCCTTTGTTCCTTTGTGACTTCAGGATTTTTGTGCTTACTTAGGTTGGTGCAGAGTAAGCTGGCTTTCATCAGGGAGCCTGCCTGCTCTCCTGGAGGTGCTGCGTGTCCTCCACTCCCACTGACTTCAGCCTCCAGGAATGTGTGGCGGGCCCTGCCTTGTGCTGGCAGAAGGAAACCTCAGCTTGGATTCCTAGAAAAATGGAGTGCTGTGGACTCACGGTGTGTGCATGTAGCTCTGTGTCTGCGCACCCCATGACCTGTGAATCCAGCTCAGTGGAGTGTTAAAGCACCCAGAATTTTAAATAACCTGTGACTTTGGCATTTTTTTGTGAAAACAGGAGGCTGGGCACAAAAGGAAACCCTGTCAGCCCCTTCATGACAGGAGAGGGAGAGGTGGCTGCCCGTGAGTGCCCTCCCAGGCCTTGCTCTTTCTGTCACAGCACGTGTTGGGAAATGTCCTCGGTGTCCTGGCACGCTGCTCTGGGATGCTGTGTGCTGGGGTGATGTGAGCAGGGCACTGCTGCAGCTGAGAGCCCCGTGCTTGTCCCCATCCTGCTCCCTGTGCAGGGGAAGGAGGGTGGCAGTGCTCGCCCCGAGGAAGCACAGCACAACAAAGCATTTCCCAGCAAAACCTGCAGCTGGGAGCACACGTCCAAAGTGCAGCTCCCCGTGGCTCTGGTCGGGGCCCTGCTTTGCACAGAGGCAGCTTTGCTGCAGCAGCTGCAGCGCAGCGCCTGGTGCTCCTCGGGGCGAGGGCTGGCTGCGCTCTGCAGAGCTCCGGCTTCCCCTGCCTGCCGCGGGGAGCAGAGAGAGGCCCCACGCTTGAAAGACAGATGTCATTAAAATGCAGTGGAACAGCGTATGAAGTCAAATATAGTGCTGTGATGATCTGGGTCGTGAAACTTAATGATTTCACTGTGGAATGCAAAATTATTTTTGTTGTATTTTTAGTGGGGCTCGTGCGAGCTGTGGGAAAGAAGCCCCCGCTGGCCCCGGAGCTGCTGCTGTGCTGGCAGGGCTGCGTGGGCGGCGGGGGCTCCTCCGTCCCACGCCCACCGCGCTGGGTGCCAGCCCCGCTGTGCCGAGTGCCTGCCCCGGCACCCTGCCCCGGCACCCTGCACCTTCCCGGGGTCACGGGTGGGGCTGGGGGTGGCCTCCTCTAACACCCCCGCAGGAGTCCCCATCTGGGATATTGAATGTGGAAACATCGACTGGAGTTGTTCGGAACAGCCAGGAAATGCAGAATGGCCGTCGGGGGACCAAGAGTGTCAGAATGTGACAAAGCGTGTGGCTCTGGGGAGGAGGAACGAGCAGCAGCCTCCGTGTCCTGGCCCTGGGGTGACGCGGGGAGCGTGTGGCTGCAGGACGTGTGGGCAGCAGGCTGAGCTCCCCGGGCTGGCAGAGCCTGGCTGGTGGTGGCCCTGCAGAGGACGGGCTGTGCCAGCAGCACTGTCCCCGGGCTGGCAGAGCCTGGCTGGTGGTGGCCCTGCAGAGGACGGGCTGTGCCAGCAGCACTGTCCCCGGGGCTGGTGGCTCTCGGCTGGGGCAGCACCTCTGGGTAACTGCACAGCCACAAATCGCTGTGCTCGGCTCGCAGCGTGCTCGTGCTCTGTTCTCTCACTGCTGCTTTGAACCTCCTTTCCTGTCTGATTGCTCCCTAATCAAAAGAAAATGAGCTCCAATTGAGGTATCTCACGCAGAGTGATTTGTGTCGGGTTATGGCCGCTGGGGACCCTTTGAACAGCAGCAGTTCTGAGGCTGGTTCAGCAGGGCTCACAGGGGAAGGGGTGCATCAGGGCTCCCAGGTGAATGCAGCAAGAGCTGCGTGTGATTCATGCAAATCAGAATTTTCCTATAAAGTGAGCTTCTGCTGTGTGTGACAGGAGGGGAGCCTGGCACAGCCCTGCAGCAGAGCTGTGGGGTGCCAAGGGCGGCTCCGGGCTCTGCGCTGAGCCAGGCGTGCCCAGGCCTGCTCTCTGGGTACAGAAAACATTTTTTACATGTCCTTATGATGAGGCTTCCAGCAGCCCAGGGGACCCTCAGGAGTGGCGTCTGTCGTGACAGAAACTGCTTGAGGCACCTGTTTGGTTGGTGGGAGGTCTGTGCAGTGCAATTATTGGCAGGCATTCTAAACCGCCAGCCTACGATTTCATTAACAAACTTTTAAAAGACGTAATGAATTAACCTGTTGAGAGCATTAAGATTTAAAAGTGCTGTGTTTGAACTGAAAGAAGTTAAATGAAGCTCACTGCCTGCATCCTGCCAAGGCAGGGTCCCACTTGATGTGTAATGTTGGATGTGTACTAAAATCTTGGAACTGAAAAAAAAAAAGAGATTTTAACTCCTGTTGGGTACCTGCTTGATTCAGGTAGGTGCTGGGAGATGTTTAAAGCCCAGACAGCAGTTACCTGTGGATGTGTTTTGTACCACACATTCTCTTTATTTTACCCCTCCAGAGGACAGAGGAGCTCGAGGCGCCCAGCCGGGGATGGGCACAGGAACCAAACCCCACAGTGACAGAGCCAGGGCCAGCGAGGGACCAGCTGTGGGGTGAGGGGGGATCCCTGGGGGTGGGCTGGTGATGGCACGGGAGGCACCTGGGTCGGATTGTTGCCCACAGACGGAGGTTTGGGAGTGCCGGGGAACTGAAGTCCCCTGCTTGGGGCTGGATGAGGTGATGGCTGTCTCCTAAAGATGAAAACCAAACCCAGAAAGGTCCAAAAGGCCTTAAAAGGCATCAAGAATTACAAACAGGGATTGAGCACTAACAAGAGAATATCTTAATTAGATCTCACAACCTGTAGAGGAACACATTGGATTAAAGTGAAATTGAGCCTTGTGCTCTCAGGGTTTCAGTGTGAGAATGGAGAGGAATTATTCACATTTGCAATTTGTGAGGCTGGATTGCTTTTTCTCTGAATTTGTCTTTTTAACTTTTTACCTTGTCAGAAA
The DNA here is from genome assembly GCA_013399225.1 of Rhipidura dahli. NCBI lineage: Eukaryota > Metazoa > Chordata > Aves > Passeriformes > Rhipiduridae > Rhipidura > Rhipidura dahli. The sequence continues at coordinate 992,263 of VXAC01007939.1, read as the reverse complement.
ATTATGAAAAGCTACTGGGATGGTGTATTTGGGGTAGTTTTTATCACAGCACATGGCAGAAACATTTCCAGGTTTTGGAAATATGGGTAAAGTTTCCTATGCAATCCTCTTCTTTCAGGTTAAATCCTTTCTTCCTGCGGTGTCCAGCCTGGCCCCCACTCACCAACCTGCCTTTGACTTCACTGCCAATGATATTTTCTCTTTGTGAATTTCTATCAATATTTAATACAGTGGTGTCAGTTTTGCTGTAAGATGAGAGGAACTACTAGAAACCTTGAATTATACATCATGTGGCGGGGGGAGGCTGCAAGTGTTTTCTTTTGGACCCAAAGCTCTTTGAGCTGATCTCCAGGACCTGCAGCTTGAAATCCCAGTGATGGATGAGCCCCAGAAGAAGCTCAGCCAGCGGCATGAGGGACGGCCCCGCAAGGTGAGGTTCAAAATCTCCTCAGCCTACAGCGGCCGAGTGTTAAAACAAGTGTTCGAGGACGGGCAGGAGCTGGAACCCCCGGTCAAAGAGCACTCGCGGCGCTTCCTGCGCCCCAGCTTCGAGCCGGGGGACCATTTCTGCGGGGCCGGGGAGGTGCCGGAGAACAGGTTCTACTGGCCCACGGCGCTGACTGCGCGGAGGATCAGCGTTCTCCGAGAGGATCCGAAACACGGGCTCCCCGGGACCTCGCCCCTGCTCAGCGACTGCCAGCCCGGCGCCAGCCACTGCAGGGTGAGTGCTGCCGGGGCTGTCCCCTCTCGGGGGGCTGTCCCCTCTCGGGGGGCTGTCCCCTCTCTGGGGACCAGCCTCGGGCGAGGTCGTGCTCGGAGCAGTACGGTGACAGGAGCTGTTTTGTCAGCCCGGGGCTCGAGAAGGGTGGCTGTAAATCCCCAGCCATTATTCCAGGAATTCCGTACGCTGAATATGCCACACGTGGCGGGATCCTCGGGGTCCGCAGCACTGCGGGCGGCACGGAACAGCATCTGCCAGCTGTGCTCCAGCCATGCTCCGGCTTCTCCCAGGGCTGATCTGCATCTGTCCATTGGGTAGAGTAAAACAGAACATTTCCATACATATTGACATCTGTGCATAGGAATCCTGCTGCATCTAGATGAGTCAAATATAAGGAGGATGTTAAGTTAATTAGGTGTATTTAAAATATTAAAGTGTGACTTCAGCTGGCAGAAAGCCAGTGCTGCCATCAAGGTACCAGGTATCTGCATCCTCTGGCGGCCAGAATTCCTCTTTGGCTATTTTGACAATCCCAGCTTAGTTTCACTGGCTATTTTCTTAACATATAATTAATGCCACTGATAGAGAAGTGTTTCTTTAGACCTAACAAAGAGTCAGTACATGCACGATACGTGTAAATACTTTTTATGGCCTTGATTTGAACACACTGAAAGTCTGTTAATTCCTGGCACTCATCAGAGCTGTGTGTGGGAAACCCAGATGGCTGATATTTGACCTGGTGGTACACTGGACATGTAGTTTGCCTGAAAACATCAGACCGTGATGAATCTCTCCTGCCCAAAGACAGAGCAGTTCTGTGATCTTATCCACCCTGTTAATTTGTTTTGCATTCTTGGGTAACGCTCCTCTCCCTCCCCAGCCTCCCCCGCCACAGATACCTCGAGTACCCACACTGTCCAGTTCCAGCTTGTGTTGCATCACCAGCGCTGGGTGTTTGCAGACACCCTGTCTGTGTAACACACACCAGGCTCTCACCTTCTGCAGGTGGGGAGGGCTTGTGCTCAGCTGCCTCCCCCTCGTGTTCCTCCCCACAGGGAAGCCGGTCCCCCCGCTGCCAGGAGAGCACCAGCCACCTCCTCACAGCTGATGTGACTCAGGGTGCTTTTTAGGAGAACATCTCCTTTTGCATGGCCTCTTGACACAGGCACTCACTCAGAGTGAAATATGAAGAGTCTGTAAAACAATAGGCCCCAGTAACTCCATATGACACCCCGAGAGGGGGGAGCAGGGGCCCCATCAGCAAAATGCTGCTCTCAGGGAAATGTTCAACCATGCCAAGTTTAGCTTTAAAATGACTAGAAAAAAACACAAATTCACCAACTGGGGCTGTACATCCACCAATTTGCTGGATGCTCTGGGGGTGGTCAGGGGAGCTGGCCTGGAGGGGATGCTCTTCTGGAAGCCCAGGGACCATCGGTGTTTGCAGAGCGAGTTTATACTGGTGAGACACTGGTAAATTCCTTCTTCAGACCTCCCCAGTTGTAGATTTTGGCAAGATCATCATCTACACCAATAATCTGAAAATCATCCGTGCACCAATGGACCAGAAGGAGCTCATGAGAAGAATCATCCAGACTGAGGGAATAAATGACTGGACATTTATGTACCGGGAGAGGAAAGAAAGATTGAGTGGTGGACATAAAAAAGATGTGGAGAATAAGGTCACTTGCATCCAGCATGTGCAGGTAAGAGAAAATGGAAAGTGCTTTTTCCCCCTTAGCCCTGGTCAAACCACCCAAACCCTATCCAACTCTGTATCTGGTCCCTAACTAAGTTTGGATAAAAAGGACCACTTGTTCCTCATTTCTCTCGGGAGATAATGACCAACACCGTGCTGAGATCGTGCTCTGGGGACAGAGGTGCTGGCTTCAGATGCTCATGTCTCCCACTGATTTCTATCCCTGGAGATGGCTGGCGTTTACACGGCTTGGCTGGGCTCCATCCCTTGTCACCCCTCCCCGTGGGATAAGGGCAGGCCAGAGTTTCTCCAGCCTGACAAGGCTAAACACAGCTGCTCTGTGGCTGAGACTGCTTCGGGCTAAAATTTTAGTATCGGCTGAAATAAGGTTGTGCCTTAGATTTGCTTTCTCACGGGGGAGTCTTTGTTGGTCAGAATCCCAATTAGTCTGACCATGATTTGATCCCACAAAACCTGATGTTGTCATGTGGAGCTGATACAGTTTCATGGAACTGAGTCTGGCCCATGCTGAGCGTGGTTCACCGCCGTCCTTCTGCTCCCAGGAATTTCCAGGTGGGATTTGAAAGAGGCTGCCTGGCACACTGGGAGAGAGGCAGGCACAAAGGACAGCTGGAAAGAAGGTGTGCATGGTCGTGATGAGGGATTTGGGGAGAGAGGGTGACAAGCAATCCCTGAAGAAGTGAAGCGTGGCTCAAACCTGAGGCTACAGAGTGGAAATGGTGTGATAAGAAATGACAGGAGGATGGGTGGAGCTGTGTGGAAGAGAAGGGTGAATTGGGAGTATTGTGTTATAAGCCCAGTCACATTAACTTCTCATTTTCCCCAAATTGTCCCCAAGCATGTGGGAGGCCTTTGGTCCAAGTCCTTGCTGTGGAGAACTGATTGTCATAGGCAGAGTGGTGTGTCAGGAGCAACCATCACGGCAAAGACCAGAAGACAGGATTTCCCTCTTTCAGGAATGCTCCTGACTTTGGTATCTCACCCCCACGAGCAGATGTTTTTCCTTTCTCTGCTTCAGGAGGTCCACGCCGAACACGGCTGTTTGCAGTGCAAAGGCTCGGGCTGTGCTCCCTGCTCGCTGTGCCACGGAAGCAAGTTCTCAATGCTGGCAAACAGATTCAGGGAGTCCTACCGGGCCCTGCGGTGTCCGGCGTGCAACGAGAGCGGGCTGCAGCCGTGCCACACCTGCGCTGCCTGAGCCGCCTGCCCGCCCCGCCGCCGGGCTCCGCGGCTCTCCCGCGGGCGCTCCACCTTCGGCAGCCCCGCTGCGATGGGTTTGTAAAAGATGGGAAAGGAGCTCTCTCCCCATCTCACTGTGAGTGTGAAACTGCACCTCTGCTCCCAGGCATCCCTCCAGCCTGCCCTGTGCAGCCTTGGAACCGGGCTGGCCGCGGTGCCTGCGGGGTGAAGGCGGCCCTGGGGCCGGATGCAGGGCAGAGGCATCCCTGACCCGGCGGGAGGGACAGCGCCCGTGTCAGTGTCTCTGCACCTGAACTCGGCTGAGCACCGGCTCTCCCTCGAGTGCCTGGTGTCCGGCACAGCCGGGTGTGACCCACGGCGGGCTCCCTCAGCAGGAGCCGGGGCAGTGCTGGTACCAGCCCAGCTGCACTGTGGCTACTGGGACCAGTCGATTCCAGTCCAGGTCTGCGCTCCGTGTGCCCCAGCAGTGCCTCTCTGGGATTTGACTCCATGAACACTGAAAATGGCGCTGCCCTTGCAGTTCTCTCTCTGTGCCCTGCAGGGTCACAAGCATTTCCTGAGGTTTTGCTGATTTTACACCTGCTTCAGTGACACAGTGATTCCTTTGGGGTCTGATTTATGGAGGAAATTGAAAACCCTTCCCAAACCTGGAGATACAAAGAATGTGTGTGAATTTATTATTATTAATAAGAGTTATTAAATTTTTAGCCTCCCTACAAGGAAGGGCTGAACTAAAACTCCCTTGGATGCTGCTCAGCACTTCAGGACCAAGCTGAGGGTGAGCAGGACAGCTCTTGCTTAATACTAATCCCATGTTGTAATCTGCATCAGGTAAACTCTAATTAGTGAGATGAAGCAATGATGGGCATCCTTTGCAGAGGTGCACAGAGCACAGGGGCTGTGAGAGGCTGAGGCAAACAGGGGAAATGGTAATTTTTCTCTAAAGCATTAACTTATTACTTTTTATATTCAGGAGTAATGTCAGTGCAGCCTTAACTCCCATATTACCTCTGAGACCCTGATGAGTTAGAGGCTGCTCACATGTGCTTCACACTGAGCCTGCAAGCCCAGGCAGGGTAATTTATGGCCAAGTTTCTCTTTTCCTGTGGTAGGTTACAAGGTTTCTCTGCAGCACTGAAATTATTCAAAATAATACTGTTTTAGCTGCTACACTTCCACATGTCTTCTGCTGAAATTGTGCTGTGGGTACTGAGGGTTTATTTTTTAAGAAGATCATCTAACTACAGGAGATACTTGATGGGTTTCATTCATCATATCAGGATCTGCAGTGTGAAAAAATGTTGTCCTTGGGGTATCACAGAAGGCAGGTGAGACTTCCCAAATCAGAAATTGCTGTCAGGCAGATCTCTTCCCTCAAATATGACCTGTTTGATCTCAGTTTGTTGGGTTTGTTGGAGAGTTTGCTAGTTTAAGATAAGAAAAATGTAACCAGGCAAAATTGCCTGACAGTGTTTACAATAAAACTGGATGCAAATACACACTTATAAAATCAATATTTATTGTTCTTTGGTAATTATAATGTTTCTCAACCACTGTCACTCCTCCTGGCTGTGTCAGCTGTTCCCATCATGTAGAGATGTCACTGGGTGATGCCTGCAGCTGGGAGCTGAGCTCTGCCCTTGCTCAGTCCTCGCCCCACAGGTTCCAGGGTCCTGGTGATGGTGGACCAAGCAGAGGAGGGGGATTTGCTTCCCCAGCTTCCGTTGTGCTCCTTTTACTTTTGGCAATACGCTGGCTTGATTTACCCAATAAATGCTCTTATTCCACTTGGCAGAAGTGTGAACTTTCCTACAGCACCGTGCTGAGCTGACTGTGAGGCCGTGGGCTGCGTGTCACCTGTTGCTGGTTTTATTTCTGCTGCACTCAGGAGCCTCCATCCCTCCATCCCCCCTGGGCAGAGGGCACCAGCCGGGCCCCAGCGCTGCCCTGCTCCAGCCTGGTTCTGTCAGCAGCTCAGAAACACAAATTGGCTGTGGCCATGGCCCAGCCCTCGTGGGCAGAGCTGAGGCACTCGCTGGCAGCCCGGGCAGTGCCCAGGACTCCGACTGATGGGCAGTGCCTGCACTCTGCAGCCTGGCTCCTGCTGCTGCCAGCCCGGGAGCTGGAGAGTGAGTTCTGATGGGTAACCTTTCATCAAAAATTGTCACATCTTTAAAAACTGGATTGCTTTATGGGTCAGGGTAGGAGTGGAAGATGTGTTGCACTTCTGCCAAAAAATAACAAGCTTTTTCTGTCTGCTGGAAGCCCAGAAAGATGACACTGGACTTGCTGAAATCACCAGGCTTCTGCATGTGATCTCGGTGGGGTCAGCTGAAGTGTCCATCTTGTCAGAGAATGATGGATGAAACACAGAAATCTCTAAAAAATGTGGTGTGGTTTTGGTTTAATTGATCACCTATAATTTTCTGGTGTTTAATGGCTCAATAATAGAAGCAGACCCTGGGGTGGTGGTGCTCCCTGTACCAAAACCCAAACTGTCCTGTATGTGATATTCTTTTACAAAGGAAAAACCCAAATATCCTCGTAACTGCCAGGCCTTTGAACAGTAAATACAGGCAAAGATGCTTCATCTGGAGTATATTTCTCTTGTTTTTGTTAACTTTCTACAGCTGTTCCTGCTTTGCCTTAGAATAGGAGCATGCAAAAAAGCATTTAAAGGTTTCTCTAAAGAAAAAGCAAAACCAGGAGCAAAAAACCAACACTTTCTTCTCTTGTCCTGCTGCAGAGCTCCAGAGCTGTGTCTCTGGCAGGCTCGGCAGCCTCACTCACTGTTGTTGGCTGCCACACCATGGCGAACCGGGGGATGTGCTCTGAGACACACGGGGAAACTCGGAGCAAACTTGGAAAAGAGAAGTCAGGGCCACCTCGAGCTGATTTTCTCGAGCGTTTGGCAGCTCAAGGTGGAAGAAGAAGCAGAGTTAGTGCTCTTCGTTGTGAAGGGTTTGAGCCAAAGCAGAAGTGCAAATGGAATTGTTTCCTGTGGTGCACGCCCCGTGTGCCTCTGGAGGGGCAGCTGGAGCTGGGCTGTGGGGCTGACAGCCACAGCCAGGAGTGTAGAACTGGAAGGTTAAAATAATACTCATTTTTAGTGGTAGTGAAGTGTGTTGCATGGCTTTAACCCAGAATGCAGTAGGATTGAAGAGGTGATTCCCATAGATACTAAAAAATACTTTGGTTAAAGTTGACTTGAGGGCTCCTGCCCTGGTTCCCTCTGTTGTGACTCTGCAGGTGGAACCTTGGAATGTTGTTATGCTGCAAAACAGGGTGGGAAGGTGTGACCAGACAAGCTCTCAGAGGAGACCAGAGCCAAAGCTGTTAGGGTTCTTCAAGGTCTTGTTTGTGCCAAAACATCTCCTGGGCCACGGAAATCCCGCACGTGGCCTCAGCTGCGGCACTTCGTGTGTCAGCTGCAACTTGTGACCCCTGAGGATGAAGCACAGAGGTCCCTTGGACAGTGGAAAGTGCCATTGTGGGGTTTGGGGTTTTTTTGGGTGGCCTTTAATTGATTGCAGGGGTCATTTTAAAGTGAGTCCAGGACCTGGGAACAAAACATTTGGTTCAAGTGTGATGAATTGATCTGTATTTGAAATATGCACATCTGTATGTGAAAGGGTTTTGTATTTATCGATCTTTATCACAGTGACTAATCTGTGCAGTGGGTTTTTAATTTACATTTATTCACAACCACCACCCTTCCAAAGCAGAAAACGAGTGGAGGAATCTGGAAAGCTTTAGCTGAATTTGCAATATCACTGCCTTATTTCCCTGCTGTTAAAAAGGAAAGAATCAGAATATTTATGAATTTAAATATTATTATTTTTGCAAGTCTTTGAGGCTGTCGTTTTGATTTATGTGGGCTCCATTTGCATGTAAACTCAGCCCTTCATTGCTTTGATATATTTTGATTTTATACAAACCATTCTGTTTGTATAAATGCTGCAGTGATGTCTCTCTGCTGCAGAACTCTGCAGCCCGAGTGGCCTGTGATTCCCCTCCAACAACTTCTGAGAAACGCCGCTGGGAACTGCTGCTTCTAGAAATGGTTGCACACATTCCAGCCAGCAAAGGTATGCGGGGTCTGAATTCCCTGGGTTCAGAACAACGACCAGGGCAATCAATTCTGCTTGCTGTTGTTTGTGGAAAACGATCAATGCATGTGCTGGAAGATGAGCAAGAGCACAGAAATTCTCGGTGTAATTTTATTTGCTGGGTTTTAGCAAGTGGAGAACGGCTGGTTCCGCTCGGGGCGATGCGAGGGATGGCCCTGGGAGCTCTGGGACCCTCGTGCCGGGGTGCCCAGGGTTTCTGGGTGAGGAGGGCTGGTGCTCCTGAACTGACCCGTGCTGGGGCGTTCTTGCAGCTCTGCACCTGTGAAACGGGCTCGGACACTTTCAGGAAATACTCAAGACCGACAGTGGGGTGGGAAAAATAATTCGGAGCTCTGGATGGGTTACAGGCAAAGTCAGCTTTGTGGTTGCCTTAGGTCCACTCAGTGTGATGGAGGAGAAAATTCTTGAAATAAGCAGATCACTCTGGAAAGGAATTTATTACAGGAGCCCCTTCACGATACTGGGAGAAGCGTGCCCGCTCTGTCGGGATACCCGTCCCTGTTTCCCAGGGGATGCTGCGCGGCACTGGGTGCTGCTGAGGGCTGGGGACGCGGCTGCGGGCGGCCGGGGGGTTTGAGGCGGCTGAGGGAGCGGGTCCCTGTGCCGGGGGTCCCTGAGCCGGTGTCCCTGAGCCCGGGGTTCCTCTCCCGGTGTCCCTCTGCCAGGGGTCCCTGAGCCCGGTGTCCCTGTCCCGGGGTTCCTCTCCTGGTGTTCCTGAGCCCGCTGTCCCTCTCCCGGTGTCCCTGAGCCCGGTGTCCCTCTCCCGCTGTCCCTGTGTCCGGTGTCCCTCTCCCGGTGTCCCTGAGCCCGGTGTCCCTCTCCCGCTGTCCCTGTGTCCGGTGTCCCTCTCCCGGTGTCCCTGAGCCTGGTGTCCCTCTCCCGCTGTCCCTGTGTCCGGTGTCCCTCTCCCGGTGTCCCTGAGCCTGGTGTCCCTCTCCCGCTGTCCCTGTGTCCGGTGTCCCTCTCCCGGTGTCCCTGAGCC
>VXAC01007939.1:942823-983150 GCA_013399225.1 Rhipidura dahli | reverse complement strand
GAGGCTCGGGCTGCCCCCGCTCCCGCCCCGCCGCCCCCCGGTCGCTGCCGCCCCTCCGGCTCGTAGCCCGTGCCCGGTGCGAGGGGATTGCGGCTCTGAGCTCTGCCTTCCCCGGGGAACGGGACCTTGCAGGTGGCCGTGCCTGGCTGGACACGCGGATTCTGGGGCTCTGCGCCTCTCCAAGATATTACATCTGCTTGTAGACTTGTAATGTTGTTTCTTTCGCAGTTCCGTGCGGGAAATTGAGTCTATTTCTGCTTAAATACTGGGGTAATAGAGCCTGCTATTTAGTGGAAGATTTATGTAAATGGCTCTTTGTTTCACATGATTGGGCCTCGGAGAGTGCAAGTTACATCGATAATGTAATTATGGCACTACTGCCATTTCAAAGAGGCGTGCAGTGCAGAAACCTCCAATTTTGGTGTAGAACATGCCTTGAAAACCTTGTGCTTTTTTGATCAACTTGTATTCTGCAGCGAGGAGAAATAGTAGAGCCAGGGTACTGAACACTTTTTTCTGGAGCTGTCAACCTTTTTAGCTTAGAACCCAAGATTCCCTTTACATCAGAATTTTGTTATATCAGTGTTTTGGAGCACCTGTGATTGCACATCATAATTGCACTATGTAACTGTGTAAGCCTTAAAATGCAATTTCTCTGCCTTTCCTAAAACACAATATTTTCTTTCATACCAGGCTGATGGCAGTATTTCTTTAGCCTGGCACTTGTATTAGTATGGAAGTCACAGTAATGTTTCGGTATTATTTGAGATCAGTAAATTGTCTTGTGCTTTACAATGCAGAGTTTGTTATCCAGGAGAATGTTGATTGCCTTTTGCAATAGGGAGTAAGGTCCCTGTAGCCTTCTGTGTCTCATTCTTAGCCAGAGTTTTGTAATCTCCCAACCAGACTGTTCCTCCTCAGAAGCCCTGTTTTGTGCACACATTTCTTACACAGGATGGTGCCCTACAGCAGCCTGTGCAGTGTCTAGGATGTACTAACAGCTATGGCACCACGTGGGAAACAAGTGCTGTAGGACTTTGGGGGGAAACAACCCACTTTCTTCCAACTATGGGAACTGCAATCAAATACTCATTTCAGATGAAATAACAACTCACAGACATTATATTTTTAGTCCCCAATGCTTTAATCCCCAGAGTTTTAGCCCCTGAATTCTCTGTCATGCTTTTAGAGATGTCTCTTGGCTCTCAGCTCGGGTTTATTGGTGGTTTTTAATGCCAGGCTTGTGCTGTTTGTGAGTGGGTGAGGGTGCCCAGCGCCCAGCGCTGCTCATCAGTGCTGCTGTTCTCTGCAGGGGCAGGACACGGCTCTTCCCGAGCCCACTCCTGCTCTGTGCCCATGGAGGTGCTTCATGTTATCCATGTGATGTGTTTGTTCCAGTCCAGAAACCAAGCCCAGTGAAGGTTCATTTCCTGGATCCCACCAAACGCAGCTGTTCGAGAAGGTGCTCCATGATCCCAGAGAAGTCTTTCCCCTGGGCTGCCTGCCAGCTGGCTGCTCCTCCGGGAGCGTTCTGTTCTTGATCTGGGTCATTAAATATTAAAAGGCAAAGTGATTCTAAAAGCCAGCCGTTTTTTAGAAGTACTAAATAACTGTAATTTGTTTCCTAATAGATAGTTTTGTCCTTGTCACTGAGTCCAACTCAACAGAAAAAAAGTGTGTGATGAGATAGGACTGCTCTGTAAATCTCGTGCACAGTGTGTTCGCCTGGAGAACGAGCCTGGGAATAGCAGCTGGGGTGGGGACAGGATTAAACTAAAGCTCAGCCTGTGTGTTGGGCTGGTCACTCACTTCCCTGAGCTCTCACCCCTGTCACTGTCCACCCAGGAGAAGGGGTCTCTGGGGTCCTGTCCCCAGCAGCCCAGCACTGGCACTGCCGCAGCGCTTCGGGGGCCAGGAGCAACCCTGGCTTCTGCCAGTGAAGTGTTTGTCCCCCGTGCTGTGTGAGGGGCACTGCTGGGTGCAGGGGCCCTCCCGAGGCTCAGGGCCCGTGGCAGCCCTGCTGCAGCCCTCTGGCAAAGCAGCACCGAGTTAACAAAAAACATGAAACCTCCCCCAAGTGCTCTGTAATTTGCCGGCATTTCTGCTTGCACATTTGCTGTGCTGTGAAGTCTTCCAATTCTTTGTTTTAATTTAAAAAATGATAATATATGCTGCTGTGACTCTTCTCTCATCGGGTTTGCATTTGGGGATTACTTACTGGAGACTTGCAATGTGCCAGAACGTAATTCCTGAAATTTTGAGAAAGGTAACAGCTTAGTCAAGTTGTAAAACCTTAATGCTTTGCTGTGGTTTGTCTTGTTTAAAAGGATCACATTTCCTCAAATGGCTTTTTTTAAGAATTAGAGAAGCTGGTGTAAAGAGAAGTCCGAGCCTTTCCCCCTCTGCCTGCTCCTGTGGTGGGTTGTGCTGCCTTGCAGGTAATTGCTTGAAATGGACTCCTCTTACCTTCCTTGCCCTAAATTGGCTGTCAGTGCAGGATGGGAGGCTGCAGGTGAGGGGACCTGCAGGGGTCTGGGGAGTCTGGCTGGGGACTGAGCAGCTCCCTAAACCTTGGCCCTTGGTAGTGGCTGAGGAAGCTGAGTGCTCTCATTTGGGATGATCTGGCTGATGTGCCCTCCAGAACCCTCCAGTGCTGCCTCTGAGGGCAGTAATACTGTCCAAATACTGAGAACTGATTCTACCTTTCCCTTTTCCGCTATAATTCTATTTTTCCCCAGATCCGGCTGTTAACCTCACCCTAACCTGACATCTGCTTGGAAAAAGAGCCTTGACTTAGTATGCAGAAAAGCAATACAGCTCTGAAGACTCTCTGTCTGACACGGACACAGGAAGTGTCCTCTGCAAGTGAGGGGTCTGTGAGACTGGGAGAACTGGGAGGGAGCTGGGAGAACCCAGCCAGGGGAGTGCTGGGCACTGGGCAGCAGAGCCCCTGTGCCTGCTCAGGGCTGCTGCTGCAGGCCCAGACCCTCAAAAATGGTTTTCTGTTGCCTTTGGAATGCTTGGAGTGAGAGGGATTTGAGTAAGATTTCTTGGGCCCTTGGCTGCACGTGGAGCAGCAGCTGTAGGTGTCTTGGCTCGGTCACACACAAAGCTGGGTTCCTTGGCCAGAGCACAAATCATTGCTGGAAATTAATTTTGTGTGCTGCTCTGCAGCCAGAGCAGGCTGCCCACTGCTCTGCACAGCAGGTGAGGCAGAGCCTCTGCTTTGCTCTCGTGTCTACCAGCAGATGCTTGGGCAGAGGTTTAAAAATTATCAGCTCCCTGCTGCTTGCCAGCCCTTGGCATGGAGCATGCTCCTCCCCAAACCATTTCCTTTCCTCTGTGCGTGCCTGCTGCGCCCCAGAGGCGTGAGCTCCACAGGGCTTTGCCTGGAGATCATGCACTTGTGCAGAGTGGAACTAAGAAATGTCTGGATACACATTTACAGCAGGATCAGAGTGGAATTTCTAATTCCTGTAGCTTTGAAATGAGCAGGTATGTGATACATGTGACTGTCTTTAAGAAAAAGATTTATTTCCAGCTGATGTCAACCCCATTAATTCCTACTTTGTTCTGGTGTCTCTTGTAATTCGTCATTGCTTTTGCCCAGTGCTGTTCCCTGGGAAGCGTGGCTGGGTTGTCCAGCAAGGTCCACGTGACTTCAGAAAGCTCTGAGGGTGTTTAAGAAAAAAACCCAACAACTTCAGATAAAATTAAATCCCTTGTGGCTCAGGCATTATTGAAAGCCCACACTGGGATGCTGGACACATTTTGTATCCCTGTGTTGCCATCACATTTCCATGACTGCCCAGCACTTCCCTCATTGCCCGTGGCCCGAGGCAGCTGCAGTCTCACGGCACGGTGGGTGCAGGGTGAGATGTGTCCCTGATGGGGAGGGGTGCACATGGCTCTGGAGCTGCAAATTAAAGTGCTCTCCCACACAGAAGCTCCCTCTTTTGAAAAGCTTTGCATTGGATGTAACTTCCAATTTGTTTTCGAAAGCCAGGCTGGCTTTGGAAACTCTCCCTGACACTATCTGAACAAGGATATTGCTAGACTTTTTATACAAAAGACACTTTAATTAAACTCCCATCATGAAAACAATTAGACCAAATTTGCAGTACTTAACTAGTCAATAATTTAGTAGTTGGAGCTCATTAATAGACTTCTCCCTGTGCCTGTGTTGAAGCGCTGGGGCACTGCCAGCTGCGTGCCACGGGGATCAATCTGGGCTCAATACCTTCCCTGAGCCTCCCTCTTCTGTCCCCTGCACCGGTGGCACCGAAGGCTGAATAAATGAGAGCCTGGCAGAGCAGCTGTGAGCAGGGGTGGGAGTTGGTGCTGCTGTCCCTCCTGCAGCCCCTGCAGTGCCCTCACCTCAGTGTTGGTGCTCTCGCCCGGCACAGGCAGCAGTGCTGCCCAGCCCCGGGGCACCCCTGCTGCTGGGTCCCCGTGTCCTGCCCTCGCTGTCCCCACGGCCTCTCCCCAGCCTGGGTGGGACAGTGTCCTGAGGACTCTGAACTGGTGGGTGTTTCATGGGGGCCCTTGGCTCTCGCCGTGCAGAGACGGCTCTGGGGTGTCCCCTGGCAGCCGTGTCCCCTCTGGGAACGGTCCCTGTCCCGCTGGACCTCTGGCAGAGCTGGCCCTGGGAGGGGACATTGCAGCCCCTCATTGTGCTGGTGCTCCTCTGTCTCCTTGTGTTTGCCTTTGGGGTCGTCATGCAAAATATATAAAGAGATGAATCCCCTTCTCAGGGGTCGAACACCAACTTTCTTATGTAGAGTTTACTCACTATTTACTAAGTAGACAGAAAAAGGAAAGGGTGTTCTGCTCTGTCCTGTTTCTTAGGCCAGACTTCTCAGAAACAGGCAGCTGCGTTTCAAAAACTCACCCAGTCACTTTTGGAAACAAGGTGTGAGGAAGGTAAGTAATTTATTACTTGAATTTATTCCCTGAATTAGATTCTATTTTTTTTCAAATCACTGGATTATCTGTGCTCAAAATTAAATTGATGTTTTGAGTCCTGATTCTTTACATCTTTTAATTGGTGAAAAAAGTGTTTGACCCTTTCTTTTGTCTACAGAGAATAAGCAGAACAGAAATGGATTTACTTTTATTATGGTAATCATTTTGTTTCAAATACATTTTAGAACAGGGCATGTATAACTGTATCAGTTTCCATAATTCATTCTCATTCCTGATTTCCCTCAGGCATTGAGACAGTTCTTCTTCCTAATGCCTCGTTGTACCAGCTAACACTGTAATAACAATTTGTGGTTCTATAGCACCTTTACTCTGAAACAGTCAAAACTAGGCTCTGGGAATTTATATCATGTCAGGCATCTTTCTCCAGTGCTTGGATGGTTTTTGCAGCTGGATGTATTTACAGCAGCCCGTCACTTCCCCTCCAGCAGTCCTGGCACTTCAGTAGTTCTGTCTCAGTCAGAACCATGGACAAGGATAAAAGCTCCATGGAGCATCCCAAGGGAGCCAGCATTCCAAGGCCTTTCATTTCAGGGAGCCGTGTCCTGCTGACAAACCAGAGCAGCCGCACCTCCTGCAGCCTTCCCTGCGAAACGGGGTTCAGAGGGAATCTGGCTCCCTGGAAATTTATGCTTTGAAGAGATCTGGGGGCTCAGGTCGTGCTGTGAGGCTGTTCAGGATTTACACCTGCTGGAAAAGGAGCAGCAGAAGAAGGAAGGGATATTTAATGAAACATTTTTAATAAGAAACTAAGAGCAGTCTTTTGTCCCTTTATTTTGTTTTTCCTTCTGCCCCCCTTCCAGTTCGTCTCTTGCTTCAGATGAGTGAAAACACCTTTTTGTGCCTGAAAATATGGCAGGTTTGTGGCTGAGCTCGTGAATCTCACACACTGTGAGACTTTAATGAACCTGGATGTACCAGCATTTATCATGTTTTGGTTATCTGATGGAGACGTGTGTTTTTCAGATGAACTGAGATGTCCACAGCTCAGGTCATGCCTTGTGCCACTCCAGCTACCCGTGGGGTGAACTTTGTTGAAGTTTGGTGTGATTTGGTTAGGTTTTTAAGTGGCTGTAGCAGCATCCTGTCTGTTTTCCCACTGAAGTGGGCAGGTGTAGGGTCCCAGAGCCTGGCAGCACCCGCAGTCCCTGCGGACATTCCTTTGGACATTCCCATGGCCCTGTGGTCACTCCAGGCAGGGCCTGATGGCCCCAAACTCTCACCGGTGCTCCTGCAGCTGATGTTGGAGTCTGTGCCCCGAGCTGTGCTTCATTTCCACGGCTGGCTGTTCATCTGCTCGGTTTCTGTAGCCTGAGATCTGCGTGCTGTGGTCTGGAAAGGGCAGCAGGAGCAGTGGCAGCCGTGGTGTGTGAGCAGGGACCGAGCGAGGTGCTGGCAGCGCAGAGCCACGGGTCAGATGTGGCTGAAACCTGCTCAGGGTGTCTTCCCAGGGCTGCAGAAATCCCTCAGCAATTTTGGCTGTGTCTGCAGGTCTGTGAAAGAGGGAAATACAGGCACACCAGGCCGGGTGGGATGGGTGGTCTCTCGCCTCCCCAGCACCTCTCTTCCTCGGGCAGCAGCTGGATCTGGGCATCACATTCCTCCCAAGCTGTTCCACGGGGATCCTTCCCTGGCCTGGCCACAGTTTGAGGCACATGTTACCCAAATGCAATCCGTGGCAGCACGGTGATGATGTTTGAAGGTTTGGAACACACACTGCAAGAATGGCAGTGGTTGATAAATGTTCCTTATCTTCCACCCCTGACCTGCCTCCCTCCTGCTGGCCTGACCAACAGGCTCTGCTCCTCTTGCACCTGCTGTAGCTGGCTGGAGTGTGTGAAGATGCTGCTTGCAGAGCCAAACCCTGGTTCCTGCTTTATCTCCTTGATCCTGACAGCAGCACCCCGCTGCCCCCGTCTGTTCCGAGAGCTGGGAGGAGATAAGGGAGTCAGGGCTCGCTGGGGAGCAGCAGTGTGAGGGCGCAGGAAATGGAGCAGGGGATGAGCTGCATGACGAGCAGGAGAAAATACTGCATGAATATTGAATCTGGTGAATGGCTACGATAAAGCTCATGTATTTACACAGTCCAGATTAAATACCTGTATTTTATAGAAAGAGAGGGGAAAGTTATGCTTTGTAAAACTCTTCAAGGACACCAAAGGCACTGATTTTTTAATCATAATTTTTGTAACTGAGCCTATTCTGTGGGTAGGGTGGGGGGTTTTTTAATGCCTAATGGAATGCCAGTGCCATTTCACAACTCCTCGTATTTGTCACATTTCTCTTATTTTATTCCAACTCTGAATAAAAATATATGAGAAAAAGTTCTCCTGCCCCACTTTGGGGGTTATTTGTAGAAATCAGTGCATTTGGATGGAAATTGCAGCATTTATATTTATTGTTCATTACTTGTCCAGAAAAGGTATTAATGAATTATGTGTGACAGTGACAAGGTGGCCCTCGCTGGAGGGGTTACCTGGAGCTGCTCCTGCACTGGGGACCTGCCAGGCCCTGTCCCTGCGGGCTGTCCCTGTCCCTCACAGCGGCCAGGGATGGCAGGATGGCTCTCCCAGGGGCTGAGTGCCTCCTCCAGGACTCTGCTCCATGGCCTGTCCCCCAGGGAAGCTTTTAGCTGCAGCTGTGGAGGTGCAGAGTTTAATGGGCAGGTTCTGCATTGCAAGTGCATCAGTGCCCTCTGAGCAGTGCAAATTCAGCTCCCTCAAGCCCGGCCTGAGATTTATGTTTGAACTTTAGCTGAAAGAAATATATTGATTAGGCTTTGATTTAGTTGTGCCTTGCTGAAAAGACACCAGATAATGACTTTACCTGCCCTTTCCCATTTTATTCATTTAATGGAGTCCCCTCGTTCCCCTTTTCCTCCTCAACACTGTTTTGCCTGGAAGTCTGCAGCTCTGTGAGGAGAAATAGAAGAAAAAGCAGTTGTCACACTGCAAACATGATTGATTCCATAAGTAACTCCCTTGACAAACCTGTGAGGCTTCACTGATGTCAATTAGTGCTTGCTCCTGTAAACAGGGGCATGTCCAGTTTAGACTAATGGACTGAGGCACCTGCATGTTGCCTTCTGCAGAGAATGGACATGGAGGAGAAGCTGGTTTTTATAGATATAGAATAGCTTGTCAGGTTCTGTTTCTATTTTTTTAGAGATGTGAATAGAAATTTTCTTGACCTATTTGCTAAATTGTCTTTTTTTATCTCCTCTCACAGTGACTGAAACTGAGAAATCCCTGTTCTTTTATTTTGCAAACACAGAGCACACGGGGGCCATCCTTGCCCCACCTGGTTACAGCTGAGCTCCAGGCTTGCTCCAGACCATGAGGTCTGACCAAGAATTACAGTAGGGCTGGCAAATCACAACCCCAGTGCACAGACCGAGCTGAAAAAATGGGAGAGGGAGGGATGGTGTGGATTTTCCTGCCTAAAGTGAGTGCTTTTCGCTTTTCATCAAATAAGAAGCTGCTCCTCTCTTGCTTTGTTCAGAACCTAGAACTCCAGTTGCTTTCAGCATAGGGAAGTGCCTGGCTGTGGGGCTCTCTGCAGCCTGATATGGGCAAAGGCTGAGCCCTGTGACACCCCCAGGCAAGCAAAACCCTTGGATTCAGCCTGCACTTAGCTGTAATTAATAGTACATGGGCTGGTAGTTCCTCCTTCCTCCACAGATGTGTCCTGGAGAAGAAGAATTCTCCCTCGTGATCCCCTGATGGCATTTTCACTTCAATTCAATATTCCTTTCCTTCATTACAGCAGAAATGCTGGGGGCATTCCTGAGATGTTCATCCTCACACACCCAAAGCCCTGTGAGGAACGAGGGCTCAACCTTGAGGTTAAAATAATATATTGGTTCTGTCTAAGGGTTTTTACTGAAAAGGAGTATCTTCAGGGGTTATCTGTGCAGGGAAGATTTGGTCAACTCTTAAATTAGCTCCAGAACAAGAGTAAATGGCTATTGATTACCCCATAATAAACCTCTAAACCCTATTTTCTCTGCTTTTGCAGGAGAAAATGTGTTTGCCTTGAGTTTCCTTAGTTCTGCATGTCTTCATTGCCTTCAGAATTCCATGGCTGAACTTCACTGGTACCCTTTTATTGAAGAGAAGGAATTTAATATGCCCAGCTGGAAGAAGAGAAGACTTGTCCCCTTGGAGATGTGGCCTGTGCAACCCCGACAGGGTCTGTAGGAATTGGCCAGTTTTGTATTGGCACAGCAGAACCAAACACTCTCCTTCATACTTCTTGTTTTGGTTGGTAACTGATTCTTGTGAATTGGGACTCTGAATACTGAGCAGTAAATATTTATGAAATGTAATGGCCAAGACTAAATACATTCATTAGCATATTTATTTTTATTGAGTTGCTGCTTTGTGTGCCTGAGGAAATTATCAAATTGCTTCTATTTGAACTGTTATGTATAATTTTAGGACTGGCATTTTTAGTCTCGCATCACTCTGGATTTTGGAATTAGGGTGAGGAAGCATTTGTGTCTGCCCCCAGCCCCAAAGTTGGTTTGAATAATAAAAGTTAAATAAATCCATACTCTTCTCCAGAGCCCAAGTAACCCATCTGCATCCTGCTTGGTACCAGGAACAGGAGGCGAGGGCTTCTCCTGGGAGGACAGTGCTCCTGGACAGGCCAGGGAGTGTGGGCAGTGTGCTGGGACTGCCTCAGCTCGTCCCCTGGGGCCTGGGGGAGCAGCTCTGGCCGCTCTGGTGCTGCTTTGGTGCAGGTCGAGAGCGGAGTCCTGTGCTGGAGCTGAGGTCACCCCCTGCTCCAGGGTGTCCCTGCTCCCCCAGGAGCTGAGGTCACCCCCTGCTCCAGGGTGTCCCTGCTCCCCCCCGGGCTGAGGTCACCCTCTGCTCCAGGGTGTCCCTTCTCCCCCCGGGCTGAGGTCACCCCCTGCTCCAGGGTGTCCCTGCTCCCCCAGGGGCTGAGGTCACCCCCTGCTCCAGGGTGTCCCTGCTCCCCCCCGGGCTGAGGTCACCCTCTGCTCCAGGGTGTCCCTGCTCCCNGAACAGGAGGCGAGGGCTTCTCCTGGGAGGACAGTGCTCCTGGACAGGCCAGGGAGTGTGGGCAGTGTGCTGGGACTGCCTCAGCTCGTCCCCTGGGGCCTGGGGGAGCAGCTCTGGCCGCTCTGGTGCTGCTTTGGTGCAGGTCGAGAGCGGAGTCCTGTGCTGGAGCTGAGGTCACCCCCTGCTCCAGGGTGTCCCTGCTCCCCCAGGAGCTGAGGTCACCCCCTGCTCCAGGGTGTCCCTGCTCCCCCCGGGAGCTGAGGAGCTCCTGTTGGAGCAGCAGTGGATGGATGTGGGATGGATGGATGTGGGGTGGATGGATGTGGGGTGGATGGATGTGTGCCCTGGGGAGCGTGTGAAGTGTCACCGTATCCAACAGTGGCCCATCCCAGTGAGAGGCTGTAACTTCACCTGTCTCACGTTTCTCAGGAGTAACTTGTCTTCGGTTTTTTCTCTGTGTGTCCTTCCTGTTGCATACTGGCCTATCAAGATAAAGATAAACACTGTCACGGGAAACGAACTGATCTGATGTCCCCTCTCTGCATCCTGTACTGTTTTCCCCTCAAGTCTTCACTCCCCTTCTCCAGGGGCCCACGGATGGTGCCTCCCCCATTCACTGTAAAATCGCACCGGTGTATGGAGCATCCCAGCTGGGCTGGGGCAGGAGGAGCCGGCACAGATCTGGATAAAGGCTGTGAGTCCCCAGCCCCCGTCACTGGGACATGTGTGTCGCTAGAGCAGCAATCCCGACAGCTGGCTCCCAGGAAAACAGTTTCCCTAGGAACAGGTTTCTGCTGTAGATATTTAACTGCAACACACCCAGTGTCAGAACGTACGGAGCTGCTTTGGCGGAGCTCCAGGATGGCTGGGACAGGGAGGGGGAGCTCGGGGAGCTGGGAGCAGAGGGGAACAGAAGGTGTGAAACAAAGTGTGACACAAAATCACCGTGCGGGAAACGCAGCCGGGTCTCAGTGGGGCAGAGCAGCGGGGAGCGAACCGGGAGGACGAGGAGGGGGAACCAGCGCTCGGGTGCGGGGCGGGCGCAGCGCAGCGGGGACGGGCACAGGGCTGTGCGGGGACCGGACACGGAGCTGTGCGGGGACCGGACACGGAGCTGTCCGAGAGCCGGACACGGGGCTGTCCGAGAGCCGGACACGGGGCTGTGCGGGGACCGGACACGGGGCTGTCCGAGAGCCGGACACGGGACTGTCCGAGAGCCGGACACGGAGCTGTCTGGGGGCCGGACGCGGGGCTGTCCGAGAGCCGGACACGGGGCTGTGCGGGGACCGGACACGGGGCTGTGCGGGGACCGGACACGGGGCTGTGCGGGGACCGGACACGGGGCTGTGCGGGGACCGGACACGGGGCTGTGCGGGGACCGGACACGGGGCTGTGCGGGGACCGGACACGGGGCTGTGCGGGGACCGGACACGGGGCTGTGCGGGGACCGGACACGGGGCTGTGCGGGGGCCAGCCGGCCCGGCCGCTGCCGCAGCGCTTCTGCCGGTCCCAGCAAAGCGCCGCAGGGAGTTTGCCCTCCTCAGCCCTGCTGCCCATTCCCTCCCTGGCCGCCGCTGGCAGCTCCGAGTACACCAATTAATTCAGCTCCGGGTAGCTGTGCCGTGATCTAAACCCATCATTTAAACTCCTTGTTCCCAGCTCTCAACTCTGTGTGATTTTTTGCTGTGTTTATTTGTTGTTTTGTAAATTGTTTCCCGTCTGTCTCACTAACGGGACAAACGTTCCAGTAGGAGCGGCAGGATGTGGAGCATTACCTGCACTCATCAGCTGCCTCGTTTAAAGCGGTCCCGGGGCCCTCTCAGCCGGGAGCCCCCGGGCATCGGGCTGCTGGGGGGGCAATGGCAGGGTCGGACCCCGGGCTGCCTGGTGCCTCTCCCCTCGCCGGACACCCCTGGGTGCCTGCGGTCACTCTCCGGGCTGCTCCAAACAAACTTCACACAGCTTTTGCTGTTCCTGGGGCTCTTGCCCCGTAGTTCTTTACACAGTCAAATCTTTTTGCTGAATGTGACTGAAGCTTTGTTTTGTTTGTGTTCCCAGGGAATAAACTGCTCGCCTGAGCTCCCGGCTGGAACCTGGTTTGGCCCAGAGCCCGACCCAGCTGACGCTGTGGGCAGGAGCTGGGCGCAGGCAAGAGGCCAGTTAAGCCAGGACACTCTCTGTCCATCTGATGGCACCGAACTGCTGTTTGCATTGACTAAAGCACCAAAGTGCCCAGACAAAGGGCCTGACAGCCCAGCCTGGATCTCCTGCACTCTTTAGAACTCAGGTTTTAAAGGTGCTGAACGTGGGCTGGGCAGCACTGGGGGTGGGAATGAGATGGTCTTTAAGGTCCCTTCCAACCATTCCATGATTCTATGACAGCGTTTTCCTTCCTAAAAAAAGTCATATTTTCAAAGGAAATAAAGACTACCCAAGACTGGACCCTTTCAAAGGGAAAATAATTTCATTTGCTCCCAAGATCATTAGGTAGGGCTGGGAGAAGGGAGTTGTGGCTGGGAGGCAGGATATGTCCAGAGCTGAGCTGAGCCACATTTGCTGCTGCCTTGTAAACAGAAAGGGGTGAGAACATTTGTGACATTTGGAGGGACATCGCTGCCATCTCGGGTCACCCACCCTGGCTTTGGGGCAACACACACTGCATTTCACTGGGTTTTTTTTTAAACTGCCAGACGCCGTTAGTGTGAAATAGAAATTGCTCCAAATGTCAGGAATTGTCTTTCCTTTGTGCAGGAATCCAATGTTTTGTTCTTCAAGGGCACAGGCAGCTTCCCCCGAGGGTCAGCCCTGTGCCTGCTGCCTCAGCAGGGTGTTGGGGTGCCTGTGGGGTCGAGGGTGTTGCCTTCCCTGCCCAGGGCTGTGTCCCTGTGCTGCTGCTACAGACACGGCTTTGAGAAAGGGTTTATGGGCCAGGGCCGTGGGCTGCTCAGCGACTCTGCTGACTTCCAGTGGTGGATTCTCTGATTTCTCTGTAAATTCCTTCATGCTTTTTTTTCTCTTCCTTTGGCTGCAGTTCTCATTTGCTTTAAATACCAGCAGAGGCCCAGCCTGGGTCCCTTTGGCACCTCAGCCCTGTGCAGACGATGCTGAGACTGTGAAAGTACCAGGGTTTTATACGAGTTTCCCATTGACACCTCGGGAAAGACCTTGCAACCCAAGTACTCTGCCTTGATTGATTCCTTCTCATTACAGCCCTGAATTATTTGCAGAGGGAAATGACAAGGCTTTATTTTCTCATGGTGCTTTATCTTTCTACAAAATGCATCCAATGAAGCTGCTAATGGAAAAGCTTTTAACCTGGAGCGGGGGGTGACCCGTGCCCATCGGGTGAGGTGTGCTGTGTGGTGCTGACGAATGCTCTGGGCTGCAGCAACCTGCTGCCACCTTCACAGCTGTCCCCAGGGCACTGGGAGATGCCCCCGGCAGCCCAAGGTGACTGGCACAGCAATGGGGATGAACTGTTTGCTTCAAAAATTGAAGAGAACCAAAAGGACAAATTTATTACCCTGCTTCATGGCACGTCCTGGTTTCACCAGTGGGTTCCAGAGAGCCCAGTCAGCTGGAGGGATGGTGCTGGTTGTGCTCCATGGCAAAATAAAAAACAGATTCCCAGGGGCATGGCAGGAATTATTGAGCAAAACTTCCCAGCCAGGCAGAGCATGGCAGAGCTGGGGTGGGGACACTTCCACCCAGCAATGCTTCTCCCCCTGATACATCACGTTGGGTTTTAATTTTAAGCCTACAGCATTTTCTGAGGATGAAAAAGCAGGCTGGCTGGGCATTTGGGGAGAGAGATGCAGCTCTGAGTAAAAAGATAAAGCACTTCTGCAAATATTTATGTACAGAAAATCGAAGGAACAGTAATGAAGCTCATTTACAGAGGAGCTGGATGTGTTTGTGTGCAGGAAGGTGCAGCTGCTCACCACAGACAGGGCTGGTTTAGGGGATACCCTCTGACATGTCTGGAGCTGAGGGGAGAGGGTTTTGTGCTGCTCCCTCCTGGTGCAAGTCCCAGGGCTCCCCAGGGAAGTTCTTGGTGCTGGGCAGTTGTGGGCACTGGGGTTGGTGCTCCTCTGCCGTGGCCATCAGCACCTCCCGGTGCCCGCCCAGCGCCTGGATTTGATCCTCTGCAGGGGATGCCTGGGCTGTGGTGGGGAGGGGCTGCTCCCTGCTCCTTTCCCAGGCCTGGTCTGGCAGGGGGTGCTGACCCCAGGTCTCTGCTCGCCCACCCTCCTGGGGGCTCCAGGCAGCGTCACCAGCACGAGGTAGGAGGCTCTGAGCTGGGGCTTTCTCTGGGAAAGGGGGTGACAGTTCCCTGGCCATGGACTGGGGATGCAGTGTTTGCAGGCCTGGGGGTGGAAGGGCTGTGTCCCATCCCAGGGCTGGAGCGAGGATGAAGATGTCTTTAGGTGGCCTTGGTGCAGGGGAGGTGGGATGCTCCAGGAGCAGGGAGCTGCATTTCATGTTTTAAGATGACCCTGAGCCCATTTTCACCCACAGTGTAAATTTGTTCCCTCCAGTGTTTCTACTAAAAGGTGCAAATATCTGGGAAATTCCATATTGTGCAGTGACCTACTTTACAGCCTTTTTTTTGAGTACTGGGAAAACTGCCAAAAAGTCAAGTCTTAATTTTTCTGCGGCTGGGCGCTCACTGCTGCCTGTCTGTGCAGGAGCAGCAGCAGGGGGGGAATTTGCAGCCCGAGCTCAGTGTCCCCTGGGGAACAGGAGTGCAGCAGCCTTGGCTGCCTGGAGCCTGCTCAGGCTTTCCACCTCTTGGTTTTAGACCAGCTCCTGGTAATACAAGTAAAATTTTTAACTGCTGCTCCTTAAGGTCTCTGTTTGGCACCTTGGTGCCTGTGGCTCTCAGGGTGTAGGGGTGCTGTGTCTGTGCTGGGAGTCCATCCCTGCATCTGCCCCTCCATCCTGAGCTGGCCATTGTCTCCACGCTGGTTTTCCTCTTTGGTCACTGCAGTGTCTGTGACCATTTTGAAGCAGAAACAAGTTGGGCTCATCAGTCACAATAATTTTTCCTAGGTGCGTGTGGTTATTTGGGTTTAGAAGGAAGGAAAAAAATTCAACTGAACATGGCAAGGAATCAGAGTTGTTTTCCATAGGCATCTTTGAGTCCTGCTGGAATCATAAACAAGGAGTGGGAAGAGGTTGAGGGGTTGCAGTTCCAATTAGAGACCGTCTGCTCGAGTCCACGGGCTGCAGGTGATTTGTACAAAACACTCGCAGGGCTGTGGATGCCTCATCTGGCTGGGGAGGGAAGGAGGTCAGTGCCTACCTGAAATATGCCTGTTATTGGCTGTGCTGCTCGCTGTTTCTGGAAGGCATCATTTAAAAACAATTTTTCTGAATTGCACCATCTGGAGGGAGGAAAAAAATCGATGAAGTATTTACATGAGGCTGGGCGCTCTCCCTGCCTCGGCAGCTCCTGGGGCCCTGCTGCTCCCAGATCCGGGACCTGGGAGCAGGGCTGGGGAGCAGGGATGGGCAGGGGTGAGGTCCCCTCGTGTCCTGTGCCTGCAGGGTGTCCCAGCAGGGTGGCAGAGAGAGCCTGGAGCTGGGTCTCACGTGAGGACCCTCCTGCTGCCCTGCCTGTGGGAGAAGTGCTCCAGGGGAGGCTGCCAGCTGACCACTCCCGTCTGATTCCCCACTAATTGTGGAGTCTGAGCCAGGCTCAGAGCCCTGTGCTGAGCTGATGGGCACTGCTGGGGCTCAGCCTGCCAGCCCCATCTCAGTCCCTGCGAGCTTCAGCTGATGCTGGCCATGTCCAGGTGGTTGAAGGACAAGAATTTGGATGTTCACTCCTGGTTCTGTGTGTGGGCTATGCTGGTTCAGCACAGAGGGCACGCCCAGGGTTGTGCCTGAGCCCCTGGCAGTGACAGGGCAGACACAAGTGCCCCAGACGTGCCTCTGCTGCAGAGCATCCCCACCACTGCCCAGCCCCTGCTGGGGTCTGCCCTGCTCCTGCTTAATGGGGATTCAGCCTCCCACATGAGGCCTTTGCAGCAGGACCCCCGTGGTCTCAGCAGGCTGAGAGCTGGGGTGGGATGAGGGCTGGGGTGGAATGAGAGCTGGGGTGGGAATGAGGGCTGGGGTGGGATGAGGGCTGTGGGAGAATGTGAGCCCGGGCTGGGCTGTGCCAGCTGCTCTGCAGTTCAGCCTGAGCAGCAGAGCCTTGGCTCCTTCCAGCTGCACCTTAGACAATTACTGACCCCTCCTCAGCTTGTGTGAAGTGATTGGTTATGGCCCTGGTGGTGTTTAGTGGCTTTTTCAGACAAATGCAGTTCAAGAACTTCCTTCCCCGACCAAAGGGATGCAAAGAAGAAGCACTTCTTCCTTCATGCAAAACCTGGTGACAGGAGATGCTCAGGGCTGGGGCTGAGGCTGGTTTGGTGGCAGTGGAGGCCACTTAGGCATCCTTTTTTTCACTTGAGAACGCCGGTGCAGGAGCAGCACAGGTCTGCAGCCCTCCTTGTGCAGCCCTCTGCCTGAGGGGATGCTGGGTGCTTTAAATGCCTTTTTCAGCTGTCACCAAAATACCACTGTTGCTTGTTGTTAGGGATTTCAGTTTTGCTGGAGCTGTAGATAAACTGAAGGTGAACAAAGGGAGGATTTGAGAAAGGCCAAGCCCAGCTTCGCCTTCGCTGCCTCCCAGCACGGTGTCTGACACCAGCTGGCAAACCTGTAAACACGGAGCCCACAGCCGTAATTATCCTTCTGAGATCCCATCTCTGAGCTGTTAAATTGGTGCTGAATAGCCCTGAAAAGCAGCTCGGGGTGACGCAGCTTGTCCTCGCCCTGCAGGGGACAGCTCCGTCAGGCTCCCCAGCCTGGGGACAGCTCCGTTCCGTGCGGCTCCCGGGCGGTGCCGCGGGCACCGAGGGGCTCCAGCGGCTCTTCTGCGCTCCTCTTCCCCTCTGCCTCCCCCGGCAGCCCTCGGCCGTGCCGGGCGCTCGGAGCCGGCCCTGCCTGTGCGAGCTGGGCTATTCCAGCAGCACCAGGAGATGTTGGGGATCCTGGAGGGGCTGGGAGCCGGTGAGCCGGGAGTGTCGGCAGGATAAATAAATGCTCCTTTGTTCCACTCGCTGGAAAATGTCCCCAGGAAGGAATGGCCTTCTGCTCGGTGCTACCTGTGCTTTTCAGCTGATTGAATTTCATTGACCAGGTTAATATTGAGCCCTTGTGCAATTACTGGCAGAAAATGAAATATCTTTTTCTTTTGCTTTGCTTTTGAGCTATGGAAGGAAGGTTTATATTTCAAATGCTCTTTTAATTGTGCAAGCAGGCTCTTGAAAAAGTCCCCTTAATTTAGGGCAGGCTGGAAGAGTGCAGTTCTTGAGATTTTTTCTGAGTAAAACTTTTTAATTTTTTTTTTTTTAATGCTGAACTATAGCTAGAGAAGGCATTAATCTTCATTACAGAATAAGCTTGATGTAAACCTGTGTGGCTTCTGTGACCAGAGCAGTCTTTGTGTGCAGCTCAGGGAGCAGGACTGGAAGGGCTGGTAGCCCTAGCTAGCTTTGGTTTTGTTTTTTTCTTTCGTTCTTGGCTTTCTGGATGTTCAAAATCAATCTGTACAGGTGCAGGTTTGTTTTTAAAATGGAAATAATCCCTGCCTTCAGGTCTCAGCTGCACTAAGAGAGTCTGTTGGCAGGCTAAGGGCAGGCTGGGTCTGCACAGGGCAGGGATTTATGGAAAGGACAGGTGGCAGCAAGCAGGGAAGGGGAAGGTGTTACTGAG
Source organism: Rhipidura dahli (assembly GCA_013399225.1). Taxonomy (NCBI): domain Eukaryota; kingdom Metazoa; phylum Chordata; class Aves; order Passeriformes; family Rhipiduridae; genus Rhipidura; species Rhipidura dahli. The sequence continues at coordinate 965,373 of VXAC01007939.1, read as the reverse complement.
GTTTCTGTTTCTGGGTACTCCCAAAAGGGGTCTCAAACAGGGTCGGAAACCTGCTACTTTGGCATGAAATTCAAATGTTGAATTTAAGTGAAATTTTAAGCATCTAAGATCAATTCAAATATTTTCTGTGCTGAATCTGTTGCGTTAAAAATAACAACAAACATGGAAATTGAAAGCTGTTTTGACACTTCTGACAGTGTTTAATGAGATGTTGTCAATGGATTAGTTAAGCGTGCTTTGGATGCAGGAACATTTTCCGGTGAAAGCCGCGTCCGGGCGGGCGGCAGTGTCGGTGCTGCCCCCGGGGCACTGAGACCTTGTCCTGCCGCTTCTCCGGGGCCCCTCGCCCGCCGAGCCCGTGTCGGGGCTCGCACAGCGCCGGCTGCCCGCACCCCTCCTCTCCAACCCTCCCCAGGTCGCTGCTCCCAGGGCCGTGAGGTTTTTTGGGAGTCGGAGCAGAGCAGTAGTGAACAGGATCCTACAGGCACTGAGAAAACTGCTCACTTACAGAATGCAGCACTTCCACCTCCCAAAAAAGCGCCACTAATTCGTTTGTTTTCATGTTGTCTTCACTTGGTTACGGCTGGTGAATCACGGCAGGTTCAGCCCTGAAAATCACATTCAAACACATGTGCTCATCCCAATCCAGAAATCTAAATTATCCAGGCTGCCTAAGCTTGGTTCCTGGTGTTTTAGCATTAACTTGTGTTTGTCTGAACGAGATCTGGGCAGCTTTGTAATTGATTAAATAGGTTGGATTTTTTTTTTAATTCCATCACTGTTAGTGTCACTGGCACTTGTGAGTCTGTACAGCCAAGAGCAGAGCTCACCTGGGCAGCCCTGCCGCCTCCTCCCCGGGCTGGGCGCAGACCTTCCCTTCCTCTCAGCCGTGCACCTCTGTCTGCCACTTCTGCAGTATTTGTTTAATTTTGGCTGTCACTGGTTACATAACATTTCACTTCTGCCTGCAGTTTTCAAGGTCAGATTCGGGTTTCATCTGCACAAGCAGCAAGAGCCCGCGTGGGAATCGGGGAGCTCCGGACGGAATGTGTGCGTGATGTAACGCGAGGATATCAAAAAGCTGGCTGCAGCAGTTGTCTGCTCTGAGTCTTTGGGGAGAATGACTTCAGAGCTGGGGCTTCACTTATGAAAGATGTGTTAAAGATCTTGTGTGAATTGCAAGAGCTGTGTCTGTTGGTCAATGAGCTTTCTTGCATCAGCTCATCTTTAATGGCTTTACCCACTCACTGGAAACATGGACAGGACACTTGGTCACCTTTAAACACAGGGACAGGAATGAAACCTGGTTGTGGGTAATTTGCCTTGACAACACTTAATTGTAAAACTGGGACAGGTTGAAATTCATCAGCACTGAGTCATCTTCCATTAACTCTGCCTGATGTTTGCTGAACTTTGGGGTGTATCAAATCTGTCCCTGTTTTCCTGCCATTGGCTCCTGCATTGTTTTAAAGCTGATGTGGCATCGAAGCCTTTGGCCACCAGAGCTCCAGCACTGTTCCTCACGTTTATTATTCCTGAATTAGTGGTCCTGTCCCTTTGTGTGGGGCTGCCAAGGCAGCTGGGCAATTGTGGTAACACCTGCTGGGATGGAATGCCCTAAACTCGGACAGTTTTCCCCCTGTAGTTCTGATTTTGAGGAACTCCAAGGTAGAGTGACAGGGTGAGGTCACAGGGGTGGGGTGGCTCTGTGTGCTCATGGGAGCTCTGACTGTGGGAATGTGAAGGGTTAAAAATGCACGCTAAGTAACAGTGGCAGAATACAAGGCTCTGATATATTCTGCCAAGAGTCCGTGCTGCTTTCAGTCCCATGCAGCTGGCAGCTTTGTGTTTCCAATAACTTAAAAAGTGGAGCCATAGAATTTCAATCACTTTCCATCTGACCACGAGTCTGACTCCTCCAGAATAACTCAGAGGGATTGACTCAACCATATTTTTCATGTTTCCCAAATGAGCAGTGCACTGCCATGGAAATCAGGAAATAGGCAGCAGGGCCATCTCCATCTGAGGAGATGAAGGTCAAAGACACCTTCAGTCTTCAACATTTTTCCTCCCAAATGGGTTGTAAAAATGAGCACAGTGCAGGCAATTAATTGTGGAGAAAACCAATTCTTAGGGCCTGTTAAAGGGTGGAGAGCGGGTTCCTTTGATGGCAGGCTCTGTGTTTGGTGCTGTTACCTCCTGCTGTCTCTCAGACCTTGTTGAACTGATCTTCGTGAGAGGCAGCAGCACTAAAACAGCTTCTTGCATGCTTGACCCTGATGGTGTAACCTCCACTTTTTCCCCTCTGTGGCGTATTCTGCAGCATTCCCAACCCTGCAGTGTCCCTCAGGTGCCAGGCTGTCGCTGCTCTGTCCACCCTCCATTCCCAGCGCTGTGTGCCAAAGCTGGAAGTCTCCTGAACCAGCTGTCTGGTACCTCTGTGCCAAATGAGCCAAATGAGCCCAGAGCGCCAGTCTGGACACCAGGATAAATCCCCCATTTTGGCGTTTTTAACACGCAACCCTCACCTGTGTGAGGAGGAGATGGTGGTGGATGTGCTCCTTGTGAGCAGCGAGAGGGCTCAGTCTGAGCTCCCGAAGCCCTTTTTAAGCCCGAGCCTGCAAAGCAGAGAAGGATTTCAGTGGTGTCCTGCCTGAGCTCGTGTCAGCCCTGAGCCTGGCTCGGGGCAGCGCTGTCCCCGCGTTCCGGGCTCCTGACGGGGGTTTGGGGCTCTCCCGAGGCGGGGCGCGGGTCTCGCCCGGCAGCCGGAGCTCAGCTGCCTCGTGTCCCGCAAGTCCAGGTGCTGCCTCAGGGGAGGGCAGCTCCTCCCGCAGCGCTCCGGGCTCTGCAGCACATCCCAGCACACGCTGGTCCTGTCCCAGAGCAGGTTAGGCACCAGCAGTGTGCTCCTAAAGCAGCACAAAGGAACCTGCTCTTACTACAGTGGTTTTTATTCTTCCTTCTGGCCACTTTCAATGCGATGAGCGCATCCTTTGATGCTGTTTTATGGCTGATCAGTGTTTGCCAGAACAATATTTCTACAGCTCTTAGCTCCAGAGAGTGTAATTGCTTCAGTGGGCTCCTTTCTGCAGTGCTGCCTCTCGATTCCTGCTCTCTGGTGCCTTTTCCCTGCCGTGGTCCCGCCGAGAGGGTGAGGGGGGTGGATTGCAAAGCAGCCTCTGCTCGAGTGGAGGGTCGGGATAATGTTCAGACGTGTCGTGGCACAACCTGAATTGTGTCTCAGGTTGGGTAAATGGTACTGAGCCATTGTCAGGCAGAAATGGCCTTTATGAAACGTTTTCTTTATCAAGAGCTTCAGAGAAGCTTTTAGTTGTGACTGCAAGTCATATCTTCAATTTTATTATTCTGAAAGCTAAAAATTAGCTGAATTGTAGTGTTCTTTATTCCGGGGTCACTGTGCAGTACTCAGCCTGGAAAGGAGGGAGATGCTTTTCATCTCTCCTGAGGCTGAAGCCGGAGTTGTTTTGTAGTAGAAAAACAGTCACAATAGCAATGCAATGAATTTTATTAAAAGCCCAAACAAATGTATTTACATATGGCAAGTATATTCTACCTGCTCCATGCATTGCAGTGTCTTCTGAGCTGCTCTTATTAAAAATGGGCAGAAATTTATAAGGACTGTGTTAGTTTAAAGCACGGAAAAAAGCTTAATATCAATTTAAGGTGTGGGGTATTTTTTTCAACTGTAGTTGATGGAAACTGTTTACTGAGCTTTGTGTGAAAACCTCCGACCTGTGAATTTCAATTTCATAGTTCATTCGTACGTGGGAAGTTAATTTGAGATCTGAGCAGCTCTGATCTGATTAGCAGGTCAGGGGCTCTCGCCTGCCTGCGGGGAGGAGCAGAGAGCTCTGGACGGGCAGGGGCTGAGGGCCTGGGGATCCCTCCCTCCTTCCCTCCCTCCCCAGCGAGGGCTTTTCTGCTGTGCTGGTGTTTCTCTGAGCTGCTCAGGGCAGTGTCATGGGAGTGAGAGTGCAAAGACGCAGAAACAGTTTGCAAATCACAGAATGGTTTGGGTTGGAAGGGACCTTGAAGCTCATCTTGTTCCAACCCCCTGCCCCGAGTGCTCCAAGCCCCGTCCAACCCGGCCGTGGGCACTTCCAGGGATGGGACAGGTTTGTCTCTCCTGCTGGACAGGTTGAACAGGGTGTGAGACCCCTTGAGCTGCCTCTCTCCTCCACATCCAAATCAAGGAATTCACATTTTGATTTTAGGATTTCTGCCAGGAGCCTCAATTCCACTTTATCCCCACCTCATAGAGAACAGAGAATGCCTTTTCATGTTTATTACCCATCACCTTGGCTCTCCCAAGATTTTCTCCAAAGGGACTTGTTCTAACCTTGTGGAAATTGCAGTGATGGAAGATGCATCAGCAATTTTCAGTCTTGTTTTGTTTCCAGGGGTGCCCATCAGCTGCTCAGCAGCGCAGTGAATGAGCTCACGGGGGTTCCTCTGTTACTCTCTGAAAGGAGCAAGATTTTGCTCAATGAGACAGGTGGGAGAGAGGCAAGGTGAACTAAAGTTTACCTTTTTTCATACATGTCTAACAGGATACGATTAAATATTAAAAATATGCAGTTAATTCTGCTGTATTTACCAAAAGAAGATTTTCTGAGGAGTGGTTGTTATGGAAACAGTAGCCCTCTGTCCTTCCACTTGGAAAGGATTTATTTTAAGGGAGCTAAAACCCTTTAAATATTCAGCAAGTATAAAAAGGTGAGATCATAATTTTCATCTTACATATTGCCTGCAAACCTTCAAAAACTTCCCTGATACTGAGAAGCAGGGAAGGCTCCAGAGCCTGTCTTTGATGTGGAAAAGGGAAGGGACTCATAAACAAGGGAGCTGGGACATGGATGAAGGGAAGGGAGGCTGAGTGGAGACATCACCCTGTAGGAGCCTGTCCAGGAGACCACGCTGGGCATTGTCCTTCCCTCGGGGGCTGGACCCTCCTTCCCCTCCTGGCACCGCTGCTGCTGTGACCTGCTGCAGGAATGGCACCCCTTGTTTGTGGGGCTCTGTGGGGCACCCCCCGTTTGTTTGTGGGGTGCTGTGGGGCATCCCCGTTTGTTTGTGGGGTTCTGTGAGGCACCCCCTGCTTGTGGGGGTTCCATGGAGCACCCCGTTTGTTTGTGGGGTGCTGTGTGGCACCCCGTTTGTTTGTGGGGCTCTGTGGGGCACCCCCGTTTGTTTGTGGGGTGCTGTGTGGCACCCCGTTTGTTTGTGGGGCTCTGTGGGGCACCCCCGTTTGTTTGTGGGGTGCTGTGTGGCACCCCGTTTGTTTGTGGGGCTCTGTGGGGCACCCCCGTTTGTTTGTGGGGTGCTGTGTGGCACCCCGTTTGTTTGTGGGGCTCTGTGGGGCACCCCCGTTTGTTTGTGGGGTGCTGTGTGGCACCCCGTTTGTTTGTGGGGCTCTGTGGGGCACCCCCGTTTGTTTGTGGGGTGCTGTGTGGCACCCCGTTTGTTTGTGGGGCTCTGTGGGGCACCCCCGTTTGTTTGTGGGGTGCTGTGTGGCACCCCGTTTGTTTGTGGGGCTCTGTGGGGCACCCCCGTTTGTTTGTGGGGTGCTGTGTGGCACCCCGTTTGTTTGTGGGGCTCTGTGGGGCACCCCCGTTTGTTTGTGGGGTGCTGTGTGGCACCCCGTTTGTTTGTGGGGCTCTGTGGGGCACCCCCGTTTGTTTGTGGGGTGCTGTGAGGCACCCCCCGTTTGTTTGTGGGGCTCTGTGGGGCACCCCGTTTGTTTGTGGGGTGCTGTGGATCACCCCCCGTTTGTTTGTGGGGTGCTGTGGGGCACCCCATTTGTTTGTGGGGTGCTGTGGGGCACCCCGTTTGTTTGTGGGGTGCTGTGGATCACCCCCCGTTTGTTTGTGGGGCTCTGTGGGGCACCCCGTTTGTTTGTGGGGTGCTGTGGGCCTCTGCTGGAGGTGATGGGGTCTGTGGGGTGTGCACAGAGCCCTCCCCTCGCGCTGTGCAGCAGCTCCAGAGTGGGTCTCTGTGGGGTGTGAAAGGAATTTTGTGTTCAGTGAACCAGAAATCAGCACAAGCAGCGTCTCGGGTGGCAGCTGCAAACACTATAATTTCACAGGCATTAAAAAAACCCAACAAACCAGTTCCTGGACTAATGGCAAAATAACCCACCTGAAGCTGCAGCAGGAAAATTGTTCCCTCAAGTATTTTCAAACTAAAAATCAAGCTTCAGCTTTGCTACATTCCCATTTCTTTTGTGCTTGCTTTCAAAAAAACATTTAGAGCTCAACTATAGGTTAGAGAATTTTTTTTTCTCCACTGAAAATGAATAATAAATGTATCTTGAATTGGAATTTTCTATTTCTTAACCTTCCTTTGGCTACAGCACACACATTGCTGTGTTGTGTTTCTGACACTTCCCTGGCTGGGGTTTCTTCCTACGGAAGTTATTTTCAGGTTACCACAAGGATCTGGTGAATTTGAGCATTATAATGAGGTATAAACCTTGAACTGATTTTTGTTTTGGATCAGATCCACGCTGATTAACTGCACTGATGAACCATCGGGGCTTTGGGTGGTGGTGTGGGCAGCAGGAGGGGGAATGAGGAGCCTGTGGTGAGGGAGCACCGTGCTTGGGCACTGGGATCGGCTGCTGGGCCGTGATGGACACGGGGAAAGCCAGGGAATCTCGGAGGGAAGGAGGTGCCTCATCCTGAATGCCGCACATCTCCTGTGCCAGGAGCTCCGTGTAGTGATGGCATTTCCCCGCCGGGGCACTGATGGGTGAGTGCCCGGCAAAGCCCCACCCCAGAGCCGCTCCTGCTCCGGTTCCGTGGGCTCCCCACCAGCGCTGGAATCACATGCCAAGCACAGCGCTTCCCCGTGTAAGCATTTTGATTTTAATTAAGAAAGACGCTGCTCACAAACTCTCGTCTGAATTCAACTGGCAATATTTCATCGTGTGCCAGGAAGAGTTTATTAAGCTTCCAGATCAAACAGGAGCTGATGTAGGGATGGGAAATCAATGCTGCTTTAATAAATGTTTTGCATTTGAGAAGGGGAACATCAGTTCAGTGGGAAAAGCTGAAATGAACCCTCTTCCAAACTCCTCCAAAGGCCTTTTTGGTAGAAGTCCAGCCCTTGCAGGTGCAGTGGAGGAAGACTGAATCCTGGCACCAGCGCCTCAGCTCCCGGGTGCTCCTGCTCTCCACATGGAAACTCTCAGGGCCCTGGTGAGCAGTGACCATGTGGTGGCCTTGTGCCAGCCTGTGCCTGCTTGGCTGTGATTCCTTTTGCATGGGTGCAAACTGGGGATGGCAGAACCACTGACGTGGCTCCATGCACTTGGCCACACTTTTGCTGGTCCTTTGCAGAATGTGAATGTCACCTTCAGAGAGCAGAAGTGCTGGTAGCCTGGGGAGGGACAGGATTTCAGTTCTCCCTGAGCTGTGCTGGGTTCTGCTCCTCGGGAGGCTTATGCTGGCACCGTGTTTTCCTGCCGGGTTTTGCACCAGCGACAATGACGCTTGTGTGACTTTGAGGACCTTTGTCCTGTCAAACCCATTCTCTACATCTGTTAAACCATTTCTCAACACTGCCTTTTACTGTCGGGGATGGATTTCACACGAATCTGGTGATAGGAAGCGTTATCAGCCCTTGGCTCCTGGCTCCCAGGTCCTTCCATTCCGGCAGTCGCCGTGCGGGACGGGGAGCGTCGTCCCTCCCCAGGGCCGGGCTGCGGCTCCCCGGCGGCTGCAGGGGAGGAGGAGGAGGAGGAGGAGGAGGAGGAGGAGGATGAGGATGGGNGAGGATGAGGATGAGGAGGATGAGGAGGAGGAGGAGGATGGGGTGCCGCCGCTTCCCCCGGAGGGAGCCGGAGGTTTTCGGGGCAGCGGGTCCTGCGGCCGCTCCTCGTCCCGAGCGCTGCAGGCGGGGCCGCCCTGTCCGTGTCGGGGCGGTCTGGGGCCGAGTGTTTCTGATCAGGCAGAGGAGCTCTGTAATGAGCTAAAAAGGTGAATTTATTGCCTGCATATTAGTGCCTGTTCTCTCCTGTGGTCCAGCGACAAATGACTTGCTCTGAAATCCAAGATAACTGCTTTGGCTACTGCTGGGCTGATCTTTGCAGGCGGCCAGCACTGAAAACCAAATTCCACCTCAAGGTGCTGATTCTGCAGCAAAGTGCAGAGTTTCACAGTCCATTTTTTAAAGACCATTTTAGAAACTCTAGAACAAATGTATTTTGCTTCTGTGCTTTGATTAATTTTTCATGAGAAATAAAATACAATTGTTATTTGTCTCTAAAGACAAGATGCTCAGACAGAAGGTGATTTAATCAGAAGAAAAAGTTTTTAAAACAAAATTTTAAAAAGAAAGCATTTTTTGTACCTTTCTTAAGAAGAGGGAGCAGCTGGGCACAGAGAAGGTTGGCTGAGACAGGGAAAACCAAACACCTCCAGCCCAGTGAAACAGAACCTTTAATTGCTGTGTCTGCACCCTTTCCAGAAACATTTCATGTCAAATTTTGAGGTGTGTGGAGCTGCTGTAGCCACTGCTGTATGTGACAGTCAGCAAGAAAAATAATTTTATTCCATATGCTTTTGGAGTAATTTTGACTTTTTAGATATGTATATATATATATGTGGTTAGGGGTCATTCCAGTCTGGTTGTTTCGTGTATATTTAAGTAGGAAATGAATTCATCATGAAATGGTTCAACACTTCCAATTATTGTAATGGGATACTGCTTTTGACCTCATTGGATCAGAGCCTGGGAATTGAAAAGTAGCTGAGCTCTTTCCTGACCCCTTCCAAACCTCCTTCTGGGTGCTGCACGTGGTTGCTCAGGCTCAAGAAGAGCCCATGGTATCAATTCGTGCTGACAGTGTGTGTCTCTGATGTTTAATTTCATTAACAAAGGAACATTTGCAGAGAGTGCTCAGGACTGTGTGGGGCTGCTGCTGTGGCAGGAAGTTAAATCATCTTGAAAAAAGTGATTGCTTCGGGGCATCTGGGAGAGTGGCAGCAGGAGGAGGAGGAGGAGGATGTTTGGGCTCCAGGGGCCTCTCACGTTCCCTGCTGGTGTGAGGGAGAACGGGGGGCTGGGCACGGGCACTGCCCGGCCTGAGGGGGCACAAGGCACCGCTGATCTTCTGGCTGTGCCAAAATAAAGTGCTGGGATGGAGGCTGCCAGGTTCGGTAGGTGACTTCTGTCTCTTTTGGTTTGCATTCTCGATTGTCTCCAACCAAATCCCTGGCTGGGCTGGGCTCCTGAGCGTGTTTTTCACTCCCAGAATGGTTTGGGCTGGAGAGACCTTAAGAATCATCTCATTCCACCCCTGCCATGGCAGGGACACCTCCCACTGTCCCAGGCTGCTCCCAGCCCCAATGTCCAGCCTGGCCTTGGGCACTGCCAGGGATCCAGGGGCAGCCCCAGCTGCTCTGGGCACCCTGTGCCAGGGCTCCCCACCCTCCCAGAGAAGGATTTTGTAGTAATTCTCTCTCCAACAGACGTAAAAAGCACAGAGCTGCTCTTGCAATGTGGGGATTTCTGAATGAGAAGCTCCTTGGGGCAGGAATGGGAGCTGGGAGGACAAATCCAGCAGGGAATTTTGGTAGACAGCAAAAATAAGGTTTCCAGGGCAGGGGGAAGAAAGGAAGAAAAAACCACTGGGCTGATTTGGGGATCTATGGAGCCAGTGAGTGGGCAGGGTGGGAGGCAGCCTCAGCTGAGAATGCATTTCTTTTCTGCCCATTTAGAAGGAAGAATTGCAGCTGAGTGCAAGATTTCAGCACCAGGGTCTAGGGAGGTTTTCATCCAAGCATCTGATCCAGCCCTATTTGCTTTATGAGATCTGACAGGAGCCCCACATAAAATCTGATGGCTTCGGGCAGGTGATTAGTGTAAGCACAGTGTATAATTAGTGAAGATGTTTATCGTGCAAATTAATGGAAATGAAAGCTTTACTTGTGCACATTAAATTTGAAGTGTTTGTGTGGGCATAGATGTGCAATGAATTCTCTTTTACGTGTGTGTGCAGTGAATTCCAGTTTTCTTACATATATATGTGCCATGAATTCAATTTATATAAATATACACATATATACATGTACATGTGTGTGTGTGTTTATGTGTGTGTTTATATGTACATATGTAACGTGTAATGAATTCCGGTGTTTTTTCCTTCCTGCCCCGGGGCTGTGGATCCGGATCCTCCCCTCAGCGCTGTGGGGTGGGATCTGCTGTTTGTTGTGAGGAATTGGCAGCAGAATTTGCAGTTTTCTGGTGGCAGAGTTACTGCAGTCCTGCTCTGCCCCCGGGGCCAGGCTCGTGCCCTGCCCTGCTCCATCCTCCCCTCGGCACCGTGGGTCTCACGCAGCAGGAGAAGGGGCTCTGATAAAGCATCCCAGCAGCACTCCCAGCTCCTCCACTCTCGGATTAGACTTTCAAGCATGCTCAAAGTGATTTTTGTATTTTTTCTTATTTTTCTGTTAAAAACTGGGCGAGGGAAGAGAATCTGGAGAAATTTGTGTGTTTATAATCCATTCAGGGTTGACTTTTCTTATCTTGCGCATGCTTTGCCTTGGGAGTCAAGAATATTTATTAGTTCTGAGGGTTTTATACACTTCCAAATAAAGTCCCTGTACTGGAAAGCTGCTGCCCAAGCACCCTGCTTATATCATCTCCAAGAATGTTGCTACAGAAAAGGAATGTACTGAAAAAATGAAATTCGGAATGAAATATGAGATGTGGAAATAAACTCTTTGACCAGAAAATAAGTTCTTTTTTAATTCCTTCACTCCCCAGTGGTAAAGTCATACCCAAAATAACCGCTCCAGACAGAACTTTGGCTGTGACTCAGAGAACTGCAGGGAACTCTCTGAAAAGTTGTGAGGATGTAGTTATTTCTGTTGCTTTTAGGGGGGATAGACTTGGAAGACACCATGGTAGAGTTGGATAAATAACTGAAAAAACTTTGGGCAGAGTTAGGTACAGAATTCTAAACCTATGAGTCCAGTCCGAGTCCAGCTGACCTTTTCTCTTTCTTCCTTCTCCTCCCAAGAGTTCTTAGCGCTCCTCTATCTGCATCCCTATTTCCTTGAGTTCACCCTTGCTGCCCCTCTCTGGCAGGGCTGCAGGCTCAGCCTGGGTGTTTGGAGTGGGAAGGTTTTTAGCAGGATGCTTTTTCCAGGCGTGTGTCACTGCAAACCTGGGCTGGGCCGGTGCTGCTGGCTCTGAAACCCATCAGAGCTCTGAGATTTCATAGCTCCTGTTGCCCTTTGGTCTGCAGTTTGTCCCTGGCTCTGGACGTCAGAAACAGCCCCAGCTCAAGCTTTGCTCTAAAGACAGAGTTTTCCATTCCTATACAGAGACAGAAAATGCTTTTTGTACTTTCTGTTTCTGACAATGACCATGATTAAGTGTTATCACCAGAGTTTGTAAAGGGTGTGGGTAGACCACCGGCAGTACATGGAAAATCAGCTGTATTGTCTCATAATTTCCTCCTTTCAGAGGAAGAGTTTTTAATTGCTTCTTAATTTTTGGGTTTGGGTTGTTTGTTTTCTTTTTTTAAATTTTTTTTTTTTTTTTGCTAGTCTACCTCGAGGCACAGCAGAAGGATGCTTTGGGGTGAAAGAGCATAAAGGTGTCTTCTTGCAGACTTCAAACAAACTCTGCCATGAGTAGATCCATATCAAATTCACATAAAATTGGTTGGCTGGAATGCTTTTGATGTTCTTGAGTAAGGGCACACAAAATGCTCAGCAGAGATTATCTGTGAAGATTTGCAGGTCAGTCGGGCGTTCCTTTGAGCAAACACGGCTGTTTCATCTCGCTGTGCCCTGGCTGAGAGCAGCTCCCTCTCCCTTCTGATCTGCCCGGCATCGATTGGTGCCGTTCTCGTCGATAACGCCGAGATCCCCTGCAGCTTTCCAGGAACGCAGCCGTCCTCAGGCGTCCCCAGTGCCGTGGGGAGCCGGGGATTTGCCGGGGCACGGCCTCTCCTGGGGCCCAGGACACGCAGCTCCAGCAGACGAGGCTGTAAAGGTCACGGAGGTGTTTCCTGCTCCCCGCAGAGCAGCTGGGTGTGCGGGGGGAGAGGAGCCCCTCGTGGAGTGAGATGGACGAGCTACCAGCCATTTGTGTTCTGAACCCTTTGCTTATCATCCTGTTGAGGTAAAGAGGAATAAGAAAGTGCAGTGGTTTTTCTCTTTCTGTATTTTGAAAGGAGAATGAAGGCAATGCTGATTTTTCCATGATTTTTCTGGTGTTCTGTGGAACTGTGAGGCTCCTGCCGCACTGCCTGCTCCCGGACCTGCTGATTTTGCTGCTGGTAGCACTGGGGAAGAGCCCAGTGAATCTCACGTGGGACTGGGAATCCCTTCATTTTGTGGGCCTTTATGCCCCATTTCATCTCTAGCAGCCACCTCCGGGCACGGCCTGGGCACAAAGCGTTCCCCCGGCTCGGGGCACAGCAGCGCAAAGCCGTGCCGAGCCCTGCGGGTGCCTGACCCTCAGAGCCCCAGTGATGCTGTCACACAACTCACAGATGCAGCTGGCAGGAATCCGGGCTCCTGGCTCCTCAGCCTGGTCGGGCAGCGCGCCGTGGGTCCCCCCAGGAGAACAGGAGCCGAGTGTGACCCTGCTGGCCGGCGGTCCCCGCGCTGGGGCTCCGCTGCGCCGGCCACAGCCACCAGTCCCCAGCGCCAAAGCTCAGCTGGCGGGCGTGGGAGGTGTCCCCGGGAGCTGGTGCTGGCCCCGCCGGAGTCTCCGGGCCCGTGGGCACCGGGGTGGGCTGTTTTCCACCTGGCTGCACTGCTCTTGCTCTATTATATGGTCCCTTGCCTCCGAGCTTGAGTTATTGCCTACATGCATGGGTTGAGCCTTCGGAAAAAACTAAGCATGTAATTAAGAGAGTCAGTGTATTTTACGGGGATAGTGACTAAAGGAAACAGCTTTTCACTTTAGGATTTGTGAGCGCCTGTCAGAAGCGATTTGTGGCGGAGGGAGGTCAGTTGGGAGGAGAGCTGCTGCCTGGGGAGCGCCGGCTTCCCGCTCAATGGTGTAATTGTGTTCATCGCAGTGATGACTTTTTCCAGCTGCTGTGCGTGTGGATGAGCCTGGTGAGCCCGGGGCTGCCCGCGGGACCGAACCCGAGAGCAGCCCCGCAGCGCCCGGGGAGAGGCGGAGAGCGCGGAGCCGCAGCTCCGGCAGCAGCCCCTTTCCCCGGTGCTTTTCTCTGAAATGCCCCGAGGTGTTTCCACAGGGGAATGGCACACAAAGCAGAGCCTGGTGTCGGCCGGCCGCCCCTGGTAGCCTGCTGTGGTTTAAGATCTGGAACAACTCCTGGCCCTTGAGCTGGTTTTTCAGAGCCCTGCACTGATTATCTCTCCTTCAGTGCATTAACGAGGGCTGTGAGGTCGTCAGGCCTTTGTATTCGCCGTTAAACAAACACACGAATTGGCCAATTTAGCAGTGAAGGAGGAGAAGGGACTTTCAGGCCCTCCTGTGAAAAACGCGTGGAAACAAGCAGCAGTGGCTGGATTAAATTTTTAAAAAGTGGTATATTTTTGAGTGGGTTTGCTGACATCTGTATGCAATGGCAGACACACAGGTAAAGATACATAAATAAAGACAAGGTAAAATGAGGAGCTCACTGAATATTTAGGTGGTTGGGCTCTGCAAATACCTAAAGAAGTGGCATATTAATGTATCTTACTTGCTTTCCAGTAAGTCATTAGTCGCTTAAGTGAAGTTGCTTATGCCATTTTTCCCTTTCATTAAATATTCATGTTTACTAATGGAAATTGTCTTGACAAATTGGTCAAACTGAGCAGCTTATGAACTTATGCCATAAACTAAAAAAAGTTGTTTTGAAAGTCCCAGTGAGCTGAAGTAATTCTTAAAATCATTAACACTTCATTGATTTTATAATTAAAAAAAAATCCCTAGAATAAATAGAGCATCTTTTAAAGGTAGTGTGGCTGTTTATCTCAATGCTTAGGATTAATATTACATTTTTTCCCAGAAAATATCCATGAACTTCTAAAGATGCTTTTTATTGCCAAGCCTTAGGGTTCACCCCCTCCCCAGCAGCTCTGACTGGGGCTGTTACTGTCGCTGTCTTCAAGGGGCTCTTCGTTTTTGGGATGTGGCCCACCCACGTACCAGGGAGGTGCAGATAATTTGGGTGCAGCCAGGACCTGTCCTGCAGCAGCGAGCCCGGGCTGTGGGACGGGGCCCTCTGGTCCCTGGGGGTGGCTGGAGATGCTGCAGCCACGGGGAGAACCTGCCTGGGGTCCTGGTGACAGGGTGGGGTCACCGAGGGGGGACATGGGACCCCACAAGTTCCTGAGCCTCGTCAGTGTGTGAGGGGACGGGTACGAGGGGGAAAAGGGCAGAACAACCCAAACTGGGGGCGTGGGACTGGCACGGAGCCCACCTGCGATGGGCAGGGGGGAAATGAAGGATCTTGCCCTAAAATGGCCCAAACTGCCCCTCAGTGACCCTTGGATACCAACAGAAAATCCCCCTGGGGCTTGGGTGTCTCTGGGAGCCCCTGGTGTGGGGTAGGAATATTCCGTGGGGAATAATTCCCTGGGAATCCAAGTGCGGAGCTCGGGCGAGGCGAGCACCACCCGAGGCAGCAATAACGAGCGCTAATTAATGGATCTCTATCTCCTCGGAGCGCGTGTGGCCAAAGGCTCATGATAAAGTCAAATGGGGTAATTTTTCACGGAGACTAATTTAGCCCATTAACCAACAGCCCATAACTAGTTTCACAGAGACTAATATTTCAATTTTCTGCCCAAGGCACGGCTCCTGGGGCGTCTCCAGGAGAGGTAAGATCCTTCCAACACACGCCACTGTTCCGTCTCTATTTTTATTTTCAGCTTACACCCGTTTGGTGATAACTGCTACTTGAACAAAGCAAACAAGAGGTTTGGAGCCCAGCTCGGCGGTGCCCTGGTGTCGGTGCCCAGCAGGCTCTGCCCCTGTGGCCAGCGAGGATGTGCT
Source organism: Rhipidura dahli (assembly GCA_013399225.1). Classification (NCBI taxonomy): domain Eukaryota; kingdom Metazoa; phylum Chordata; class Aves; order Passeriformes; family Rhipiduridae; genus Rhipidura; species Rhipidura dahli. The sequence goes on along the minus strand of VXAC01007939.1, from coordinate 950,373 downwards.
GCCCTGCGGAGCCCCGGCGGGGTGCGAAGGAGGGCGATGCCGGGGGCTCCTGCTGGGGCCGAGGGAGGAGGGGAGATGCCAGCTCAGCTTTGGCACCAGCAGCTCTTCTTGTCTTGAGCCTGGAAGGACAAATAACTTACTTTCCTGTCATCCAGAGCAAACAGCGCTCGCTGGCCTTGCCCCGTGCCCACCCCAGCTCAGCCCCGGCTGCGTGTTCAAAGCAGATGCAGAGGCACAGACACTGGGAGGGCAGAGTGTGTTTAACTCACCAGCTTCAGGTTTCCTGGGATAAAGAGTGCCTTTTGTGACTTTGATATCAATCTATTTTCTCTTCTAATTAGTTTTTACCTGCCTACAAGCCATTTTCTAGGGGCAAACTTGGAGCAGCAGTGAAACCCCCTTGCTGCAGGCTGGAACAAACCACCACAGAACGTTCAAACAGCCCCTTTGTTTTTAGGAGCCCAGGACTTGCTGGCCAATCTGACCCGTGTGAAAGCTGCTGTTGTAAGAGGATGTGTGGCTCCAGCTGCCCAAACAGCCCTGAGATTTAGATATCATGGTCAGGAAACTGTTTTTGAAAACCAATTTACTTACATCCTCTGTGACAGGTGATTAGGGCGAAGCATCCTGCAGTAGACATGGATGAATCTTGTTTATAATGTATTCCCGGGTATTTGATGAAGTGAAAACATGAACTTGTTTAACTGGCATTTGATATTTTCTGGGGTGCTTGCTTTGTTTGTTTTTCCATGTGAATTATCTTTTCCTTCAGACACTTCCATCTAGGTTGGTTGATGAAGACCTTATGGAGGTTCACAGCTTTTCCAAGGTTGCTGTCTCTGGCTGTTCAGCCTCCCTTGGAAAGTTTCCAAGGCAAATTCTCAAAATTTAGCCCGGCATTAAGTTTTCATTTCTGGTAGTTTTTATGTGGGTTCATCAGGATTTTGCCAGGAGTCTCGGGATCCCATAAGGCTCAATATGATCTTAGTGACCAAATACTCACCAGTGTTCTATTCCTACACACCAGTCATTATCCCACTATTTGTCTTTGCTTCTGCCTTTCTACAGCTTTCCTTGATCTTTAGAGAAAGCATTTTGCTGAGCTTATTTTTACAATGACAAATATTAAATAAATCTTGTTCTGGATAGAAATGTGCCCTGATTCAAAATCCAAGAAGATTTTATCTAGATTGTCTATTTTTCACTTACTTTTTCCTTTCAAAAGAAGGAAATTGCTCCTGGGAAGAGACTGGATAAGCAAGCCAGAGCTTCCACACCTTGGAGGGGTCTGTGGTTCCCACCTGATGAGGCTGAAGTAGATGCTCCTTAAAGCTGGATGATGTGGCCAGGTCGGGGTGCTCATTGTCTGGGCTCTCCTGGCGAGGTTCTGCACTTTGGGGTGACTTTAGGCACCTGCTCCCTCTCTGCTGACCCTACAGAGACCCTGACGATGCTGACATTGAGGCCACTTGAGAGGTGGCTTGGGTGGCATTGTTTGGCTGAAATACCTGTCCCTGCCAGTCCCCAGCAGCTCCAGCCTCGTCCTTGGCTCCTGTGACACCCAGCAGCCAGTGCCACTTGCTGTCCCCAGCCCTCCTGGAGCTGCTCCCCTGAGTCTGGATTGACACGTGGTGATCAGACAGCTCATGTCCTGCTCCCTTGAGTGCCTTCCCCTTGTAGCTACAAGAGTTTATCTATTTCAACAGTGACATGGTCAACATTTACCTTTAAATCTTAAAAAAGAAGAAAGAAGCACGAGAGCAGGGGACGAAGAAGGGAGAATTTCTCCCTGGATTGAGACACTAAATGTCAGAGTTATATAAGAACTTTATCTGGAGTGAATCAGGACAAAAGTGGTATGAAATGTCTCAAATGCCATCTGCTTTCAGTTCAGTCAGTGCCTGCTGAGCCCTGAGACTGAGGAGCTGGGCAGCGAGGTCGGGGCTGTGGCTGAGGAGGGGGCCAGGCAGGGGGTGCCCCTGGGGGGGCTCAGCCCCGTGTCCTGGAGCCCAGGGACAGTGGGACAGGCTCTGTGACAGTGGATGCAATTCTCCATGGGCTTTATTTTGTATTGTTTTGTCTGATTTCACTTGGTGTTTTATCTTTTAAGATGATAAAATGATCCCTTGTTTCCTAAGAGCAGTTGGCAGCCTGAGCAACCTGCTCCACTGGAGGCGTCCCTGCCCATGGCACGGATGAGATTTAAGGTCCCTTCCAACCCGAACCGCTCCGGGGTTTGTGATGTTCACAGTAGTTATAATTTGGGTAACAGAGTTGCCAGAGCCCCGCTGCTCGCTGCCTGACCCCGAGCTCTGCGGCTGCGGGTGGTTTGCGGTGACCCGGGGGTGTCCCGGGGCTGTGGCTGGCGGGGTGGTGGTGACGGGTCCCCCCTCGCAGCCCCGGCGAACCCAGCGCTGCTGTGCCCTCAAAGCATCGCCCCAGCCCGGGGCAGGGATGCTCCCGGCTGCAGGGAGGGGATTCCGTCCCGGGAGGAGCAGGAGCTGCCGCAGCAGCGCCCCGAGCAGAGACCGCCTCCCTCTCCCGGTGCTGGGGGATCGTTACCGCTGCTCTTTCATCCAGCAGAACTTTCATGTCTCGCAAATTAAATTCCCGGGCAAAATAATTACATGGAAATGCTGCTGGGCTGTTATTCACGAGGGGCCAATTTTGTAGCCATTTGTTGGCATTTGAAAAGTCAAATTTCTTGCACTGTAACATATGCAACATGTAATTCAAAAACAGAACATGAAAGGCTCCAATCCAGTCAGCAGATGCAAATTTTGAAGAGAGCTGGACATCAGAGAAGAAATAAATTACCCGAGTTAAGCCGAATGAACACTTGATTTCAGCTGTGCTTGTGCCCCCGAGTGTCGCTGGGCTCCTGGAGTTCTGTGCTCCACCCTGACAAGTGTTTTTCTGGATGCCTCTTCCAGCTGGAATCCTGCCTGTGCAGGTGGTTCAAGAGCTGGGGCTGCCTCCCCTGCCCTCCCCGGGGGTGCAGCAGGATGCTCCTCACCAGCCCCACAGCCCACTGGTGCTGTTGATGGTGAGCAGTGATTTCATACAGGGGTTTGCAGCTGTAAATTGAAATAATGCCGCATTAAGAGCAGCAGTGCTGCTGTTTGGAGAACTCAAACCGTGTCTCCCTTGCTGTTGGAAGTTTCATGGGTACTGACTCAATTTTCCCAGTATCTGGATTGGTATTCTGAACAAACACCTCAGGAAAAACAATTCAGTGGAAACAGTTTGGCCTCTGCTGTTGTTATTGTGGGAACTCCCAGGAAAGGCCAATTGCTGCTCAGTCTGGATGTTATTTAAACTATTCCACTCTGCTCTATGCAAAGGAGAGCTTCAGAGATTCCCAGGGAGCTGCCAAAACATGCTTGTCACTACTGCCATGATACCATTTTACCAGCACGTGTGCTGTGTGTGGTGTTTTTGCAGGGTATTCCTTCTCCCTCTGTTAATACAGAATGGTTCCCCTGAGTGTGACCTGCAGAGCCAGCCAGCAGTGGGACCCTGGAGCAATGTTCTGCTCCTGAGGCTGGCCAGCCTGGCCTTCACTGTCCCCCTGAGGCTTTTGTTGGGTTTTTCTGAGGAAACTCAGGGGCTTTTTTTTGCTCCCACAAAACACAGTACAGGCTGGGGTGCTCCCTGACAGTGCAGTGACCGTCACCCCTCTGGTTTTGGCAGCTGCTCCTGCCACTGGGACAGGCAGGAGGAGCTTTGGTGGCAGCTGAGCTGTGGGATGCACAGGATCGATGGCTGTGGGACCCTCCCGGGGAGGGGGCACCTGCCTGTGCCCCTGGTCTGGAGCAGTGTCCCATCCTGGTGCCCCAGGGGTCACAGGAACGCCCCCAGGCTGCCCCTGCTCCTCCTTTTGCTGTGTGTGAATGAAGATTAAAGAGCTGTGCCTGTCTTTGCACCCCAGCCTCTCACCTGATTCCATCTCCCCATAAAGTTTCTGTTAACAGGGACCCCACACTCTCTTGGTTTCTCTTATGATGCTCCTGCAAAAACAACTGATCCAGATCCCGTTGTGTCTGTGCATGGCAGAGGATTAATGAGTAGTAATTGCTCCCCAGCCCTACAGGAAGCTAACTTCAGGAGGGGCTGAGGATTATCCAGCTGTATGTCCCTGGGAGGTTGTTATTGTGGGAAATTAATTAGCTGAGAACTATCAGAAATACAGAGGAGAGCTGAGGATTGGTAGTGCAGAGACACAGCAATGTGTTTGTTAAAAAACGGTAAAGACTGAGTGAACGGTGTAATTTTAAGTTAAAATTGCTTCTCTCTCCTTTGAGACTTTATTATTCTGAATATAAAACTCCGTGCTGAAGTTTTTGAAGGCAAACAGCTTTATTCTCTTCTGCTCCTGCAGGAGGTGTGGGTGGAGCTGCAGGTGCCCCAGGGGCCGTCCTGCTGGCTCGCTCTGCGATGGGCAGCGCTCCCAGCAGTGCCGGTGACACAGAGAGAAGCCGGGCAGACCCCTCTACGTCCCCCCAAACAAACACATGTCCACCTCCAGCGGGTTTCAGCTCTTTAAACATGCAGAGCATTTAAGGTCCAAATGGATTTTCCCTCCATTGTGTTTGTCCAATTTCCTTCATTCTTGTTTGACGTGAAACCTGCCCGTGCTTTTGGGTTAGATGGGTTTGAATACAGAATTTTGCTGTGGTGTTTGATAACGAGCTCAGGGTGTACCTGAGTGGGGTCCAGCCCTGCTGCCCCAGGAGCCCCATTTCACCCTGCATGTTGGAAATGATCTACATTCAGAGAGGGCCAAAAGCAGGAGATGGAAGTGAGATCCCTCCATGGGAGCGGCCGGCCAGTGAACCCAGCTTGGCTTTGTGCTTTGTGGAGGCAATTTCCATTTCTTGCTTTAAACTTCGAGGAGGAGAACTTGGGCAAATGTAAAACGTGGCTGGATGGGGTGCTGAGGTCCCTGCTCTGAGAGCAGTTGTGCCAAGAAAATAACAGGCTTTGGGGCTGTTTGTTTCTGTAGGAGATTTAAGCAGCACACTCAGGAGGGGTTTATCTCGGCAAGGGGGGAGATAGGGCCTGAAATGGATTTTCATGCTCAGAGCTTCCAAACACAAGCCCTGTGCAGCTTTCTGTTTGTTTTGCAAATCCTTATCATCCCACAGTTATTGCTTGTGAAGTGGAGCAAAAAATGAAACCCAGTGAGGGCTGGATGGCAGGACTCTGGTTTTTCTCCTGGCTTAGCTGTTGTGCTCTGGAAGAACACACGTGTGCCTCCAAAAGCCTCCCAAACAGGTATCTCCACAGAGTAATTACTTTGCAAGTTGAGCTTTCTGGGAGCTTGGTGTGCTGCATTTCTGCTCAGCATGAGTTATTTACAGACAGCTCCTTTCTTGGGGTCTTCAAAATGATTTCACGTCTCAATATTTTATTTATGCAGTAACTGAATTATCATACAGTCCCAGGATGGTTTGGGTTGGAAGGGACCTTAAAGCTCAGCTGTCCCACCCCTGCCATGGCAGGGACACCTCCCACTGTCCCAGGCTGCTCCCAGCCCCAGTGTCCAGCCTGGCCTTGGGCACTGCCAGGGATCCAGGGGCAGCCACAGCTGCTCTGGGCACCCTGTGCCAGGGCCTGCCCATCCTCAGAGGGAAGGATTTCTTCCCAAATCCCATCTAACCCTGCCTTTTTCTGCCTCATCTTTTGTTTTGCTTCGACTTTAAGGCAGAAGACGAAGAAGCAGAATTCTACTACTTATTAAAGGTCACAACAAAGCTCACCTGGTACGGCTGAGCTGGGGGGTGGAAGGAGGTGGGGTTGGTGTGTGGATGACCTGAGCTCACTGTCCAACACCCCTGCTCTAATTGCTGCCAGGCAGGGCAGGTCTGCAGGTGGGGGCACAAGAGGAGGCTCCAGATCTGCCTTGGCCCAGGGGCTGCTGAGCTGTGGGGTGCAGGGGTCCTGCTGGCTGCCCTCGTGTGTCCCACCCTGCTGGTGGCTGCTCTGGGGCACCCGAGTAGGAGAGGCTTGAGCTGTGCCCATCTCTCCCTTTCCAGCTGTACAGGCAGCAGGAGAGGGCAGGGAAAAGCCTTTGCAGAGCCTGGCCAGGCTGTACCAGCTCCCATCCCAAAACTGGGCACCCTGCAGTTGTAAAGATAAAAGTGGAAATAGGAATACACCCCTTCAAGGTGAACGCTTGGTTGGTTTTTGGGTTTTGTGTATCCCAGAACCTGTGTTTTGCTGTTTCTAAGTTGTGTTGAGTAGAACATTTTTTGGGTAATTGAATCACAATACATAATAATAGTACAATTTTACCAGCAGTTTAAGTTCCATCATTATTGTCTGGAAATGTGCCTGAATGTTTTCTTCCCAGTGCTGTTTATTGCTTTCCACCCTGCTGGGCAGTTTCTGCCTGTCCAGAGTGGCCAGAGCCCTCCTTCAGCCTCAGCTGATGCTCTTCATGGCCACGAGGAGACACAGCACCACCAGAGCAGATTCTTCTGGTGGGGTTCATCAGACAAATAAGGACATTTGAATATGTGCACTGCATGGAAACTTGGGGAAAGGATGCATTTAACAGGGGAGAGAAGAGAGATTCTGCTCTCTCAGCTGACAAGGCTGCAGCCCTCATTAGAGAAAGAAGCCAGCCAAAGTTCAGGTACAATTCCAAAGCTTTGGTGTTTGGGGGTGAAAACACCAAACACCACCAGAACAGCTCTCCCAGCTCTGCTGATTTGGAATGCAAAGCTGGCCAGGTGTGTGTTTGCAGAGGCTGTGGGTGGCACAGGCAGCATTTGGGCCGTGCTTGTGGGGCTCTGAGGGCATGGGGCACTATTTCCCAATGGAACAACTCCTTTGCAGGACAAGAGGGATTTCTGGTTTTTCCAGTAAAGGGTACATTTGTCTAACAAAGGCAAAACGATATTCTGTTTATAGAGCGACCCAAGGCACCCATGGAGTACATGTAAATTGGCTGGAAAGTAGGTCACTGTGGCTTTGCAGAGCGCAGTGCTGATGTGTTTGTGTGTGAATTCAGCCCCAGAACCGTGAGTGCTCGCAGGGAGAGCTGCACGAGCCCTCGGCGTGATGGCTCTGCTTTAATCTCGCCAAGCTGCAGAGTCTGGGGAGAGCTTAATTAGAGACAGTGCAAGTAGTTCTGGAAAACACCAGCCTGGGCTGCTGCTCGTGCTCTGGCCTGCCAGCTCACCTCTCCTCACCATCTGCTTGCTGCTGTTGCCTCGCCTGGCAGCACAAAGTCAGGAGCTGGGGGCTGCTGTGTGTGCAGGGACTCTGCTCACACACTGACCACGGAGCACGGCCCGGGCAGGCTGTGAGGGGCTCTCGGGGTCCCCAAGACCCCCTCGTGGGGCCCCTGGCTGCAGGGGCTGCTGAGCAGGAGCTGGGCACCCTGTCAGCTCCAGTGCCCCGCTGCCAGTCCCCAGGAGCTGTGCCCGCAGCCCTGTGGTCTCTCTGGCTGTGGGCTGTGTCCCTGTGCCCCTCTGGCTGTGGGCTCTGTCCCTCTGTCCCCTCTGGCTGTGGGCTCTGTCCCTCTGTCCCCTCTGGCTGTG